>JAQFVV010000022.1:11192595-11792595 GCA_028023455.1 Epiperipatus broadwayi
TGAAGTCTTTGTTGTTTAATATATTTATCTTATTGCATAAAATGTTACATAAATATAAGTATTACATTTTTTTTTTTTTTTTACATTTTTATTGCTAGTATAGCGAGTAACAGACATTAGTTATAGATAGTCTATTTGACCGTAAATAAATTTTAAAATAGGTACAAAATTATTAATAAGCAGAGAAAATCCATTAGAATGAGTATAAATAATATGAGTTAATAGATCGCAGATTTTACAGTCTTACAAAATTTATAACGTAAGATCCATAAATAAAATCTTTTTAAATTACACTCTTTGTATTCAAGTCTAAAGGTTGTGATTTAATAAGATCCTAATTTTTATAATATAATTTTCTGTAAGAATTGTAAGACCAAAATTTTTTTGTTATATTATTATCTATGTATGCTAATTAAATATAATCATGCAGTGTAAATATCTTAATGATGTAAATGCTCATTAAAATTTATGATGCAGTTGGAAAATAGAAATGCTAGCCTAAATTGTTAAGAAAGTAGCAAGCAATAACGATTACTATTATCAATGATCAAACGACATTACTACTAGATGTAATGTATACGTATTCAACCACCTCAGTACTCAAAAAGTTCAGAATAATACTGTTAATACTCAGCCAAAATGTGAATTCTAAATATTGTATGAACTTGTATAATTGTTATAATAACCTCTATTTTATAATCTAAATAAATTAGCATACATTTAATAAAGTTCAAAAGCATATAATTAATTAAAAAAATACATCACAGTTAATATATAAGTTACATTATATTAATTAATTGATATATGTGTTTTTTTCCACTTTTATTCAACTTTCTTTTAGATACCCCTAAATATCTGTTAATACCATTGGTGTACATATGTTCCAGGTTAAATAATCACCGTCAATCCATCATAAACAGTTGTATGAGGTGTTATTCATGTATTGTGGTAATTACAATAAATAAAATATCTTTATTTACAAACATCGAGTTATAAATATATGGGTTATAGCACAAGTTTTATGTAAAATATATGTTATATATAAGCATAATAAATATTCATTTATAATGAGTCCATGTTTAGTCTGAGTTTATATAAGCATAAGAGACTTGGCACAGTCTGACAATTTGCTCTCATGAGCTTCAACAGATTCACAAAATTTTTTTCACTCTATGAATGGATTTTTTTTAAATGCCTAAAATCGGCTCGTTAGAATAGTTTGATCCAAGTTCAAGTGCTTTTCTACAGACAAGCTAATCAGATTAAAAAGCCTGAATTAAAATTTGCATAATTTTTAATGATTTGTGGTGGAAAATATATAAAATCTTACACGCACAAGTAGCTCTGATGCTTTGAACTGAGTTTGATTTAGGCAAAGCACTATTTCTACTCTCAGCAGTTTTCTGTCCAAAACTACTAACAATAGTGCAGAGATATTATTTCAATCTCTGTACTCAAGGGGAAAATGAGAAAGTGAGATATTTTGCTGCTAATCTTAGGAAGGGTGTATTAAGCAGTGAGTTTAAGGATTCTTAAAGAAAGCATTTAGAGATCATTACATTTGCAAAATGGGTGATCGTAGGCTTAAAATCAAATTGCTAATGGATCTAAATATTATGTTTGAGTCTGTGGTATCACAAGCAACTTAGACTGAATATATGATAATTCAGACAGCACCATTAAATAAAAATAGATCCAGCAGTAGGGCGGAGGATTAGAAAACCAAAACTGGGGTTGTTACAGAAATGACAAAACATGTTCACCGTAAATGCCTAAATCAGTATACAGTGTATACATACTGTAACTATATTGTTTCACAAAGAAGTGCTTGTTTCAAAAACAAAAGTAAGTTGCTCAGGAAAGAATGGAAAAGACTATTGTAAAAAACGAGAAACGGCCCTGTAAAATAAAATAAAATCAATATCTGCATGAATAATGTAGAAGACATTTATTTAGCCTTCAAATGCAGAATTTTGATTAATGATACATTAAAAACAATGGAACTGAATTCTGGATCTTCAGTTACCATTGTGTCAAAAACATATGGAATATCATTAATAGAAAAATAATCCTAGCAATAGAGTCATTATTGATTACTAAAGCAACCAAATACTATTCTTGGGTCAAAGAAAATTGTAAAATAATTCATTTGTCACTTGTTGTGCCAATTGATAAGATCAGCAATTTATTAGGTTATTACTGGTTCAGTCACTTGGGTTTTACAATGGTGAAAGTAAACCAGCTCACAAATAAAAAGAGTCTACCCAGTTGATTGATAATAAACTGGGTTTAAATCCTAGATAAAACCTGTCTGTTTTTAAGTCTAGTTAATATGATCATGGAAACAAAAGTGCTAAAATCAGAATAGATTCTCAAATCTTATGCCATATATTTAAGAAAACCACTAAGTAGTTGTCATGAATATAAAGGAGTTGCAAATAGTGGTTATTCAAACAGCAGATGGATTGGAACATCACAGACACAGAAATGAGACAAGGCAGAATTATGGGTTACCAGTAAACAGTGAAGTGTCTACAAGATTCAAAGACATCAGATCTGCTAATGAAGACACCAGATCTACAAAGGAAAATACCAGACTTGCTAATAAAAACATCATTCTTACTAATAAAAGCATTGAATCTGATAATAATGGAACCCAATATGAAGAAGCCAGAAAAGGGTAGATCTCCACCAATACATTTTATTGACTACATTTCTCTAGGGCTAATTTTAGACAGGGGAAGGAATATTATGGCTCAATTTATCTACATGCAATGGACTTATTCAGATTCAATCTTATCTTGATCGGGTTCAACATTTATAGCTACAGACCATTGGATATATGAATAGATAAAATATATCCAATGATAGAAACAGACCAATAGATGATGGTATACAGTAAATTTAATTGCTTTCATTATAGAAGAGGATCTGGCTATAAATTGGCAGTCCATTTGAGGGTAAAGTCAGATAACAACAAATAAATGTCAGATATGAACGGTAGTACACATCCATAATATTGTGAAAGCAGTAAGGCAAGCTCATGTTGAACTGGAAGCTACTAGATATTGAACCTGATATGAGACAAGTGGTCACAGTACAGTTGGAAGTGTTATACATAACTAGGAGAGCACCTAAAGTCCATTACTTCAATGGTTGCATAGTATCTAGACGCTATAGCTAGCAAACGTATTAGGCGAGCAGATGTTTTGTATAAAATATATTATAAATATATGTTGTATATAAGCTTATAAATATTCAACTGCACTTGTGCGAGTTCGTGTTTATTCTGAATTATATAAACACAACAGTTTTAATAATAATAATAATGAACCCCCCCCCCCAAGTCAATTATGAAGCTCAATGACCCAGACTTCTTATTTATTTCCCAGAACTAAATATTTTAACGGTTTTGCACAGTATTCTAATCAAATTAGAAATTATGAATAAGTTTCCATTGACCTATTTATACTATTTACTACTGCAACCATCATTTTATTAATTACTTTTTAAAAAAACAACAACTAAAACAACCATTTTACTATAATTGAATTACAAATTATGATGCACATACATAATGTTAACAAATCTATCGATACAAAAATAGAATCGAAGGTCCAATAACTATTAGTGAATCTGGCTTATGCTTAAATTCCCCACAAATTCTTTTACTATATTTTGTTAATAGTTGTCTAAAAATAATCTATATGCTAAATGAATATTATAATTTAAAAACAATATTTAAAACAATGCCTATAATTCAAATATAGAAATATATTTTAATTCAAATATAGATTACAAGCAAAACTTAATTCAAATATAGTTTGCAAACAAAACTATTTGTGAAAGCCTAAAATATGCATACTATCATTTTAGCCAACCTCATTAAATTTATCTATGATTAAATAACTAACTTAATGATTGAGCAAGTGTTTATAAGTAAAGATTACTGTATTGATAGAGAAAATAAAAAAATTATAGTCATGGTATTTATTTGAAATGAAATTGTCTGTGCTACAATAACAATAAGAGCTATATCAATAACACTTACCTGTTAGATTTCACATGTTTAACAGATTTCAAGTTATAAATGGTCACTCAAAAGAAGAGATTTTACAAAATTGCTATAGGTGAAGATAACATTAAGATTAATAAATTGAAGCTATCACTCAATTACAGTAATAATGCTATAAACAGAAGATTATCCCAAACTGGATTAATCTCAGAGTCATAATTAGTCTTCCAAGGAAAATAAGCAACTTAAAATACATCCTATTTTACCTAATAATGACAAATGCTCAGAAAAACACATTACAAATTCAGGTAGTAGTTTATGTATTGCAAAGAAATATAATCTGAGTTTATCTAGCTGGACGATGACTTGGACCATGCACTTAAACTGAATCCATATGAATCAGGACACAAAATCATTTGAATGTAGTCAGCAATAATGGCTGCAGATAACCATAGTCATACAAATTGATGCTTTTATCACCAAAAAAATTATGAATCACAAGAAGCTGTAAAAATAATTTAGAAGCAGGTAAAGAGGATACTGAATTTCCTCATCACAATTTGTTTAGCGGTGTAAAGAAGGAAGTCTGATTATAATTGAAGCATCACCAAGCTGTATGATTTTAGAAGTAACATGAATAATATTAAAAATGAAATTTACACATAAAATATAAAAAAAGCAAGCCATAAGAATAATACTTAGAAAATATACATTTTATCTCTTATCTGTAGTGAAGATTGTATTATATCACAATTTATTTAAGATTTAGTGCAATGGAACTTATGCGAACAAGCCATGTTTGTCCAACAATTGGATGGCTACCTCGATTAATGAGAATGCTACATGTTTTTTAGCATCAAACTTCAATTCTTTAATTCATCATTGCAATTCTAATTCTAATCATTTGTCTTTAATTTTTTGATTTTTGTTTTTAATTATTTACATTGACTTTCTGTGTTTTTTTTTTCTGGAATTAAAAGTTGTCATACTTGTTTACAAGTAATCATTAATGAGTAAAGAGTTTTTAGTGTGTTATACTAAATACATCTGTCTGACTCATTCAAAATCTAAAGTTTTAAATTAGATAGAACATAATTTTTTGCCGTATCTGAGAATTTAGCAAACCTATATATTTTTTCAGGTATCTGTTTACTAGATAATTCATCCAAATAATTCCAAATATTTGCTAATAAATGAAGAATTAGTTATTCTTAGCTAGAGAAGAAATAGCTTAAGTATGATATTTTTTTTACTAACTGACATTTGATTATCGGTGGTAACTACTGACTTTTCATTTACTATTTATTCGTAGCGAGATGGTAGTAAGGCTTTTGAATAGGTTTTTAAGAACTGTTTTTAATCTTTTAAAAACCTATTACTTATATGGATAAATATATACAACCAGTTTTAATTGGTTATTGCTTTAGTTATTACGTCATAATTTTTTTTATCAAATGTAAATTATAATTTATATTTAAAAGTTTATATCTATTACATTGAGATTAACACTTAAACTATTGGTTAATTAAGTAAATGAAATACTCTCAATGCAAATCATAAGAGAAAACTTCTTTAGTGAAAAGAATGGACTATTTTCTGTCTTTACTTAATTTTCTTCCAATGCGTAATCTTGTGGTTAAGACCTGTAGAGGTCCCTACCTTCGAATTTTTAACCGCACATGCTTTAGGTTTATTGCCTTAGTAAATATTAATTTTCTTATGTAGAATCATATGTGAAGCACTTTAGAAAGAAATCCCATCTTTTTAAATCAATCATATTACTTTTTAAAGCTATTTTTTAAAAAATAATTTACATTATTTTAATTGACTTTCAATTTACCAATTATCAGTACTGACTCAAAGAGTGATATGTGTAAACATAAGATTTTTCCAATGACTAATATTATGTAATACATCTTGATTAATACTCAAACTACTGGTTTGTTAAGTAAATGAAATACTATCGATCTCAAGCACAAAACAAAACTTTTTAAGAGAAAAGAACATGCATGCTACAATATACAATGCAGTTTATTTCAGAATTTCTTGACTTTAATTACTTAATGTTAAATTTAATTAAACTAAATACTTGTCATCTAATTTTAGTTTCAGTTGAGATATTCATGTTTATTTTAAAATAGTTTTATCTGTCTGTTGCCTTTGTTTCATTATAATTAAAATTCACATGATCACTATTTCTTATGCTAGCACATTACTGTTATTAAAACAGGCAAAACTCTCCATACAGTAGTGTTACTCAGTGCCAACCAGAGTAATCAATGAATGCCAGAAGGCTTGTGCATAAAATCCCTATCTAATGCCTACTCATCCAATATCCCCAGACTAAGATCTAGGTGCAGTGTTCTCAGATTCAAAGCTCCTCACTGACGATGGCCACAAGCCAGAAACTAGTCTGATGATATTGGATGAGTAGGCATTACACAGGGATTTTATGCACAAGCCTTCTGGCATTCATTGATTACTCTGGTTGGCACTGAGTGGCACTACTGTATGGAGAGTTTTGCCTGTTATAATTAAAATTCCTAAAGATTCCATATCTTTTTTTAAAGAATATATTAAACTAAACTATTTCTTTAAAACTAAAATAAAATTCTCATTATAAAATTATAAGTATATGAATACAAATAGAAATAAATTTTAACATATAAAATCTTGCTCTTCAAAACATTTAACTGGCGTTTGCTTTGCTAGATTTAATTTAATGTACTTAAACTAGCTCCCTCCTTTGCTTACAACATAATGCTTAAACGAGTATAAAATATACACGCAACATATTGTAAATATTTCATAAAAGTAAAAAGAATAAACATCATTTTAGTGAATAATCGGATGTACATATATTAAATATTTGTGACTCTAATACAATAGGAAATAATAGTTAATTAATAGAATAGTAAGAATAGGATAAGAAAAATAGGTATAAAATTCAAACTCAGTTTAGAATTAAATGATGCGGAATTAAAAGATTTAGTATAGTTTATTGCGTTATCTTTAATGTGAAACTAGAGAGGGGGATTCATTAATCCATCAACAATGTATGTAATATTCATTAAGGCTGTAGCCTCAAGCACATGCATATAAAAATGCGATAGTAGGGACCTCTACAGGTCTTAAACCACAAGCTTACTCTTCCAAAGAGTAAGCTTGTGGTTTAAGACCTGTAGAGGTCACCACTATCACATTTTTATATGCATGTGCTTGAGGCTACAGCCTTAATGAATATTACTTAAGTATTCAATGTGGCTTAATAAATTTATAATTACAACAATGTATATAAATGTAAATATTTTCCATATAATAGATATTGTTATTATGTGTACTAGCTTAATCTCCTCTTGCTTGTTATTTAGAAACAGCTTTATTTAATGTCTGCATCAGAGAAGCACATAATTTCATGATTCATGTAGTGAAAATTTTCTTTTTGTGAATATTCATGGAGAAGACAGAAAGGAATAATGAGTGATAAAAGAACTATGAATAAAAAGAAAAAGCAAAGCATAATAACTACTACTACTTTTACTTATCATCATCATGTTTTATTATTAGTATTATTGCGAGAATTTTCTATAATATAACATTCTCATTCAAAACATAAGAGTATATTTTAGGGGAGAATAAAAATTCAAACTCAGTAAATTTCTATATGTTGGAAGAACTTAGAGTTATCCAATAAAATGAAATTATTAATTAAACTTTTTCTATAATATCTTGTCTCCAATTTCATTTGATAATGAGACCTCTTTCTTCAGCTCATAAATCTTATAACATATATGTAAACAAAGATTGTTATGAAGAACAGATATAAATGGCAAATTATCTGAGATGATCTATGTATAAGTACAAATCCATTTACTTCTGTTTCTAATCACGACTCGATCCTTTTTTCTTTTCAAAAATATACAGTACATATAGCCATATAATTCTATAATTAAAAACCACTTCTTTTCTTTTCAAAAACTTTATTTGATGTATATATATATATCCACTTATTTCCAACGTTTCGACTATCTTTACTCTATAGTCATTTTCAAGGATGTAGAAAAAACATTACATTATAAACAAACTTCACATAATAAAACCAAAAAATAAAAAAACAAAAATAATCATAAACAATATAAAACATATAAACCCCATAAAATTTAAAAATAAATAAAATACATTAAAATCAATTAAATTAAAAACACAAAACATACACCACACTTACTTGACTCCCTTCTCAAAAAACTTTCCCTTTTTACATTTTCTTTTATCCAAAAAAACAATTGTTACAATAAAAACTTACTTCCTTTTTCTTTCTTATATACTTCAAAAATGAATTTATTTCGAAAAATAATTCTTTATTCATGTCTTATCCAATTCTATTTAAAACAGGTTTATATCTTTTTATATATAAACTCTCTTTTACCATTTTTTCTTTATACAATCTAACCCCCTCCAACATTTTAATCTTAAAATCTGTATGTCCAACTTCCTTACTATGTATATTTACATTAGAATTCCTATCTCTCAAATGCTGTTTCAATCTTGTCTCTAATTTGTTCTTTGTTGTACCAATATATGATACATCTTTATTCTCTTTTTTACAATCCAAACATTCTATTTTATAAATACCATTCATGTTTTCAACCTTCCTATTTCTTATCATATTACCTAAATTACATTTCCTTTTATATACTGGTTTCAACAATAAACCACATTCCTTACCATATTTCTTATTCATATCCCTCATTATCTTTTTAATCTTAAAAAAAGTACTTTTTGACACTTTATACCCACTATACATAAATTCCTTCTTTTTTCTTTTTTTTTTCTCAATTTTCTCTCAATTTTGTCTATATTCTTTTTTCCACATAATTTATTAATAATCTTAATTGGATCATCATCATCATCAACCATTATCAATCCACTGCAGGATGAAAGTCTCTCCATGTTTAATCCATCTACTCCGATCTTTAGCTTCTCTTCTCCACAACACCCCTGCACATTTTCTTATTTCATCCATCTATCTCACATGTGGTCTCTTTCTGGGTCTTTTACAATCTCTTGGAATCCAGTTTAAAATTTCAATTGTCCATCTATTATCATCTCTTCTAGCAATATGTCCAGCCCAACTCCATTTCAATCTTTTAATTTTTTCAATAAGGTCAGTAACACCTGTTTGTTGTCTTACCCATACATTGCGTTTTCGATATCTTCTTGTTACTCCCAACATACATCTCTCCATACTCCTTTGAGTGGTCTGAAGTCTCTGTATTGCTCTTCTATTAAGTGTCCAAGTCTCAGATCCATAAGTAAGAACTGGTAAAACACATTTGTTAAAAACCATCCTTTTCAAACACATAGGCATATTTCCTTTTAGTATCAAGTTATTTCTACCAAAAGCACTCCAACCAAGTTTAATTCTATGATTAATTTCCTCCATTATATTTCCATCTGTATTAATAATCTGACCAAGGTATTTGTAACTGTTAACTTCTTCTAATTCTTCATAATCAATCTTTATTTTCATATTTTGAGCAAATCGATTAAACATTACTTTAGTCTTTTTAACATTTATCTTTAGTCCTACTTTTCTACTTTCATCTGCTAACTCCTGCAACATTTCCTGCAGCTCTGAAGCATTATCTGCAAAAACAACTACATCATCTGCGAAATCTAAATGACTTAAATACTCTCCATTTACTTTCACTCCTTTAGTTTCCCATTTTAATCCACAAAATACTTTTTGCAGCACTGCTGTAAAGAGTTTTGGAGATATGGAGTCACCTTGTCTTACACCTTTCTCAATGTTGATTTTTCCAGTGTCATTATGTAATCTAATTGTTGCTGTTGCATTTTTATAAATATTCTTTAAAAGATGACAATATCCTGGATCTATACCTTGATGATCCAATGCTTTAATCACTGAAGAAATGTGTATAGAATCGAATGCCTTTTCATAATCTACAAATCCAAAACATAATGACAACTCATATTCGTTTGTCCTTTCTATGACTTCTCTCAATACCTGGATATGATCTATTGTACTAAAACCACTTTTAAATCCAGCTTGATCTCTTGGTTGGTGGAAATCCAAAGTTCTCTGTAGACGAGTTGTAATTATCTTGGTAAAATTTTTATATAAAACTGATAAAAGGCTAATAGGTCTGTAATTTCTAATATCTTCTTTATCACCTTTTTAAAATATTAATATTATTACTGCATTCTTCCAATCTTCCGGTACATCTTTATCATTTAGACATTTGGTATACAACTTTGCTAAAATTGTTTCTATTTCTTCACCTGCTTCTTTTAATATATCAATTATAATTCCATCATTTCCTGGAGCTTTTCCTTTCTTCATACCCTTAATTGCATGTCTCACTTCTTCATTTAAAATTCTGGGCAATTCGGAAGATGTAATAGATATAGGAGGTACTTGTTCTTTATTACTATATAATTCTTGATAAAAATCTTCTACCAATTTCATGATGTCATCTCTCTTTTTAGTAATAATTCCATCTTTTTTTCTTATTGCAGATATAAATTTCCTACCAATACCAAAATGTTGTTTAACATTTTTGAGACTTTTATTTTCTTCTACAGCTTTCCTTGCTATTTCACAGTTATACTTTCTTATATCATTTTCAACTCTTTTCCGTACCATTTTATAAAATTCGAGATATTCAATTCTTTTTAATACATCATTTTTGTATATCTTCATATTCCTTCTTTTCTTCATAAGTTCTCTAGTCTCAGTAGAAATGTTATTAGTCAATTGCTGCTTTTTTCTACCAGCTATGTTTGTTGCAGTTTTTAAAAGTGTATCAGTTATTTTCATATTAATTTCATTCAAATCTGTATCATGTTCAAAATCTCCTAACACTTGAAACCTATTTATAAGTTCTAATTTAAATTCATTAGAATGTTTCTGAAGATTAGGAATATCAACTGTAAATATTGTTTTTCTTAATAATTTTTGTCTTTCTAGTTTTACATTAACATGTAACTTACACCTTACTAATCGATGATCACTTCCTGTGTTAAATTTATTAAGAACATTACAATCTTGAAATATGTATTTTCTGTTAGTCAAAATATAATCCAATTCTGCTGTACCTTCATTTGGATGCTTCCATGTCCATTTCCTTTTAACATTTTTCTCAAAAAATGAATTCATAATATAAAGTTTTTCTTTTTCTGCAAACTCCACAAGTCTATGTCCTCTCTCATTTCTATTACCATAACCAAAATTACCTACAGCAATTTCATCTTTCATTTGTCTACCAATTCTAGTATTAAAGTCTCCCATAATAATTTTAAAATGTTGTTTACTCTGATCAAAAGCCTTTTGTACATCCATATAAAAATCTTCTACTACTTCATCACTATGAGAACTTGTTGGAGCATAAACCTGAATTATCTGCATTTGGTATCTGCTATTAAGTTGTATAACTAATCTTGCCACTCTGTCCGATATACCATCAATCTCCACAATATTGTTCTTCCACTTTTTATTTATAATGAATCCTACTCCACTTGTATTTCCAATATGTGTGCCTTTATAATAGAGTATATGTCCAATCATTTTTTATTGCCTCATTTTTTATACACTCCATTTCCTCCCTAAATAACCCCTCCTCTGAACATAGATTAGTTCCTCTAACTATTCTATTATTAACAATATTAACCCTATGTATGTATTCAATATCTGATTCCCAATTACTCAATAATCCATAAAAAGTATCTTTTCTAAAAATACTAGTCTCAATCCCTACTCTATAATTTTTTATAACTTTTTTAATTTTAACATCCATATAATTAATTGAATTATTTATTTCTTTTTCCATTGTAAATTTTATGTTTTCCTCAATTGAATTAATATACTTTAAAAAACATTCTGATTTCCTTTCATTCCCATTGAATACCAAAAAATAATCATCAATATATCTCACATAAAATATAGGTTTGTATCTAGTATCACCAAAATATCTTTTTTCAAAAAAATCCATATATAATGATGCCAGTAAACCACTTAAACAGTTTACCATACTCAGACCTTTACACTGTTTATAATATTTCCCATTGTATACAAATATAACATCCTTACAGCATATACTCAACATGTCATATAATAAATGACTTTCTATTTTAATATTCTTATTACCATCCTTAATTTACATTTCCATAATTACTTCAACCGCTTTATTTGGATCTATATTTGTATACATATTACACACATCTAATTTTACAAACCATATATTTTTTACATTATTGTTTTTTTAATTCTTTTATTATTTTTGGAAATAAATTCATTTTTGAAGTATATAAGAAAGAAAAAGGAAATAAGTTTTTTATTGTAACAATTGGTTTTTTGGATAAAAGAAAATGTAAAAAGGGAAAGTTTTTTGAGAAGGGAGTCAAGTAAGTGTGGTGTATGTTTTGTGTTTTTAATTTAATTGATTTTAATGTATTTTATTTATTTTTAAATTTTATGGGGTTTATATGTTTTATATTGTTTTTGATTATTTTTGTTTTTTTGTTTTTATTATGTAAAGTTTGTTTAAAATGTAATGTTTTTTCTACATCCTTGAAAATGACTATAGAGTAAAGATAGTCGAAACGTTGGAAATAAGTGGATATATATATATATATATATATATATACATCAAATAAAGTTGGAAATAAGATGGATATATATATATATATATATATATATACATCAAATAAAGTTTTTGAAAAGAAAAGAAGTGGTTTTTAATTATAGAATTATATGGCTATGTATAAATAATAGCATCTCTTAACTAATGTTTTGACCAGAACACACACATCATCAATTGGGTAATAAATGTTATTTTTAAAAAAAAAACATTGTAAAGGTGATATAAGTATTGACACACATAACAAAATTAAATATTCAACCACTAAAAGAAAGAACAGAATATTTTAAAATATAAAAGGGAGATAAGATGATAGTGAAGAATATTAATATAAAATCAACAGGTATTTGAATTAATGGGCTGTAAAAAAGTTCTAAATGAAAGATTATTTGCATATATCATCATATTTGTTGGTATAAGATGGTTTCTTAAGGATCTTAATGGCTTTTTTGATTTTTCTTTGGTGCTGAGAGTGTCATTTGTGTACAGAATTCTATCTGAAAAATCTATATTATGATCAATATCTATAGCATTGTATGGAATGCTGATGATGATGAATTCTATTTTACTGCATTAGTATATTTATACAGATGCATTGTGTATAACATTTTGTTAATATTCTGTTGAGACTTAAAGATTCAATCCCTCATGAGGATCATGGAATTTATGAAATCCAATGTGCTATTTGTGGAGTCTTATGTGGGTATGAGTAACCATTGTATCTATGTTAGGAAAAAACAACATGATAATGCAACAAAACAACACTCATCATTATCATCACTCCATGATAAAGATATTTATATTGTAGATTTTTCAAACACCAGAATCTTATCCAGATGGGACATTTTCCACTGAAGAGAAATCAGAGAAGCAGTTGAGATCTTTAAAAAACCATATTATATCAAAAAATATGATGATACACTTAAATGAACTTCCATTTGGAAAAAAATCTTAAAGCCCATTAATTTCAATAACTGTTGATGTTCATTGGATTTTCTCTTGTATTATCATTTCTTTTCCATTTTTATATTTTAAAATATTTTTGATCTTGCTTACTTTTGGTTGAACTTTTAAACTTGTTATATGTATTAGTGCCTATAATGCCTTTACATTTGCTTATTAATGGAAGGTATACTCCAACCAAAATGTTATAATATTAATTATACACGGATAAGTCACCCAGATTATATATATAAACACAGAATCACTTCTATAAAAAAGCTTTAATATTTCAACCAGCAGACTGGTTTTCATCAGAGAGCTTTCTGATGAAAACCAGTCTGCTGGTTGAAATATTAAAGCTTTTTTATAGAAGTGATTCTGTGTTTTTATTGTTTTTATTTTTCCTCTAGTTAGTTTGTATATTTATTATTTTCATATTTATATATATATTTTACTAAAATAATTTATGGTTTAAAATGAAAAGTAAAGACAATAAAAATGTGATTTTTGCAGATATAGTTTATTTTGGCAAATGATGTTTCAGAGTTGGAGAAAATGTGGAAGGAGCAATCAATTTTAAAGTAGAAATAAAGACAAATGCTGATATAACTAAATATGTACTGGCTTTTCAAAAAAGAAGAAAATCAAGATAAGTAGAAATAAATTAGAAGTAGTTAACAAATATAAATATTTTGGGCAGATTACAAAGCGAATGGAAAGATAATGGATGAAATTAATCATGACATTAAACTAGGATAAAGAGATTCTAAAAAAAAAAGATTTTTGAATTATTGTGTTATACAGTGCTTATTATGACTCTAAGTTTTGAACATTTAATACAACAATTTAGACTGCTGATCACATTGTGAGACATCATCTTGGAATTATAAAGGAGCGAATAAAAGTATGTGCGGTTGACACCATCAAAAAGATTAAGAAGCTTAAATAGACATTGGGACGTAGGAGATGATAATATATGAGAAAATAGAATTCTAAACTAAATTTCTCAAGATTTTAAAAGGCTTATAATGAAGCTGATAATCAAGATTGTTGCTTGTTGATATTTATCCATATTAAAAATGATTTTCCATTCTTACATATGAGTTTTTGAAAGAGCATTCTATTTCATGTCAACTTTATATTTTTAACCATCTAGTCTTACTCTGTAAATTGTGTGATGTTTAAGCACCAATGTAAAAATCAGAACATGACAGCTGTATTTGAGAAAATGAACTTTTTTATTCCCTCGGTTGGAAATGTATCTCAAATCGATTGCTCTAAAATGATTTCCGTGGTAAAGATCTAAACCACCACAGGGTGATCATTTAATAGATAGTCTATCAGAGATTAATATAATGTGTAATATAATGCCCATAATAGTTTGAAAGGGTGGATAATAATATTTAATGTAACCTCTTGTATAAACAAATATACCTTTTTTGTAAATAGACAACATCTACTAATTAAAATAAAAATAAAAAAAATCGTTTAATTGTTCAAGACTATATATATATGTAAACTAAAAAAAAAAACAACTCATATTTTTATTGTTTTTATTACGCAATTATTTTACTAAAATGTTATCAAACACGACGCCTAACTTTATTATTTTGTTTGATTTCTTATTTATTTCATATTTTTATAAGGTTCTCCATCAGGTGAATCATATTTTCATTACTTTTCAAAAGCAACCCGCTCACTTATAGATAAGTTTTAATTAAAATAACTTTGAGCGAGTGTCACTCTGACTAAATTAATGATTGTAATAAAGCGAAAGTTAGATAATATAAATTTACATGATAAATAAATCAACAGAACAGTATTATTTACATAATTAGAAATAATATATCGATCGTGTAATTAAAAGAAATTAAATCTGTCAAAATTATTAAACAATTGTTGATCATTGTTTACAAGTTAAAATGCAGTATTAAATTAAAAATAAGTCGCATAATTTAGAATAACTGCAACTTTTTTTTTTTTAAAAAAAAAAAGATTTTTCTTATAACAACCAATTTAAAATCAGCATGATTCTTAAAGCAATGACTTGTTTTTTTGGTATTATAATCGCCTTTAAAAATGTTATGGCTTATGAAATAGGAATTGTTATGCACACTGGCGGATCTCTTCCATTCGATTATCAACGACTTGGACCAGCAATTGACGTTGCCATTGCGCGAGTTGAAAAAGCATACGGTATTAGATTTTACAAACAGGTATCTGTTTACGAAAATGATTTATGTTCTGAAATTCAAGCCGCTGGAAGAACGGCTCAGTTGTGCTTTGAAAATAATATTAACCTTCTTTTAGGTCCATGTTGTAGCAGTGATATCATGGCTGCCGGATTAATTGCATCATTTTATCATATTCCACAGATTACGGGAGTTGGAGAGTTTATATCTAACAGGGAACAATTTCTTACATTATCCCGACTATCCTATAATATAGAAGATCAATGGAACTTTTTGATGTTGGTTTTTGAACAATTTGAATGGGAGCGCTTTGTGGTAGTTACTGATATTAGCGCTAATCTTTGTAAATTACAATCGGAATCTTTTAAAAAATTTCTTCATGTTAACGGTGTAGATAAATATTCAATATTTAAAGACTTTATTTATTTTAATGATCAAGAATTAGGCATTATCAAAAATATCATAAGCGTTGGCAGGAGTAAGTTATCTGAAGTTAAATTTAAAAATTATTTGATATTTTATTAAATATTTTTTTCACTGCTTTTATTATACACTCACCCCCCCCCCCATATAAATTCTTTTTAAGGTAATTATATCAAATGTATTGGTTAGTGGTCTGATGTTAATACGCTGGAATGGCAAACAATCATAATGGAATGGATCTAATATTATCTCTGCTTTACATTGATTCATAACGATATATATAATATAACGAGCGTGCTAATAGCTCTAAACAATCTTTTTTCGATAAAAACTTAAAAGCTTGTTTAGAGCTATTAGCGTGCTCGTTATATTACATTTGTAAATACAAGCTAATTAAGTCACATGATGTATGACTTGGTTTTCCTTACTAATATATATATAAGTAATGAATTCTTCTTAGTATAATGGTATAACAACCATTTACAATATCCATGACTTGTGGTGAACCCATACTGGGCAGAACTTAAAAATTTCTTCCTAAGATGTAATTAGGCTTACAATTTATTTTTTAGATAGTTAATCCAAACCAAATATTCGTTGATATGTGAGTATCCAGCTATGCTTAGATAGAGGATTAAAGGATAATAGAAAGCTACTGAAATCCTCAATCACAATTAATGCCTTCTTTTTTTCTTATAGAGATATTAAAAAGATTTTTGCATTGTAATGAGTTTTTTTTTGGCATGCATCAAAGCATCGGTGGGAAGCGAACCTGGGACAACTGCTTGAAAGGCGCTGTGCTAACCACTCGGCCACCAACGCTTGACTGTAACGAGTTGTTTAAAGTTTGTTTTAGTTTAATTTTACACGAATAAAGAAGTGTAATTGGATAATTTTTTAATTATAGACTATATTATTTGTAAAACTGAGATTTATAATAAGCATATAGATTAGGAAATTAAAAGTCACATATATAAGCAGTTACAAGTATGATGTATATGTATGTGCGGGAATTAAACAAAATCATAGCATTTGCAAAACATATCTGATTATTAATTTGTCTTTTAATAATATAAAAATATTACAGCAGCAGACGATCTTTTCAGCATATCTTCGTAAGAGAAAATGATGGAATAACCAACCTAATACTAGTCAAATGCAGATTAATAAGGATTTCAGATTTTTCTTCTACAACTAAGACTTTTTTGCTAACATTTATCGATCAATATGGATAGATAGTCTACCTGTAAATTATGTACTTGAAATAGTTTTAAATTATTTAAAAACTTTTCCATTATCTAAACATTCTGTCTTTCATCTCTAACCAATCCCATATTAAAATTATGTAACTAACCACTTTGCTGTGATGCCCACTTTAGCTATGTATAATAAGGGTTTAACATGTTTTTCCAATAGTATATATTTTAAAAATCTTATTTATCAAGCTTTATTATCAATTATCTGCTAAGGAGCAGCTTCCAAACATCACCCCAGATTTCTTTATCCAAATTTTTATTATAAGCTCTATTCTTCAAAAACTCATAGCTACTTCTTTCATAAATTAGTTTATTAGGTTCTTATTGACATTATATCTCATTCTATATAGCTTTTAAAACATACCTATCATATTTCCAATATTTGAGCATATGAACAATCTATTTTCTCTTTGCTTTTTTTAAAAAAAAATTTGAATAATTTTTGTTTAAAATTATCTTATTTTTTTCTTCTATTTTCTTCTAAATCCAAATTTCTAGGGCAGTTAATTTTTTTTATCTGTCTAAGTCTTTGATCTAATAAAATAATAATTAAAACTAATTACTGTCCTGTGTGATATGATACAGTGGTAGAACGGCAGAGGTTAGAGCTCAAAATATATGGATCACAACTTGGCTCTGTGACTTCTGGTGTCCCAATTTCTTACGAACTTCCAAGCAATAACCCATTTAATTATTTGTTCTTCATGCTTTGATCCAGTAGTAAAATGGCAGTTTCTGCAGCTCAAAGTTGATAAAAAAGCAACCTGTTCTTGAACTTTTTATAAAATCAAGCAATAAACCATTTTGATTACACTTAATTTTTTTTAAGACAAAATACTTTATAGGACTTTGTCTTCGTTTTTATTTTGATTCATTAGAACTACAAAAAACAATCTTCTATCTTTATTAAAAGTCTGTTTAATTCTTTAATTCAACAGTACTTCTAAATTACCTCTATGTTCTTTAGCTCTTGATCAAATTCAATATTAAAAAATAATTATTTTATCGTCAGCAAATCTGATACAAACAGCCATCATCAATGCCAACTCTAGCAAGATAATATTCACTTCGCATCTGGCCTAAATAAATATTTAATTATTACAACTTCAAACTTCCTGTATCCATGTCTTTGACATCATTAACTTTGATTGTTACAAATCATTTATTAAGTTAGAGATTATTTTATTATTTCTACATTAGATATACAGTTTAAAATTCACTTAAAGATTAATATATTTATTTTTCCTCATTAAACATAATTAAGTAGTATCATTAGCATGATTTTATTTCTTATTTATTGCAAGTGATGACGAAATGGGTAGGATATTATGATTAGGCCATTTATCTTTTTCAGATGTTTTTATTTATATGTTTCAAGACTATGTGATCATTTATCTCAACATATTTTTATTTTTACAATTCAAAGAAGGTGATAGGAAAATGGAAATTTTAAATGCATCTAAAAAATAAATGTTTAATATAACTGCCATAAATTAATATTTCTATTTACACTTTCTGCTTTATTTTTCCTGAAAAAAACAAACAAATGCTTTTTAATTTTACAAATATGTCTTAATTCATGTACAAGTTTTCTAATAGTTGTCTCTGTTTCCCCAATCTAACATTTTATTCTTTAGAAACTCAAACTGCTCTTCAAGTAAAAATCATATTCATTCAACATCTCAGAAATGAATTGCTTTAATATCATCATCATCATCATCATCAACCATTATCAATCCACTGCAGGATGAAGGTCTTTCCAAGTTTAATCCATCTTCTCTGATCTTTAGCTTCTCTTCTCCACAACACCCCTGCACATTTTCTTATTTCATCCATCCATCTCACATGTGGTCTCTTTCTGGGTACAATCTCTTGGAATCCAGTTTAAAATTTCAATTGTCCATCTATTATCATCTATTCTAGCAATATGTCCAGCCCAACTCCATTTCAATCTTTTAATTTTTTCATTAAGGTCAGTAACACCTGTTTGTTGTCTTACCCATACATTGCGTTTTCGATCTCTTCTTGTTACTCCCAACATACATCTCTCCATACTTCTTTGAGTGGTCTGAAGTCTCTGTATTGCTCTTGTATTAAGTGTCCAAGTCTCAGATCCATAAGTAAGAACTGGTAAAACACATTTGTTAAAAACCATCCTTGTCAAACACATAGGCATATTTCCTTTTAGTATCAAGTTATTTCTACCAAAAGCACTCCAAACAAGTTTAATTCTATGATTAATTCCCTCCATTATGTTTCCATCTGTATTAATAATCTGACCAAGGTATTTGTAACTGTTAACTTCTTCTAATTCTTCATAATCAATCTTTATTTTCATATTTTGAGCAAATCGATTAAACATTACTTTAGTCTTTTTAACATTTATCTTTAGTCCTACTTTTCTACTTTCATCTGCTAACTTCTGCAACATTTCCGGCAGCTCTGAAGCATTATTTGCAAAAACAACTACATCATCTGTGAAATCTAAATGACTTAAATACTCTCCATTTACTTTCACTCCTTTAGTTTCCCATTTTAATCCACAAAATACTTTGCAGCAGCACTGCTGCAAAGAGTTTTGGAGATATGGAGTCACCTTGTCTTACACCTTTCCCAATGTTGATTTTTCCAGTATCATTATGTAATCTAATTGTTGCTGTTGCATTTTTATAAATATTCTTTAAAATATGACAATATCCTGGATCTATACCTTGATGATCCAATGCTTTAATCACTGAAGAAATGTGTATAGAATCGAATGCCTTTTCATAATCTACAAATCGAAAACATAATGACAACTCATATTCGTTTGACCTTTCTATGACTTCTCTCAATACCTGGATATGATCTATTGTACTAAAACCACTTTTAAATCCAGCTTGCATCACAGTTGATAGGTTGAGTTTCAATTCAAGAATCTTTAGCTCCGAAATCTACCATTATTCTAAAGGGCACACAGCGTAAGTTACATTGCCATATGAATTTATTTAAAAAATTTTTTTTCCCACATAGCCATTAGAAATTAAATTAAAGTACTATTATTCCTGAGATTTACTAAATAGCATTTTTTATATTATTTTTATAATCTCTTTCTTTAATATTGCATACTTAATTTTATATCTTTAACTACCATTGACCAATTATTTTAATATTCCTTTTCAATTACATTTTTAATTGTTTCCTATATGGTTTTCAGTTCATTAATGTATTTATTATTAGTTGACATGCATACCTGATAGTTATCTAATATTTTGTAATTGATTTTATTCTAATATCTGGTAAGATATTTGCATAAATCACCATCAAAATTTTCAGTACTTTTTTGCATTTTTCACAATGCTTTATCCAATTATCTTACAGTTTTAGCTATCTAGCAATTTTGTTTTAAAACTCTAAAATACAATTGCTCTCTATTTTTTTTATACAAACATACTATAACTTTATTTTGAAGAAAGATTTATAAATTGCATTCAATAACTTTATCTTTGCTGAATGTTGTTTATAAAGTTACCCATTGTCTTTTGTCCTAAATCACTAATGTGTTTTGTACAACCAAAACAAAAATTGATATAAATGCAATAAATAATCTCCACACCCCACACATTCTTTTGAAATCATATGAATAAAGATACAATAAAAGATGAATTCACTTCAAGATGTATTTAATACAGAACCAATTCTTATCAGTTGGTCCAGATCACCATCTCTCAAATATATCTTTATCATATGTACATATGGAGGTTATTTAACACATTTATAAAGGATAGTACACATGAGCAAGAGAAATGCAAATAATTCCATGTGTATGTGCATAATTAAAAAATCAGATTTTAATATTTAACTAAAATGTAAAGCTTATATCTGGACTAGAGGTAATCTCTAGCTTAATAAATGATTAGTAATAGTCATAACTGTATGTATCTATTATGGAGGGTGTTAAAGTTATAGGTGGAGTATGTTTGACACTTGTAAATTAAAATGAAAAAAAATATTATTGTCACCATAGAAATATAAACTCTCAACTCTTCAAGTTTTTTCTTCACTCTATATTGACATTACCTTTTTATATATCAATGTGATTATTTTGCTATTTTGTTAAAGTAAAATTGTTATAATTAATTAACACAGAGATTCATCATAAAGTAATAAGTAATTTAAGATTGATCATATATCAAGGGGGGAAAATTACTGCAAAAATGAAGTAACATTACTTTATGTCTATTTCACATTTAATCTACATTTAATAAATAAATTTCTCTAAAACATTATCATTCAAAAACTTGTCTGGATATCTGCCTACTTAACTACATGGAAAACTCAGGAATAAGTTGATATAAATGGCATTTATGATCATTTTCAAATGCTCATTGGATGAGTTTTTACAAGCATTATTCACTTTTTCTGCTAATAGTTTTTTTTGGTATCTCATTCCAGAAAACTTCTTTATCTTAACTATCCATCTCACATACATATTCATTCTTTATTAATACTTGCTGACCTGCTTGATTGGCATAAATACCACTATCAATTCCTATTTTCTAATGGAAACATGTATTTCTAATTACTTCATTGTCTGCTGTATTCATCTATATGTATTATGACAAAATGTTTTCTTTCAATTACATTTTATCAACACTTACAATTTTAATCTGCAAGTATTAAACTTACTGAGCTCAAATTTTTGACAACATCCATTTTAGATAAATACATTGATTATTATTATTGATCATTTATTAAGATAGAAATTATTATATCATTTTTAGTCAAATATAAACTTTAAACTTAATTAAAAATTATCTTATATCTGTTTTTTTTTTTTTTTTACTAAATATAAAAAACATAGTATCCTAATGCAAATTCATTTCTTTTTTTTATGTATTATCTTTTTTAAATATACTTAAGTAGTCAAGTTTATAATTGGCTTAGGGATGATATGATAATCTCTAGCATAATAAGTGATTAATAATAATCAATATATTTATTTAAAGTTGATAGTAAAGTAAAAGATGTGAGTTCAGAAAGTTTGACACTTATAGTACAAAACTGTAGAAAGTTGATATTGAAAAATATTAAACAAATGATCTAACTGATAAATGATGATATACTATAAAATAAATCTTAGAAGTTATTTATCTTTTTTCAAATGTGAAGTAGAATGGAAATTTTAAGTGAACCCAAAATTGAATTTTAAGCTTAATTTGATATGTATTAATTTGATCAAGGTATATCTGCCCATTGATTTTCTTCTAATTCAATAGTCTTTTATCAGCTATTAGTTTTACAGGTTCAAGTAAAAATTGTCATTTGGGTAGTAAAATTTATAGCTATTGAAAATGATAGAGAAAAATTAGGAGTTTATAAGATTCTGAAATCCTAAACTTTTTGATTATTAGATGGTTCTAAGAGGAAGAAAGAAAGGAAGTCATTTTAATTTATACAAGGGCAGTAAATAGTAACAAGTAGTATGTGAAGCAAACAATATCATACATAAATATTTTTATTTATTACAATATTACAAATGTACATTTTTCAATTAAAAGTATTAATGATAACATAATACAATCTGTTGGAAATGCTATGAGATGGAAGACATGAACATTTCTCCACTTTAGTGTTATATAGTGAAAAATTGAGTAATCAGTGATTCCTATGCATATAAAATCCATATTAGTATAGACATTGTCTAATCAAGCTTATGTTAAATGGCACTAATCCAGAGATCTGTCTTGCCTTATATTGTTTGAACTAGATGTTTCATAATTTTTTGTTGCAAATAGAAAACACCAGTCTAATAAACACAGATAAGTTAATTTTTGAAATATCATGAAGTTTTTACTGAAAAATAACTTTTCATATAAGTATTTTGATTATTATCTTTTGGCATCCAAGCCTTTCGTTTAAATTGTTTTTCAAGTAGGTGTAGACTAAATGCTTAGAAATGACAAATTATACTAATTTACTAGATGTCATAAATTCAAATTTATTCTAGCCAATCAGCTTTCATTCAGCTTTCAATTCATACCTAAAATGATTATTATTTATTTTTATTATGTTAGAATCTATTATGTTTTAAATAATTTTTGACATTTTAAATTCATATTTTAATCCATTCATTTTAAACATGACCATGTAGTTCTAAGAAAGTATGTTACTTACCAAAGTCTAAAATAAAAGTAATATGGTTATCTCAGCAAATGACATTATTTACAAAAATAGTTCCTAAATATTCCTAGTTTTTATTCTATAACTTCAAATAACGTAAGCAAAGTTTAATGATTTTCTGTATTCTCTTAAAATAAAAACTCCAAGAATCATCAAGTCAAAAATTAGAAACATGAAAAGTTCAAAAATCTACAATTAATGCAATTATTAAACTACACCTATATGGTTCCCATTCAGTGAGTTTAACACAATGGTAGATAGGTGGACTCATGAGCTGAAAATTTTTGAGATCAAGATGAACCTGTCACATCTGGTGCTAACCCATCACATAATCTCTTAAGCAATTAGCCTTTGATTATTTTTATTATAATTTTTTATATATATGCATGGATAATAATTTTTTTCAGCTAACAACTGATGGAGCAATTAGACCATAGGATACTATAATCAAACTATAATAGTTGATCATTGCTATATATGGTGATTTTTAAATTGCAAATAATGTGGAGAAATTAGTGTTATAAATATTCAAATTATATAGTGATTTAATAATTGATTTAAGATAATATTTCGTATTAATACAACACTTGTTTACCTAGAAAAGTTAATTAAGAAAATAATTATTATTAATTTTTAATTAATAAATACATGTTTGTGTATTGAAAAAACTAATTAGAAATAGAAATAATTAATAAATTAAATAATATTATTAATTAAATCAGAATAATATAAGTAATCATCAATCAAGCAGTACTTCTATTACTGCTGTTCTCATAATTTTAGATTATTCATCATTTTGACTTTAGAGAACAAAAACTGTAAAAACTTGGAATAAAGAAACAAAGTCAGAACTTTATCATTAGAAGTAATTATAAATTTATTAAACGCACATTGATTACGTAAGTAATATTTATTGAGGCTATAACCTCGAGAATATGCGTGTAAAATGCGATAGTAGGGACCTCTACAGGTGTTTAACCACAAGCTTACGCTATGGAAGAAAAGAGGGGAACCCTTCTTTACTGCAACCTACTTTCTATTTAAATAGGTGAAGCTGAAGGGTTAGATCTGCGAGCGTGAAGCTATTCAATACTTCACTGATTAAGTCCACATTTCTTATTATACATTAATACTCGCGAAATCTTTCGATTTACAATGAGTCAATGGAAAGATTTTATAGTTAGAAATCTATTACAGTAACTTAAAGTTGTAATTATAAATTTATTAAACGCACATTGATTACGTAAGTAATATTTACTGAGGCTATAACCTCGAGAATACGCGTGTAAAATCATTAGAAGTACTGGAAGATCATTATGGGGGGGGGGATCAGAATTGCTTCATCATCATTAGAAGCACTGAAACATCATTATGGGGGAGATAACCAGGGACTCTGCATACATAATGAGCTAATAAATTTACGAATATAATAATTGTATAAATATATTTGACTTGCAGTAAGCTAAGTTTATCTATTTCATTATCACAATACCTCTACATTAACCTTTAATTATTTTTGCCCAATCACAGTCAGATATGTAAAAATAACACACTGTCTAGACATTACTATTATCATCGATATAATTTGCTATTGCACACAATTTAACCATACCTTCTAGTTTCTCAACATTTAGAATTATATCATAAAATATAATGACTCATTTAACATTTTTAAGATGCATAGTTTAATTATAAAAAATTATTTTTCAGCTTTTTTTTTTTTTAAATATTGTATTTTTTTTATTTTTATATTATTCTTTATTCCGCTTTTATTTTTATTGGCAAATAAATAGAAACGCAGCAATTTCTATTAAAATATTGTCAGATTTGCA
This sequence comes from Epiperipatus broadwayi, assembly GCA_028023455.1. Lineage (NCBI taxonomy): Eukaryota > Metazoa > Onychophora > Udeonychophora > Euonychophora > Peripatidae > Epiperipatus > Epiperipatus broadwayi. Next base: position 11,218,078 of record JAQFVV010000022.1, read on the forward strand.
ATTAAGTATTATAAACTTAATGCAGTTTAGTTTAAAACCATTCTCTAATTTCAGCTTGCATTCAACTTAATTATTTTGAATATTACTAAATGTATCTCAAATAACAAATATTAATTTGTTTTCAAAGTGACAATAAAATAAATAACTAGCAATCATGAATTGGCAGGTAGATAGTACACCTGTTTTATTCTTTTTATGGATTGTGTCATTAAGTTTATCCTTCCGTTTAACAACGCTTTTATAACTTAGGAAATCTGTGTTTTTCCATCTATTAAAGTATTTTTAAACCACCTGGCAAATTATGTTTAATATATATAATATTTTGAAAACGAAAGCTAAATTTCTATGGCTTTTATAATTATTTTTTATTTAATATTAAGAATACCAGTTATGTGTTGGCCACCGTTAAAGCTTAAAATGGGGATTATTTTAAATTTGGAAAGTGCCACTACCTCATATAATTATAAAAAAACTTCTCCTGCTATTGATATAGCTCTTGATATGGTCAAAGAAAAGTACCAAATTATATATGAAAAATATGTTCGTATTTATGCTTCCAATTATTTTTCCGAGTTAGATGCGGCAGGACAAGCCTCAAGCTTTATTTTGGAATCTAAAATCAATGTTTTGATCGGTCCGGGCAGCAGTAATGATGTAGCGGCAGCAGCTTTGCTAACATCGTATTTCAAAATCCCTCACATTACGGGAGTAGGAGATTTTATTTCAGCACGTAATAAATATATTACTTTAACAAGACTGTCTGCAGATATTGATAGAAAATTAGAGTTCATTTTTATAATAATGGATTTCTTCCATTGGGAACATTTTGTGGCCATAACCGACTTTCATAAAAGCATCTGTAAAAGACAGACAGATGCGTTAAAAATGAATATTTATAAATTTAAAACAAAACATGGTATATACCTAAATTTTTATAAAACTTTAAGTAATATTCATCAATTATTAATAGAAGCAAAACAGCTGGGACAAGGTACGTTTTATTTCATTAAATTAAAAATTAAAAGTAATTGCTAAAGATTAATTATAGAGTGCAAATTGATTTAAAAAAATCTCGGTAGAGGTCAATGGGATCAATCAATTAAAAAGATTTATCAGGCAAGTCATTTGTTATAGTTGTCAAAGATTGGACAAATTAACAAGAAAACTTGTCATAACAATTTTATATTTTGACCATCACAAAGGTAGAAATGGTAATAATACCGTTTTTGCTTTATATAACAAATAGTAAGAAGTTAATGACAGAAAATTGATGAGTTTTATAAGGTGGTACTTAAAACATATTGGACTTGGATATGGTAGGTTAGAATGTTGGTAATTAATTAGGTAGAGCATTGAAATCTAAATCTGCCGAAACTGTAAATAAATAAAAAATTATAGTCTTAAGAGTACAGTATAATGCATTTGGGGAATGAAACCTAAACGAGAGCTAGCTATGGATGAATAACTTTGCTTATTGAGAAGGAACATTAGAAACAGAACAAATGCAGAACCCCGATGTAATTTATTATTGTATGGTTATGCACAAATAAATACTCCAACATTTAATAAACCAATTCATCATAAAGACCAAATGATATTTATGTCAGACCTACTATTTTAAAAACAATGGTCTATGATCTATACTTTATGATACAAAAGTGTTAGTATCAAGTGCATAAATCATTAAACGTTAAATTCTAAAACTTATCTATGAAATACATCAAATGCACCAGTAGTTATTAGGTTATAGATGGCGCTTAGAAAATTAATATTGGTAACAATGTACAACAAGATGGCGCTATCTTTTCAAAACTGATAAGACCATTTTATATAAAGTATTTTGTACATTAAAGTTGAAAAGACAGAGTAAAAATAAATGAAGATTGCTTAAGTACTCTGGATTTGCAGATGATATGGTTGATTTCAGAATTAATGTATGCTTTGCAGATGCATGAAATATTATTAGCGCCATAAAATGAACGAAAAGGGCAATATTAAAAATATATAATCATATATGTAGTTATTATGAAAGTTATGTGACATTTGAACCCCTCTAGTTACAGGTAGAACACAATAGATATTTTAAATACATGGTTCAACTGAAAATTAATTCTAAAGCTTCTAGTTCAAATCCACAATTTTGTCATTGGTTAAATTATTTTTGGACTAAAGATGTTGTTAAAAAATTAGAAGTTCACATTTGCAAATACTTTGATCAAATTAATAAAGATGAAAAATTAATGGAGAAAATTAATCACAAAATTAAATTTGGATGAAGTGTTTTTGATTTAAGCTATTTATTGAAAGAAACTGTGTACATGTGCTGAAAGAAAAAAAAAGGTAAATATATTAACCCAGTGTTTATTTATAAAGGTGACACGAAACTTAATAAAACAAAAAATCAAATCACATAATTAAATATAGAGAAAAGTACGTTAGTATTATAAGGTTTGACAATGGAATATAAAGGTCAGATAATAGGAAACGTTATAGAATAAGTCTGCATGTGCAATAAAGATTAGGATATAGAAATTTGCTAGAGTGTTATGGAAGAAAGATACTATAGAGCAGATAAGCAAAATTAAACTTGGATAGCCATTAACTCATAGTGAATTTATATTGATTAAACATGATAAATATATTTCATACTCCATAACTGAATCTTCTTTGCAAGCACGAATAATCAATAGATAACATATTGAAAGGACCAACAGATATCCAGACCAATATCTGAATATTAAGCTACTGAGAAAATAGAGTAAAATGAAAATTTATTTGTTAAACGCAGATTAAAATAAAAATAAGAGTTGTCTACCTTACTTTAATATTGCTATAATCTGCCTTTTTTAAATACCATTCTTAAAGCAATTGTATTATAAATGAATATCTAAGGAGGAGAACTCATTATTAAATTATATATTATCTTATTAAGAAACACACATCTTAGTTCTCTGCATTAAACACTAAGGCATTTTGTCATCACTACAGAAGTCATGAATAAATAAATAAACAAACGAAAAAAAAACCCTCATTATCATTTCAAATGAGTCAAATTAAAATTACCTCATTTATAACTCACTATTTTTAAGCTAATTTTTGTTTTATTTTAATTGAATTATCAGACAATGTAGTCTTGCGTTGTTAGCCGAGAGGTATCGCAGCCGCCATGCAAGCAAGTAGTTGGTTGCAGACGGTTGTGGGTTCGCGTCCCGGCCGATGCTATGACATATAAAAAAAAAAAAAAAATTATCAGACAATGTAATTGATTATAGAAATGATTAAGACTTATAAAGTGATAAAAAAAGAAAAACAAAATCAATAATGAGGTGGCATATTTCAACAACACAGGAATAAATGTTGTTGAGTAGTCCAAAAAGAAAAACAAATGATAGATAATACTGTAAAATGCTAACTACTGTGATAGAACTTAATAAATAACAATATTCATATGTTAATGTCAGAAGTTTGTGGAGGTATGCACACAGCAGCATAGTTTGATAATTTTCAAATTATTATTTCCATATGTCATAGCATCAGTCGGGAGGCGAACCCACAACAACAGTCTGCAAACAACTGCTTGCTTGCAAGGCGGCTTGATGTCATATGATATGTACACTGAAATGCCCCCATGCACAATCATTTTCGCTTTATCTGGCATTGATCTATAAATTCGTAGATTACCAAGCAAGGACTCACATCACCGAGAACTTTATGCATGCATATTAGTATAGAGAGGATATTATATAAATATATTACCGAGTTTGAAATAATTGTGATTATAAAATTACCAAAAAATAAAGTAATTCTTATTTAATTTTTTGATAAAAGTTGGATTATCGTTGCATACATAGGAAGTAAGCAGTTGCTCTTTCCCAGTTTTATTTATTTACAGTTGACATATTAGCATTTAACCAACATGAAAAAATCGGCCGGGAAGCGCGACAACTGTCTGCAAGCAACTGCATGCAAGGCAGCTGCGCTGACCTCTCGGCTACCAACACTTGACATGAAAAATATTTTTTTAGTATTATTTTCAACTAAATTAATTATTTTCTCACTGAAATTTATATTAATTAGAATATTTTGATTGCTTTTGGTAATTTAATATTAAGAGCGATAATCGATTCAGTTTTTATAGCTTATTTTAATTTTGACCCAAAGCATGTTTAATATTTAAATATTAGAAAAAAAAAACGAGACGCTGTTCGAATAAGGTGAAACAATGTTGTGGCTTATTGATCTTAAGTACTCTTAATCTTTAATAATAAATTTAAGTGAATATTTGAAACAGGTTTGTGGGCTACAAATAATTATTTGAAAATCGTTGTGTCAAATAATAATAAAAAAATTGTTGGTCAACAGAAATAGTTATATAACTATGCAAATGAGCTAGGTTGATGTAGTTTATTATTGATTTCTATCTGACTTGACTTTTTATGAAAGCATTTTTCCTAATAGGATATTCAAGTTTTCACCACAACATGCCATTAAAATATATCATTCTTAAAACTTTATGAAGTCAGTCCTCTGTTTAATCAAATTGCAAAAAATGAGAAAAACACAAATCAACAAATTAACGAACAGAGAAAAATAATGTCAGTAAAAATGAGATTAAAATATTAATATTGAGGTGAAATAGTGACTAAAAATAGAATGCTAATAATAATGATTGATTGGAAAGGTAAAATGAAGAAAAAAAAAATCAAAGCAACTATGAAAAAAGATCTGATGAGTATCATGGGAAGAAATGGTGATCAGAGACATGTTATAAATAAAAAAAAATATATAAAGAAAAATGCTGGAGATATTTGGTTGAGGACAGTCACTAGTGAGGAAATCCCGAAGAAGAATTTAATAATTTCACCTAGTAAAATTGTCTTCAGTGCTTTCTTTGCCATTACAAGATATGAAAAACCACTTGAAAATGGTCTTATGATTCATGGCTTCGTTGTCAAACACATTCTAAATCGTTTCACACGTTTTAATAGTGGTTTTTCCAATTTAAAACAAAATTTAATATTAACAGATTGTTCCATTGTGCTTTAAGATAATAAACGTACTATCACATTTTACATAACTCATGGCAGACACATCAGCACCCTAAATTTTTTGTGGTAATAGCTAAACTATATTACTACTTAATGCATGCATTGATTCAAAGGTAGCACTACATGCACCATGGAAAAAGAATAACTCACCAAGCACTTTTCATTGGGACACACTGTATTTTTTTCATGTAGTGCATTTGATCAGCTTATTTTTATTTATTACTTTTAATAACTTATTTTTCAGTTATCTCATCTTGCCTCAGACAAAAAAAAAACAAATCTATTAAAATAAGATATGATTACCTAGACTACATTTGACCTGCTTTCTTTTATAGCAACAAACCACATCTCATAACTCTATTCCAGAGCCATCTTTGTAAAAATAAAGATCAGATGGTAATACCAACATATTGCAAATGAAGGCCAATAGTCAGAAATCAATCTGGTGATCTTCTTTTCACTATCATCTGATATTTTTAGTAAAACCACTTCTGTCTACTAAACCACTAAACATCACATGATCACCATTCTTTATGCTTATACAAGCTGTTTTCACAGAGGCAAAACTTTCCATACAGTAGCACCACTCATTGCAAGCCAAAATAATCAATAGATGCAGGAAGGTTTGTGCATAAAATCCCTATCTTGTGCATACTCATCCAACATCTCCAGACTAGTTTCCAGTATTGCATCTAAAGCCTAAGTGCTGTGCTCTCAGATCCAATGCTTCTTACTGATGAAAGCCACAAGCTAGAAACTAGTCTGGGGATATTGAATGAGTAGGTACTAGATAGGAATTTTATGCACAAACCTTGCACTGAGTGGTGCTTCTGTATGGAGAGTTTTGCCTTTGCGATAACTTTTGTGTACAATACTGCCTATAAATAGTTTAATTCATAATTATAAACTGATCAGGGCTTGTTGAAAATGTCCAATATATTTAAATGTAATATTTAGATTAAGAAACCCATTATAATACGGTAAATAGTGCATCCATCTGCCATAATATAATGGCACCTAAGTAAAAATAATAATGATAATAATAAATTATTTTGAAAATTATGCAATATAAATTAGAACCTTATATTGAAAGAGAGTTGTCAAATAGACAATTTGATTTATGGAAAGATCAAAAGAACTAAAAACATCATTGATGATATTATATAAACAATTAAAAAAGAATCAAAAATAACTCTTTATGAATTTTATTGAGTAAGCATTTTATTTGATTCAGATGCCAAGTATTTTTTTTTTTTTTAGAAAAATAAATATATTAAAACATTTCCTTATTTTTTCGAAAAAATTATATATGAGAATACAAACTATAGTTGGAATAGATATCTTTTCATTAGTAAAACTATGAAGAAACAGATAGATTTTATATTGACAAAAATTTCTATATTATCGTCTTACTATTCAACTTTTGTAGTTAATATATAATGAGAGATTCAGATTGGACAGAGAAAAATGTTAATTCAAGATTTATTGAAAAAAAAAATAACAGTTTTAGTTATAGATGACAATGATAATTTTAGTTGAAAATACAGAATTTAAGTATCTTATTAGAAAAGTTAAAAAGCAAAGTCGAATATCATTAAGATTAATGTTCAAATCATCTCCAAAAGTTATGTTTCAGCAACACTATCTATGAATAAATATAAAGTCTGAATTTTAAAAGCCCTTCTCGGTGAGCTGTATTAAGTTCAGACTTGATATTTTTTCATAAAGAGCGTTGCTGCAATAACGTTCGGAAGGATAATTTGAATATTTTCTATTTAATTTTCAGCTAGTGATATGCTCTAGAATATTTTCTCATTATGATTAAATATTAACAGGATACAGATTATGTCAACAAGAAGTCGAGAGATTCTTTGTAGTCTAACAGTAGATAGAGTTAAAAGATTGGAATTTTTTTTAGATATAGGGGCATTTTTAAAAAGTGAAATAAAGATGACTTGAGCTAGACAGTGATATTCCCGGAGATTCTCTATGAATGTGAAAGCTGGAAACTGAAGAAAAAAGACAGGGAAAATATTAATGTTTTGAATCATGGTACTGGCAAATAATTTTAAAAATAACGCTGGAAAAAAGGAAAACAAATTACGAAATAGTTATTCATGTGAGACCTGCTCGTTAATCTGAAGATTAACTGATAATGTAAAATGGTCTTATTAGAAAAGTATATAAGGAGATTATGGTATGTCTTAAGAAGATGAAGATGAGAATAATGTGATAAATGGATTCCCTTACTTCGATTGCAGTTATATCTTTGAACAGCTTGAAAAATTAACAGATTCTGGATCAGTTCTACAAATGTTATTCATGTTTTCTTTACACGGTTTAAGAATAATAATTCCTGGGAGTGAATATGACAATTGAATTCATAACTTATTTGGAGTACTGATTTTTGGAATTGTAGATTTCAGCTTCTGGAATACGAATGATGCGATACAGTAGAGTAGAATCTTAAATTTTTTTCTGGCTCAGTTCAGAAATTAATTTCTTTTTATTCACTTATTCCACTGGTTAATTAATCTGGATACACGTCAATTTTTCCAAATTCTTAATCAAACTTTAATAAATATTTACTTTTATAATTAAAAAAATAGCAAGTCATGGTTGGAACAAAAACATATTTTAAAGCCTACTGAATATGAAATGTCAATATGCTTTGGATTTGTAGACTGTAAAAAGGCATATGATTTTATAAGCATTTTCATGACCCTTAAATCATTGAACCATCAAAATATAGACCAGAGTATTATGATTCACATTCTGAAGAATATTTATTCAAATGCAACTGCAGTGATTAGTAATACTAAACAGATACATACTGAGAAGGATGTACAACAGGATGATTCTATATCTTCATCACTTTTTACAGCCGTTTTAAAATAAGTATTTTAGGAAATAAAAGTAAATGGAGATTATGATGTCGTTATTTTTGTAAATATGCCTCAGAACTTCAGGAAATGTTATGAGTTATCAAATAAAAGTAAGAAAGTAGGATTAAATATAAATATTAAAAAGGTTAAACTAATATTTTATGAATTTTCTCAGAAAAAGGAAGGTCAGATTGTTAATCATGAATTAAAAATTGTTCGCAAAGGAAGGTTTTTAAAAGAATTTTACTAGTTCTTACAAGATCCCAGGCTTGAACATTTAAGAGAAAAGCAATTCGAAGACATCAGACAATCTATTGAATTATGAAAATATATACATTAGGAGTAACAAGAAAATATAGAAAATGAAATACAAGTATGAGAGCCAACAGGTATCCCTGATATCACTGAAAAAATGAGATGGAAATGAATACCAGATGGATAGTTGAAGTTTTAAACTGGATTTCAAAAGATTGTGAAAGACATGGTGTGATGCAGAAAAGAGGCCAAGAATCAGAGAAATTAGATTAAACTTGGGGAGATTGCTATCCTACAATGGATTAATAACGAGTGAAAATAAAATATATACATATATTAAAAGAGATATGAACTCAGAGTTTTAAGCTTTCTACAACTATCCACTTCATCTCATACAACTGATACACATAACCACATACATGTGAACAAAGTTAATTAATCTCCAATATAGATATTTTGTGCTGAACCAGCATTTATCAGTTGGTCCAGATCATCATCTTCCACACACATATATAATCAGTGCTCAGTTTATATTAAGATAACAAATCTCAATCTTTAATGGATAGATTGAAGATTTGCTATCTTAATGTAAACTGGGCACTGATAGATTGAAGATTTGCTAATTTAAATATGGGTGGGAGATGATGATCTGGACCTACTGATGAATGCTGATTCAGCTCAAAATATGTATATTGGAGATCAGTTATCTTTTCCACATGTATGGGGACATGTCTATTGGTTGTATAATATGGAGTAGGTAGACACAGGGAGCTTGAAAGTTTGAGTTCAAATCTTTTAATTACAATAAGTTCATTATAAACAATATACTTGTATTTAAATATTACATTTTCAGCCTGTATTTTGCTCATTCCTCTTCTGTGTATTTAAATGGACATATTAAGGTCCTATACATGAGGGATCAGAGTGAATTAAAAGTCAACATGGATTGACATCAACAAGGGCTTTGAGTGTTCCGTCATCAAATTTTCAATGACATGAATGGCTGAATAGTTGGAGTATGGAAAAGACTGAAGCCTGTCCATTAGAGATTGAAGATTTGCTATCATAATATAAACTGAGCACTTATTATATATGTGTATGGGAGCTGATGAATCTAGACCATGCTGGTCAAGCATGAAATATGTATATAGGAGATCATTTATCTTTTTCACATGTGGTCATGTGTATCAGTTGTATAAGATGGAATGAATAAATGTAGAGAACTAGAAAGTCTGAGTTGAAATCCCATCTAATTACATTAAATACAGTATAGACAATATACTTGTATTTAAATATTATACACACATATATATATATGTAATATTCAAATCAATATATATATTAAAATATAGTAAAATTCACATAAATTTATATTTATTTTATTAGAAGTATATTCGACTATACATTTTGTAGTCTTTGTCAACTATATAACGTTGAATAATGAAAACGAGACAACCTTTCACAATACCCACAATTCAATTTAGATTAGTTTTCCCACAATTTTATTTTACATTTGATGATTGCTGATTCATCAGATGTATAGTTGAAAAGATTATAAGATGTGTAGTCGAAATTACTTCTAATAAAATAAATAAAAATTTATGTAAATTTTACTGTATTTTAATATATATTGATTTGAATATTACATATATTTTTGGAAAGAATACAGACATCAAACTTAATTAATTTATTACATATACATATAAACCAAAATGATAAATTCCAAACACTAGTTGCCATGCTCAATAAATTTTTTTATATTGACTAGACACACTAAAAATAATCCAGAATATAAATCAGTTTTTTGGAACCACAAACAACAATTTGGTCATAGCTTAGACACATAGACAGTCAATCTAGTGTATATGGAGTGCAATGACAGAAAAAGAAAGGTCAAGGAGGTGTGGTTCATTGCCAAACATAGAAATTATCTAATAAATGGAGTATTTAAATGGACTAATTTAAATAAAAATGCATGCTTAATCACATTACAGGATAAATAAAGCAGCAACAATAATTAATTAAAGAGAGCTATGATGATGGTAAATTTCACTGAAAGTGCACTCAACTTTAGGATATAAAGAAAAAAAAACCCTTTTTGTTAAATCAGATGAACAAATGTATAAAAGTTTAAATGTTTTTGACAGTAAGAAATTGTGATCTATCTGGAACTATAACAGCTATAAAAGCAATTGTTAAAGTAGCTGAGGAATTTAAGGCAAATTGATTTAAATTGATTAATATTTAAATTTACAAAGCAGGGCTTTTTCTATAAATTTTAAACTCTGCAAATAAATGAACATTTGATGTGCAGAAATTTTAACTAAGTAGAACTAGTTATGTTCTGAAAATTCAAATATCAGTAGATTCAAATCAATTTGTATTACATATTTTAGTTGTTTAATTTTTAATTCCCTGGCTATTATGGTTCAAAATAAATTTTTATATAAAATTTTGGATAACAGTAAGAAGCAGCAATTTTTTACTGTTAAAATTATGGAATATAACAGATTAACAGTGCTTGGAGTTCATTACTTTGACTATATATATATATATATATATATATATATAGTCAAAGTAATGAACTATATATATATATATATATATATATATATATATATAGTCTTAAGTGTGGATAGAATTGACTATATCTGTTGCCAACTGGAATATATATATATATATATTATTGTAAAAAATACTAAATCAGATTTAAATATAAAATTTAGTAAGATTTATTGTATCAACTATACTTTCAATGCTTTCATGTCATATTCATGATTAGTGGATAAATTGTATAATTTGAATTATCAGTATCAATATTTCTCTACTCATAACTTTGTTATCATACATTTCAGATAAAACATTAATGATTATTATTAATCATTAATTAATCTAGAGATTATCATATTTTTCCAAGCCCAAATATAAATTTCAAACACAGTTAAAGATTAATACTTATATAAGGCTAAAACCTTAGTACATGCGCCTTGAGTGCTTAATTTTAACAAGAGAGACCACTACAAATCATAACACAAGATTCGACTTTGTAAAGATAAGAGGGACCCCCTCTTATTTCTGAACCTATTTTCTTAATTAGGTAGGCAAATCTAAAGCATATTGATTTGGGAGGATGAAGCTAATAAATTCTTCATTGATTAAGTCCACTACATAACTTTAAAAATTATATATTTAAATTCCATAAAATTTAAAATCAATTTAAAAAAACAAAAAATCATTACCAGTTTGTTGATCAAAAAGACAAAAGCAAAAGAGATGAAGAAAAAGACAATGAATAACAAATTAGAAAAAAAGAAAGATGCTGGATTCAATGAAATTTGGGTGTTACAGTTAGTGGAGAGAGATGACTGATAAATAAAAGGCTTGACAAATAAAATAAAACAAATTAGAAAGAGGAAGAGTACAACAGCAGCAGCAGCAGCAGCAACAACAACAATAACAATAATAATAATAATCATCATCATCATCATCATCATCATCATCATCATCATCATCATCATCATCATCATCATCATCATAATAATAATAATAATAATAATAATAATAATAATAATAATAATAATAATAATAATAATAATAATAATAATAATAATAATAATAATAATAATAATAATAATAATAATAATAATAATAATAATAATAATAATAATAATAATAATAATAATAATAATAATTTTTCTTCATTTTTTGCTCTAGTTATTATCTTATCAATGTTAGCAGAGGAATTACGAAGCTTCATGTTAGCTGCTCATGAACTTGGTATGACTGATGGTGACTATGTATTTTTTACTATCGAAATATCTGCTAATAAAGACTGGGGAAATTTTCATTGGAAAAGAAGTAACTAATTTATGTAAATTTTATTAATTTAGATTTAAGTTATTTTATAACTGCTTTCTTAACATTTATTGATGTAAAACATTCTGACATCAGTCTGTGAATATAACCCATAATCATATTTGACTATCTATATAACTTCCCATAAAAGTGCAGTAAAATAATGAAACAAGACTTGAAATACTAACTCCATTCAATTAATATTAATACCTAATGTTTACCAATTAAAAAATAAAAGAAGAGTTTCATATTAGTGGTGATCATTACCTAGTTCAAATTCAGAGCAAAGCTCAGTTTCTTACTCAACTGAAAAGTTCCCAGGTGTACATTAAAAATTTTTCATACATGTGTTTCATAGTCAATTCACTTAGCCATTCAATATTGATTATAAATGATTAATTAGTGATTTTTAGCTAGAGAATCAAGAGATAAAAGAAACTACTAGAATCTTATCCAATTATAACTTGATTAGACTGGTGAGAAATTGCTTGATTCTCCAATATTTCTCAATATTTGTGAAAGACATGGAGATTTCCATTTCACTAAGTATTACTGAAGATTTGAACATCTATAATTATGCTAGAATAGTGATACAAATATTTTCTGATCTTTTTTATTTTACTGTATGAATTTTATAAAAATAGAATCATAATTGAATACTATACCCAAACTAACTTCTGAACATGAAACACTAACAATGAAACAATAGGACAATTTCTATCCATTTTGCAATCTTTATATACAGTATTATAAATGCAGAAATGAAACATTTAGTTAGTAGTCCTATACCAAATAATAATATGAGGACTCTCAATGCCCTTTTGTAGCCATGAACTCAAAAGCTGCAAATCTTCATTGAAAAATATGCAGACAAATGTATGTGCTATATAATTATGTTTGATTGTCAAATTGAACATGATTGAATGATGCTTATAATTTATTTCTAAAAGTTCAGATTTAAGTAAAAATGATAAATCCCCACTGATCATCACAATCATCAATTAATATTTCCAATGAATAGTCATCAACGAATACAAGAGAAGCAACATATAATAAAATAAGTACGTATAATAATATTGTTACATCACAGCATTGTGACTGGATGTAAAGGAGATGCAACATCAAAGTGTAGGCTAATTACATCAATATCAAACTTAGGATATAGCATAAAACAACCATCTGCATGTACATATTTAAGTGCTAAAGTTTATATCATAATAAAAAAATGCTGGGAATATGATATATGCTGACCATCATCAAAGTTCTAGCCATATGATACCATAAATGTAAAGACCATCTATAAACTAATTTTACAGCCTGTATAAATAAAATATAGTGAATGAACTTTAAAAGTGATCTTATCTTTTATGCCATCCAAATAACTACCTGGATGTTCAAACACAAGCATATATCCTACATCTATATAAGTGAACCAGTATTGCTCATTAACTAGTTTGAGATCAAAATAATCTTAGGGATTGTTACTGTGAATATGAAAAAACATTGAATGTATATGCTTAATGTAACTTAATTTAAATAGTTTTACTAGAGTCATTTATAAATCCCTTAAAGCACTATGCTTTGATAAAAACAAGTCACAAATACTGCTAATTTATTGAAGCTGGAAATATAGTACATATTTCTGCTTCACCTAGTGCCAATGTCATCAGCACTAGTCTAGGTTTAAACCCAACCTTATTAACTGACACCCATCTCATAATAGGTTTGGGAAGTATATTTTAATATTATAATCTTGTATATTTTATTCTTATTTTGTGATTAAAACTAACCTTTTATAATAATTATTTATTTTATAATATTTGTAGAGCTATATTATGTTTATTTTATTAAGTTGGTATTTATATGTACATTAGGGGATCAATTGTATTTTGAAAGTTTCTATTTAAGTTTTAGTCAAATACTAAATGTGAAAGTCATTGTACTAAATTCCTAAAATTTTTCTAATCTAAACTTTAATTAAATAGATTTTGTTAGTACAATGACTGATAAACTTAATATGCTTGTTGTTGTTTTTTAATTAGCAAATCAACCCTTGGGCATGTAGGATTCTAATTTCCCTCCAAAGCTGGCACATACCACAGAGAAGCGTTTAGAGCAATTACAATTGGTGGTCAGTATAGATTGAATCCTGTAGATAAGACCAGAAGATATAAATAGTGGAAAATTTGATTGAAGAAAATTATTACTGAGTTTACTGAAGAGAAGTGAGGAATACATATATATATATATATCGTGCCTAAAGAAATGACGGGGTGAAAAGATAAAAGATCGGTCGTTTGCTTCTCAGAAGTCTGTTCCACCAGCCCATTCATGCCTTTGCAGTGCTTTAAACATCTAGCCAGAGACTGTCTGTGTCGAGGAAGCCTGAAATGATCTGACTGTATTAACTGCCTCTATTAACTGATTGATTCTGAGGTAACATCCAATTTGCAGCAAGCCATTGATTGACTTTATTTGTTTTCAAAATCTATATTAATTTATATTTTATATATTTGTGTAATGTTTATACGGCTTGGTTTTAAAATGCATCTTTTAAATTTATTTAAGTTAAAATATCAATTCTTATAAAACTACATTATTTTGATGCGGCAAATTAAATTAATTTTGTCGGTTTGTTTAGATTATTTGACTGCAAAATTCAATGAGCTATTAGCTTTAAATCCTCCCCCTGTTATTTTTCTTTTAATTTAAAAATCATTACAAGAAGTCTTACTTCCTGTAAATTAACTAATCGAAAGCTCGTTTGGTTTTGTATGTTATATATATATATATATATTTATTTTGAATGATTTATTTTAAAAATATCTTACTGTTACCTTCAATTTAAATAGCCCTGTAATTATTTCTGAAAGAATAAATAATTTTCGTGAATCAATTGAGTAAAAATATCATAGAATTTTATCAGTATATATATTTCATACATATATTTTTATTTGTCAGAAAATATTAAAAGTATGATTTACAATTTATTAGTTTGATATTTAATGCCCATCTGTGTTAATGAAAGACAAGTCCTATTTTGTAATCTTCCGTGTGAGTGGGAAAGCAATTTTATATTTAGTTTTAATTCTTGCCGTAATATAATTTACTATTCCTTCATTAATGACCTAATGTTTCTAGGACTTTACATTATGTCAGGGAGCAAATGATTTGAATCAGGATTCATTATTTTGTTAGTGATACATTATTTTATATATATACGTCGAGGGCATTGTGTATTTATAGTTACCACCATTTCTTTATTATGGCTATTCTTGCTTTGCTACAAACTTCTTAGGACCTTCGGAATCTGACCAGTCCAATCTCTCACTATCCCCCAAAGTAGACATGGCTCATACCAGGGGATTTTTTGAGCATTGTCATTAAGATGTATATACACATTGAAATATTATCATGATTATTTAGAGACATGCTTTAGCTGGAGGGCTAGCATTTCTCTTATCTCCTGTACATATTAGGAACTTCTTCAGCAAAGCCACCCAGAGGTTCATAGCAAACCTCATTTCTTTTGTTGTAATTTGCAATAGCATACTGCCCTCCTCATCATCATCATTTTATAGCTTTATGTATCAATCCTGCAATGCTCTCTGCCATGATGACACGTCCTTCACAAACAAATAATTAATTAATTAATTAAATTTGACTGTACAATTGTCAATTATTTAATTAAGAATTATTTTGCTTCCCACACTCATTATATACAAATGATTATAAATGTAATAATGTTTTAAATGTACACTTTCATATCTTTTAATATATATATATAAAGAGATTTATTTATCTTGAACAGGGCTAATAATATTTTATTGCTAATTGGTTTTGGCCGACCAATTAACAAACTTTTATATTGTTTGTCAAAGCTGCATCAAAACAAATTAAATAATAAAATAACCAAGTTGTATAAACAAAGACTCGACTTATTTTGTACTAAATTCTTTAATAAATTCCTATAATATTGTTATTTAAATAAGCTTAGTTTGTCATCACTCCCAATCTCTAAGGTTCATTACTCTATTTGTTTAAATATTTCTTTGATTTAAATTCTATTCTTTATAATGTTGCCAGAAAGAATTATCATTATTATGGTTCAAACCATTACTAATCAACCAAATCATATCTGTACCACTCTGCAATTGTCAGAATCCACTAAATCATTGGTTTTCCATATAAACCCCCTTTTTATTTTGAGTCTCTATGTGAACCATGACCTCCAGCTGGGACGGAATAAAAATCAAGCACTGCTAGTGTCATCACAAACGTTATCCATTAGTCAGAGAGGCAGTAGTTTAGGCAAATAGGTTAGGATTCATCCTTGCCCTGACATATGTATCTTGTACATGGTTGGATTCAAGGTACTTTTGCTTGGATTATTGGTCTTGTTGAATGAATACACGATTTTGACCGGCACATTATAGATCAGATAGTTGGAGGAATATTAAATACTTTAAATTTTTTTAATAATTATTTAATAATGTTAATCAATGAAAAATAAATAAGAAAATTCACAGGAAATTTAATAATATGACAATTCCAAATCTAACACACTTTCTAGAAAAATATAATTTCATATAGCAAATAAAATTAATCTATTGATTCTTATTACTAAATTAATTAACACTTACTTTAAAAAAATAATAAACACCTCCATACTTCCCCATTCTTTTTAAATTCATATAAATAAAGATACAATAAAAGACAATTGATCCCCAAGATGCATTTCGTGCTGAACCAGCACTCATCAGTTGGCCCAGGTCACTATCTCTCATATATATCTTTATTATATGCAAAAAAAAAAAAAATCAGATATATTAATCTTTAACTGAGATTTAAAGTTTATATCTGTGCTAGAGATAATCTCTAGTTTCGAAAATGATTAGTAATAATCATTAGTATATTTATCAGAAATGGATGGCATCAAAGTTGTGAGTGGAGGGAGTTTGACAATGGTAAATGAAAAAGTAACAATTTACTCTAGATAAACACTTACTTTAACAGAGTTATTTTCTTTTATTATGATTAAAACTGAAAAACAACATTTCACAGTAAAAGAAACAAATTTTAGATTAGATAAAACCTTTCCCCAGCTTATTTTAATAATAATTAAATCTATAAACAATTAGCAATGAGACTAGTCTTGCTTCAGACTAGAAGTTTAAACTTTTCACTTTTTTTCTTTCAAGAGCTGAACTGCTACTGTTATTCTCTTCTTAACAGCTTGGCCAAGACTGACTATTACTTACTGGATATTGAAGTCTATGGCTTTAACATTCTCTGTTCTATCTTATATATTTTTAGAGTGTTATAAACATCCAAGCACACACTATTTTACAACTTTTTTACAATTAAAAATTCCAATGAATTTTTTATTACTGATATTCTTCTGTAACTTTTTATTTTTAATTACTAGAAATAGTAAATATAGGGGATTTTAACTCAGCCATTCAACTATCCACAAGATCTCATATCTTGATACACATGATCACACGCATGTAGAAAAGATAATAAACATCACATGATCACCATTTCTTATGCTTGCTTATAACTGTTATTAAAACAGGCAAAACTCACTATACATATTACCACACACAGCAAGCTAGAGTAATCAATGGATGCCAGAAGGCTTGTGCATAAAATTCCCATCTAGTGCCTACTCTTCCAATATTCCCAGACTAGTTTCTAGCTTGTGGCATTCATCAGTGAGGAGCCTTGGATCTGAGAGCACTGCACCTAGATCTTAGGATCTAATGCAACCCTCTAGCAGCCACCTTTTATCTCCACTTAACTACAAAACCATGAGTCTTAAATTGAAAACACCTTAATATTTTTAATCCAAACTCATTAGCTTATATAGTCATATAGGTCTGAACTCAGTTCAGTATCTATACATTTTGGTGTCTTTGGTTCTTTAATAACTATAGCCACTGCTATCCTATTAGGAAGGATTGGTTTTAAGCCAATAAACATCACATGATCACCATTGCCTATGCTTGCTTATAACTGTTATTAAAACAGGCAAAACTCACTATACATATTGCCACACACAGCAAGCTAGAGTAATCAATGGATGCCAGATGGCTTGTGCATAAAATCCCCATTTAGTTCCTATTCATCCAATATCCCCAGACTAGTTTCTGGCTTGTGGCCTTCATCAGTGATGAGCCTTGGATCTGAGAGCACTGCACCTAGATCTTAGGATTTTATGCACAAGCCTTTTGGCATACATTGATTACTCTAGCTTTCTGTGTGTGGCAATATGTATAGTGAGTTTTGCCTGTTCTAATATAGAAAAGATCAATAATCATCAATATAATATTTTGTTTTGAACCATAACTCATCAGATAGTCTAGATTATAATTTTCCATACACATATATAATCAGTGCTCAGTTTATATTAAGATAGCAAATCTTCATACTTTAATGGACAGGCTTCAATCTACTCCAACTCTTCAGCCATTCATACCATTGCAAATCTGATGATGGAAAACCCAAATCCCATGCTTATAACAATATTGTTATTATGCCCATGTTGATCTCAAGTTATTTTGATCTCTTATGTAAAGAAGCACATCCATTTAAATACATAGAAGAGGGATGGATACAGTCCTGTAAATGAGGTGTCAGAGTAACGTGGGCATAACAACAATATTGGCATCAGCATGGGATTTGGACTTTCCATCATCAGATTTTTAATGATATGAATGGTTGAAGAGTTGGAGTAGATTGAAGCCTGTCCATTAAAGTATGAAGATGTGCTATCTTAATATAAACTGAGCACTGATTATATATATGTGTGAGATGATAATCTTGACCAACTGATGAGTGCCAGCATGAAATACATATATTAATGACTATTAATATTTTCTATATGTGTGTGATCATGTGTATTAATGATATGAGATAGTATGGATAGTTGAAAGGTTCTTGAAAGTCTGAGTTCAAATCCCCTCTATGTACAATTACACTCCAGGTATATGAAAAGTGCCTGTATTTCAAATATTACTAGAAATAGATAATTCTTTAATTATACTTTAATATGAAAAATATTATAACTTCTTTTAGAGAAAAAGATAAGAGAAAAAATGTATCGTAATTAGTTAAAAACATACTTTTTCCCTAAAAAAATATTAATACCTTATTTATTTTTATTCTTTTAAAAATTGACAAACATTATTTAAAATTTTTACATACTTATCTCTTTACTAATATTTATTTTATTATTTTTTTCTCTCGTTTTTACAACTTTTCTTAATAAATCTTAAATATTCACTTCATATTATTTAAAAATGTCTGAAATTTGTCATATTATCATTTTATGAAATGTACATTTTTAATAAGTTCAATAATTGCTATTACTAAAAAACATGAGGAAAAAATTATTCTTAATTTCTTTACCGATCAGAGCTGAAACTGAGATGGGATGGTGGGGAACTCCTGTTTAGGTTGTTCTCATTCTTTGAACTACAATTAATCTTTTTTGTGTACCTGATATGGCCAGAGTTAGTTGCTATCTACAATTTTACAGTATGATTGTCAGATATTCAGGAAAATTTATACTATTAGATAATATCTAAATATTTAAGATTTTATAAAAAATGATATTTATAATTTACTTGTAAAGATTCAGACTTATTTAGATTTTTAGTAGCAAGAGTCTAAAAACATTTGGAGATTTAATACTACCTGATGTAACTGACTCAGTAAAATGCACTATTCAAAACAAAACAACACTCTCCATATAGTAGTGCCATCTTGTGCTAACAAGAGCAATCAATGAGATAGTGATCATGTGATGTTTAGTGGTTTAAAATGCACTATGAAAGGTAAATTATATTTTTACAATAGCTTTCGAAAAGATTGTGAGACTGGTCTTTTTATTTTATTACACCCAAACACCTTCACTATATTTATATATGCCATGGAAATAGAAACATTTTCTATCCACTTTATAAATACATCACATATTAATTAAATTCAAGACTGTTATAAGTGTTTATATCTCCAGCACATCTGATTATTATACATATTATGTGAAACCCTTATGTGTATTTGTGAAGTATTAACTGTGCAGCCTTTGGTGGCGCTGTTTCTAGTTAAAAACAGAACGATATAACATTACCGGCCGCTAGATTTTTTTCCTCTAATATATCGTATTTTGACATACGGCTGTATTTTTTTCTTTTTAATATATTAAGGTTAGCCCGAATCTCACCATAGTAAGATGCCTGGCAGCCTAATTGAAGCATGCCATTTTATAGACCACATGAGGGGCTTGATCTTTTTCTATTGTATCTTTGGAATTATTTATTAGTCGATTAGTACTGGGAGGTGTTCTGAAGCTAAATTTGAAATTGTTAGGCAATTTTTTTTGCAATATTTGAGGTTAGATTAGGTATAAAAGGAATTGATAGGTATTTCATATTGTCTTTAGGCTGTTTATTTCTGAGTTTTCTATAAAAATGTTTTTATTCTCTGATTGATCATATTGAGTTTAAAGTCTATGTTAGTCATTTCCTTTATATATTTATCGATGTTGTTTTTCCTATCTGCTATGTATTTACATATGTTGGGGGTGTTAGACTTTGGACTTGTGTAACCTCTTATGTGCAGTGGTTTAACCATCATTTTATAATCTAGGTATGTGTTCTCTCTTTTTATTAACAAGTCTAGATATTTTATTTCTTGTTCCTTGTTTTCATCAGTTCTACTGAGGGTTAATCCTGAGATGGCTTGAAAATTCATTTTGTATGTTGATAGTGGTGGAAGGCTTTGCTGCAATAAAAATGTCGTCAACATATCGAGTGTATATGAGAGTTGGATCTGTTGTGAAATGTTTTGGAAGAATTTGGCTCTCGTAATGGTTTATGATGATACTAGAAACAATTCCACTCATTGGCAGTCCCACTGGCCAACCGTCATTCATAACATACTATTTGTTTTCAAATTTAGCCAATATGTTGTTATCCAGCTACTTCAAGAATTCTATTACAAAATCAATTCGTTTTGTTGGATAATTTTTCTTATTTAATTCATCTTAATACAAGAATTTACCATCACAGGTATGCATACAACAGGGTTAAAAATAAAAATGAAGGAACATCAGTATTCTGGAACCACCATGCAGCTACAGGCCATGTATTCGAACCTAGTTCTGCCCAAATAATTTGTACAGAGAAGAGTGATGCCAAAAGAAAAGTTAAAGAAGCTTTTTACATAGCAAATGATCTCAGTGTCATTAATAGAAGAGAGGCATGCTTTGCTCTCTCTAAACAATGAACTAACTAATTAAATATTCAAACTCATTTGCATATGCGTACAATAAATCACAACAGTCTTCATTCACAAAGCTATGAATATGAGATTCGACATTAAATCTCGAAAGCGCTAAGCAGACCTATTACACATTATTTTAAGTATAATTATAGCTTCACTAACGCATGAGATAGCATATTTAGAATTACAATTTTTATTAGAATTACAATTTTTACTAGTGAAGAGAAAAACAATTTATTACATAAAAGTAATTAATATTATATATTTATAAAGAAGACTATATATATAAATAATTAACAACACTCATAGCATAGTAATTAGAATTTCACCCGCAGGCCTATTCAAATTCAGACCAGATACAAATTTGAATTTATTTCAGGCTTATTTATCTTTTGAGCAGCCGATCTTAGCTATCTAATATTTGGTAAGAAAATGGGTATTTAGATAGCAAGTATGGAAACTTACTACTCAGACATCGGAAAACATAATGAGTATTGCCTTTTCTTTCCCCATTCTTCTTGGAGGATTGCTATAAAGTACTATTCAGAAATTGATTTATTTCTTTATCTTTTACACACATAAACACACTCATATATATATATATAACACCTTTATAGTGAAATAATTGGTATTAAAATAGATACCATCTATTTTGTTTCTTGTACAAGAGGGGTATATTGAAAAATATTAGTATGTCAGTATGAGCATGGTAATTTAGGTGTTTAATGCTTTTAGCTCATTTAATGAAATTGTTCACAAAATACATCTATAATAAGAGAAGGATGGTGAATGAATACAGTATAGTAAAATATGAAAAAAAGGATTCACTAATAAAAAGTTAAAAATCACACATATACGTGTATAATATAATAAATTATCCAGAGTGTCTGATAAATATTAGTAGTAATTAAAATCTTATTTGTGACATACTTTTCCAAAACTTGTGACCTACTGATTAAAATAAATTTTTTCACAACAATCCCCCCTCTCTTTCTCTATCTCTGACTATCAATGAGATTTATGGATGCTTCCCCCTCCCACGATCCTAACAAAATCTAAACATTCACCCAGAAATGATTTATACATTTCAACTTATATCTTAATCACCATCAATTTGATTTTAAAACTTGAACGTTTTATCAATTGTCTACGTAGACACACACACATATATGGTACTTAATCCAAATTGCAGAAAGGGAGTTTACTGTTAACTGAAAGGAGACTATTTGATTCCTTTTGGAGACCTTAAAGAAACCAAGCAGGGCAAATTCCTAATGACCACTCCATACATTCTTGTCGTTGCAGCTGTTATTACTATGTGATTATTCATATAGTATACAAACATGGATGGGTTGCTCACCAACATGCATTAGCCAGCGTGGTGAATTTATTGGCTTTTTACCTCTGAGTTTAAGTTCAAGAAATCCTATAGTCTTTCTTCTCAGTTGCTTATTAAGGCATAATAAATGTGTGTGTGAATAAATTTTTTCTAATAGATATTCATGATGGACAAAAAAGAAATCATGACCCTTATTCCCAGGAGCCATAAAGTCACCAGCTAAGGCAATGGTTGGTGGCCAAAGTTGGAGGGTGCTAAGAATCTCCTGATTGCAGAGCCAGGCCACCATTTGATGATTATTTTTTATTTACAACTGCAGATCACTTTCAAGTAAAGAAAGATTGCAAGAATTGGAAGAACTGTTTTATATTAAATGGGACATTATTGGGCTTTGTAAAATTAGAAGTAAATGTGAAAAGATAATTGATTTAAAAAGTGGACATGTATTCTATTATAAAGACATAAATATTGGAAGTACAAGTGGAGTAGGATTTATTATAAGTAAAAAATAGAAGAACAACATTGTGGAAATTGATAGTATATTGGACAGAGTGGCAAGATTAGTTATTCAACTTAATAACAAATACCAAATGCAGATAATTCAGATTTATGCCCGAAAAAGTTCTCATAGAGATGAAGTAGTAGAAGATATTTATTTGGATGTAGAAAAAGCTTTTATTAAACTAAACAACATTTTAAAAGCGTTATGGGAGACTTTTAATGCTAGAATTGATAAACAGATGAAAGATGAAAGTGCTGTAGATAAATTTGGTTATGGTAATAGAATTGAGAGAGGACATAGACTTGTGGAGTTTGCAGAAAAAAAAACTTTATGTTATGAATTCTTTTTTTTTTTGAAAAAAAATATTAAAAGGAAATGGACATGGAAGCATCCAAATGAAAATATAGCAGAATTGAATTATATTTTGACTAAAAAAAATACATATTTCAAGACCAACGATTAGTAAAATGTAAGACAAACTAGAGACAAAAATTATTAAGGAAATATTATTTACAATTGATATTTCTAATCTTCAGAAACGTTCTAATGAATTTAAATTAGAATTTGCAAATCAGTTTCAAGAATTAGTAGATTTTGCACATGATTCAGATTTGAACGAAATTAATCAGAAAATAACTGATACATTTTTAAAAACAGCGACAAAGACAGCTAGTAGAAAAAAAAAAGCAAATGATCAATAAAATTTTTACTGAGACTAGAGAATTTATTAAAAAAAGAAGGAATATCGAGATATATAAAAATAATGCATTAAAAAGGATTGAATATCTCAAATTTTGTAAAATAGTGCAAAAAAGTAGTTAATGATATAAGAAAGTATAATTATGAACTAGTAAGGAAAGGTGTAGAAGAAAATAAAAGTCTCAAGAGTGTAAAACAACATTTTAGTATTGGAAGGAAACTTATATCTGCAATAAGAAAAAAAGATGAAACTATTACTAAAAAGAGAGATGATATCATAAAATGGGTAGAAGAGTTCTATCAAGAATTATATAGTAATAAAAAACAAGTATCTCTTACATCTATTATATCTTCTGAATTGCCTATAATTTTAAATGAAGAAGTGAGATATACAATTAAATTTATGAAGAAAGGAAAAGCTCCAGGTAATGATAGAATTATGATCGATATATAAAAAGAAACAGGTGAAGAAAAAAAATTGCCAAAGTTATATACCAAACCTCTAAATGATAAAGATGTACAAGATGATTGGAAGAATGAAGTATTAATATTAATATTTACAAAAGACGATAAAGAAGATATTAGAAATTACAAACCTATTAGCCTTTTATCAGTTTTATACAATTTTTTTTAACCAAGATATAATTACAACTTGTCTACAGAGAATATTGGATTTCAACCAACCAAGAGAACAAACTGGATTTAAAAATGGTTTTAGCACAATAGATCATATCCAGATATTGAGAGAAGTCATAGAAAGGTCAAACGAATATGAGTTGTCATTATGCTTTGGATTTGTAAATTATGAAAAGGCAATTGATTCTATAAACATTTCTTCAATGATTAAAGCATTGAATCATAGTATAGATACAAGATATTGTCATATTTTAAAGAATATTTATAAAAATGCAACAGCAACAATTAGATTACATAATTATACTAGGAAAGTCAACATTGAGAAGGGTGTAAGACAGGGTGATTACATATCTCCAAAATGTTTTACAGCAATTCTACAAAAAGTATTTTGTGGATTACAATGGGAAGCTAAAGGAGTAAAAGTAAATAGAGATTATTTACATCATTTAGATTTTGCAGATGGTGTAGTTGTTTTTGCAAATAATGCTTTAGAGCTTTAGGAAATGTTGTAGGAGTTATCAGATGAAAGTAAGAAATTAGGACTAAAGTAAATGTTAAAAAGACTAGAGTAATGTTCGATGGATTTTATCAGAAGATGAAAATAAAGATTATGATGAGTTAGAAGTTAACAACTACAAATACCGCGGTCAGATTATTACTACAGATGGAAACATAATGGATGAAATTAATCATACAATTAAATTTGGTTAAGTGCTTTTGGTAGAAATAACTTAATACTAAAAGGAAATATGTCTATGTCCTTGAAAAGGAAGACTTTTAATAAATGTGTTTTGTCAGTTCTTATTTATGGCTCTGAGACTAGGACACTTAATAAAAGAGCAATATAGAAACTTCAGATCATTCAAAGAAGTATAGAGTGATGCATGTTAGGAGTAACAAGAAGATATCAAAAATGATATATATATGGGTGAGAGAACAAACAGGTGTTACTGATGTCATTGAAAATTGATGTCAGTAACACCTGTTTGTTCTCTCACCCATATATATCATTTTGATCTCTTCTTGTTACTCCTAACATGTATCTCTCTATACTTCTTTGAGTGATCTGAAGTTTCTATAATGCTCTTTTATTAAGTGTCCTAGTCTCAGATCCATAAATAAGAACTGACAAAACACATTTATTAAAAATCTTCCTTTTCAAAGACATAGACATATTTCCTTTTAGTATTAAGTTATTTCTACCAAAAGCACTTAAACAAATTTAATTGTATGATTAATTTCATCCATTATGTTTCCATCTGTAGTAATAATCTGACTGAGATATTTGTAGTTGTGGAGTTGGGCTGGACATATTTCTAGAAGAGGTGATAATAGATGGACAATTGGAATCTTAAACTGGATTCTAAGAGATTGTAAAAGACTCAGAAAGAGACCACATATGAGATGGATAGATGAAATAAAAAAGTATTCAGGCATGATGTGGAGAAGAGGAGCTAGAGATCAGAGAAGATGGATTGAACTTGGAGAGACTTTAATTCTGCAGTGGATTGATAATGGTTGACAATGATGTTGATGATGACTTAATTCAATTTCAATATATATATATCATATTAGATGATGATATTTTAATATTTTACATTTGATTGTTATCTATATTCATACATATGATCCTTTAGAGTATCATATTTTTTCAATTAAGTGTTATAATGTGGATTTAAATGATCTCCAGCTGAATATTGGAAGACATTATGGATTAAATATTGTACATGCAAATATCTGATTGCTAAAACATTCAAAGAAAATCTGATTACTAATAATTAAAACTTATAGGTTATTGTTTCAGAGTGAAGGTCCAAGTATTTTGGTTCACTTGAGAAATAGAATTTTATGTGGTAAAGAAAATCAATTGTTTGAGAAATTTTATACCAAGTAATAAGCTTAAGATTTATAGCAAGCTTTAAGAAAATGGTCACAAATCTGAAAGATTTGATAGGGTACAAATTTTTACCAGGCACATTAAACAATTTATTACGTATATATTTTTTACAGAGTTATGTTTTTTGTTTCATTGGGTATTTGCTATAAAGTGGATATAAATGATCTTTTTTGTTATGAGGTATAAATATTGAAGCACTACTGATTAAATACTTTATATGATTGATTAAACAGTCAAGTTTGAAAATGAAATTGGTTGTAATAAGATATATAAGTAAAAATGTCTAATTATTATTTCTGTCTGGATGCTCAAATGTTTTAAGTTATTAGGGCACCCTGATAAAAGCCAGTTTTTGTGAAATGCATGTATAGTCAGAGAGATTTGTTTAAGAAATTTTACAATGAGCTTGTTCCAAACTTGAAACATTTGTCTGGTAAAAGGACATAGATATGTATGATTTAGAAATAATACCACTTTTTGTAGTTTGTGTCATATTAAGTACTAAAACATGTGATAGTAATGACTGAAGCATAAACATTGCTATTAACATCTCATAAAATATTGTGATAGAGAATTTTTGGCAATAATCTGTTTACAGATGATAATTTTGACCCCCAAGCAAGAAAAGCATACGAGGCATTGTTCATTATAAATCTGAGAGAACCTGAAGGAGAAGCATTTGATAGATTTCAAAATGAAGTCAAATTGAGAGCAGAAAGGGATTATAATTTTACTTATGGTGATGAGAAGGTAAGTATATAATATACTATTGTATCACATGGACTTTTATGTCCTTATTATATGAGAGATGAATTTTGATGAGCTTTCTTGTTGGCTTAAAATTTTAGGTATATGTATAATTTTGTTCATCAGTTTACTCTTAAATAATATATGAAGTACAATGTTTCACGACCTACATTTTATTAAATATGTAATGCACTCTCTGCTAAGAATGATTCAATTTCGGACATTGAAGTTTTTGTTACAGATAAGAAAATATAAATTTTATTAATAGTAGTTAACATTTTTGCATATGTTAGGTAAGAATAATTAAAAAAATCCTCAGAAAGATTGGACAGTGTAATGAAAATATACTAGATGAAGTTAATAGTTTTAAAAAATACACATACACATTCTTTTATTACAATTTAATTTATAAGTGCTAAACATTCTGCAATAACGACATCGATACCATCCATTTCAGATAAATATATTAATAATTAGTGCTAATCAATTATTAGATTAAAAATTATCATATCATTCTTAGCCTAGTTTATAATTCTAATTAAAATTTGACTTCATAGAAACAACAACAAAATAAAAAAAATATTGTGTGTGTGTTTTTTATTATAAAAAAAGGAATATTAAGTGTAGAAGATATTTTAGGCTTTCGCAATTAAACACTGAACATGTCATTTAAGTATTATGATAATTATATAGTTGCTTTATTAAATAAACCCAATACTTTTATAATTATGTAAAAAACAAAAATAGTTTCAGTAATTTTAATTCAGATGATTTATGTTAATCCATAATTTGTTAATTTTTTAAAAAATATTCTTATTAAACTAACATGAAAATGTTCAGTGGTTTAATAAAGATGCTATACAGTGAATTACAAACAAAAAAATATTCTCAAAATTTCTAATACTGGCTTAGCTGTAGCAATTTCTAGTTGACTTATGATCACCACATTTCTGAGCATTATTTACATAAATATATAAAGTATATGATGATCAAAAGCTATCATCCGGTTGATTAGTTTTACTATCTTTCAGTTGAACTTAGATGAAGAATTTAACATGTTAATTATTATTTTTGATGATGATCAAGAGCAATCACTTAGTCATTTGGATGAAGGATGTAACACATTTATCCACTTTCAGTTATATTTTATGCTGTGCGGGAAAGTTTGACCATTAAATTCTAATGTTATTTTTGCAAAGAATAATGTAAAACTTAAATATTTTAAAATACTTAAATATGAAATCTTTTCTGTCTTATATATAGTATATAATGCTACAATAAAACATCTGAAAAAAATTCAGGATAATCTTTATTGTTATTATAAACTTCTTGCCAAAATATCTTGATATAGTGCTTATTTAAATAATACGATCAATAATGTATTGAACATTTTGCTGAAGAGTTAGATATAATAATATTATTGTTGTATTATGATAACCAGTTGTTGTTTGCTTATTTCGGAATCTGTATGCAAAAATGACTTATAATAAACTTATTTGAAATACTATTAGTGGGTTAGATATAATATTGTATTTATTTTAGTGGAAACAATGCTAATTACTTTATTAAAAATATTACCAGTGGAATGGCTATAATATTTGTCTGAAGATTTGGAGAAGATTCTACCGTATAATGGGCTATTTAACGTCTTTGATTGGGTAAAAGTGTTATTGCATGGTTTTGTAAAAAAAAATAAAAAGTTGTAAAATATAAATTAGAAATTGTAAAAAGATGTAGAACATAGAAACAATCTAAAAATTTGAATAATCGTCTGCACGAATGCTAGAAGAAATAATAACACTAATGCAGTAAAAATTATTCAACATCTTCATTATTCTTCATGTTTTAGATACTGGCCATCGCACCCCAAACTCAAATCCTACCCAGATATAACAATAATCATCAAAAAATATTTATAGAGACCACAAAGATTTTAAAATAAAAAAATTGTATTAATAAAGTAATAAAGGAGCCAAAATACCCCTCATATAAGAATTTTTTTTTACACAAGTAAATAAAAACCATCAACTGAATTTAATCTGAACTGATCATATTTATTTTTATTTTGATTAGTTAAAAAAAAATCTTTAATTTATTCTACTTATCATGCAATTTTGCGAGTTCTACTTTTTTTTAAAGACAATTCTTAATTAATTCTTTTACAACTTTTAATATTTTTACAATAATCATATAATAATGCCTTTACCCAGTCAAAAGCTAACGTTATTTTGTCCAAACGTTGGTAGTTATGTACTTCAATATTGCACACGATTGTCGTGGAATATTTTTTCCCATAAAAATTTCCATTTTAACGTGTATATATATATATATAATTTCATTAATATACAATGTGAAGTATTATTTAATATATTTTGGAACAATTCACTTTTCAAGTACCTGTTATAAATTAAGTACAAAGTTTTGTAGCAACAATGTCTAACTGCTAAAGAAAACAAAATGAATCCATTTTTATCAGTGCCTCATGAATTTATAAGGGAATAAAATTCAATATTGATAACTGCAATCCATGTATGTAAATAATACCAAATTCAGTTAGAGGCTAAATTTTCGTTTTTTTTTCAAGATTTTGAACAACAGGCAAAAATGAATTCATTTTCATTTACTTAGCAATTCGATATTGATAATTCAAGACTTTGTACATTATTTACATATGACAATATATAATACTAATAAAATATCCGTTATATTTATTATATATATATATATTCGTCCAAAATAAAATAGAAGAAACTTCAGAATTTTTTTCAGGCTTTAAGAAAGTTTGAATTTTCTTCAAACATAAAAATTGAATCACATCCTCTAAAACATTGTTAGCAAGTGCATATTATATAACAGACACATATACTACAAAGAAGAGTTTCTAAACCTCTATGAAGATATTAATCTATAAAAAACAACAACTCAATCTAACAAATTTGTTTTCAAAGCAAACAATTTTCGATATACAAAACAAACAATTTTAACTATTATTTGGATAAAGAAAATAGCAGATTTCTTTGTTTTATAAATTTCAATCTCTGTATCATATTAAATTTGTTTTCAAAGCAAACAGTTTTCAGTACTGTTAGCATGTGCATATAACATAACAGATACCTGTATTTCTTAGTAGGTACAACCACCAAACTTGTAGTGAAGATGTGAATCGATAAAAGAAAAATAATTCAAACAGTCAATTTGGGAGTTTCAATATTTATTATAAATTCCAAAATAAATAATTTATTCACAAAGCAAACAATTATTGATGTGAATTAAATTTGACTATTCAAAAGAAGTTATTTAAACTAAAAAAAAAGTTGAGCATCATCACAAATTTCAATCTCTTACTTCTGGAAATATATTTTCAAAAACAATTTTTAATATTAATTGAAATTGACAATTTCTAATTCAAAACGAATGAACATTATATTTTCACAAATTCCAGTCTGTCTGTTTTAATGTAAAGTAAGTGACAACTGGACATTGTGTACTGCTCATCAAAAGTCCTCTTGAGATTAAATTATCATGTGTGTTTTCTGATTTACCTCAGCGTATAGGATTGGTAATATTTGTAGTTGCTTTTCAAAAGAATTTTAATCTCTATTTCTTTCTGATATTTGGATTTTGGTCATGTCCATTCTTCTTAAAGTGTTTTATTGCCAAATAATTGACATAGAAGTTGCAACATTGATATTTTTGCATCTGCACAATTTGCTGAAGGAAAGTGTGAAAAACCTTATATTAGATATAATTCAGGTATAAAAGAGAAATGCAGAAAAAGTAAATTTGTGTAATTTTTGTATTGCCTACATTAAGGTTATACATATATTTATTCAGTCTGAATCAAAAATGATTCTATTTCTTCATCTTGAACAACCAAGTAAATATCAAACTGATTTTGTGTAACACTTTGAAGCTGGTGTTTTTCTTCATGTTGAAACCATTTGCACTGACAATCAAAAAGCATTCCAAGAAAAGCTGCTTTCAATTTTTATCAGTAAGTTTGTTTACATGCCAGATGAAGGGGGAGGGTAAATGGTGGATGTATACCAAGCCTTCATCTAAATACTTGGAGTCTGATTTTCCCAGTTATTAAACGTCCAACAATGGAAGAATGCTATTAGGTGGCAAACCTTCATTGAATAAGAACTTCACTCAAATCATTAACCAGAAAAAAGCACAGAGCTAGAATGGATGGGTCTTAAATATTCAACTTGAAGAGAGTCTCCAACTGCTACAATTTTTGCATGCTGAGTTGACACAAGGTTAATTTCGTTTTTATTACTGAAAGAGAATGTGCATCTATTTCAACCATGCACTCTAATGAATGGTTGGATAATGCACATCCAAATGCCTGAGGTTTCTCATATTCAACGTAAACCAACAATATTATACAACACAGTGATAGGAACCCACATTCAGGCTATTGAATGTTCTTAAGCTGAAGCAAAATGTAAAATTTTGAAGAAAAAAATGAAAAAAATCAGAGTTACATCCCTGGAACTCCTGCAATCCCATTTAGGATACATATGTTGAAAAATATCACAGAATCAATCAATACTTTTTTGCAGCATTCCTCAACAAAAGTCACATAATTTTCTTCAAAGTAAGTCAGATATTACATTTAAAATTTTAAAATGACTTTCTGGTTTTCATTAGTTTGTACTGACTTTTTTTTTAATAATAAAATTACATATTACATTTTAAAATAGTCTTCACATTAGTTTATATTGATTTTTTAAAAATAATATTAAGTTAATGTTAGTTTGCATAAAATTTTGTTAGCACTTTATTTGTTTTAAAATATTATTTCCATTGATTAACATCTTCAATACTGGTTTGGTAGATTTACCTAGTAAAGTAATGTACATATTTATTACGTAGTATCAATACCCATCTCAATAACTGTTTGGTCAATATATATTTAGTTATCTAGAAATAGAAACCTAGCTTATAAAATAAAGAACATGCTATTAAAAAGTTGATTTGCCTATCTATCTATCTATCTATCTATCTATCTATCTATCTATCTATCTATCTATCTATCTATCTATCTATCTATCTATCTATCTATCTATCTATCTATCTATCTATCTATCTATCTATCTATCTATCTATCTATCTATCTATCCATCCATCCATCCATCCATCCATCCATCCATCCATCCATCCATCCATCCATCCATCCATCCATCTATCTATCTATCTATCTATCTATCTATCTATCTATCTATCTATCTATCTATCTATCTATCTATCTATCTATCTATCTATCTATTCACTCATTCACATATTAGGAAATTTTTACTTTTTTTTATCTATCTATCTATCTATCTATCTATCTATCAATCTACCTGTTAGTCTTTCTTCTATCTATCGATCAACCTCTCTATCTGTCTGAATATCTGTTTGTCTATCTATATTTATGTCCATCTCTCTATCTATCTGTCTATCTATCTACTTCTTCAGATGTCTATCTATCTATTTCCCTATCTATCTATCTATCTATCTATCTATCTATCTATCTATCTATCTATCTATCTATCTATCTATCTATCTATCTATCTATCTATCTATCTATCTATCTATCCATCCATCTATCTTTCTATATATCTATCTCTCTATCAGCCAGTTTGTTTGTCTGTCTATCTCTGTCTGTCTGCTTTTCGGTTTATCTATCTATCTATCTATCTATCTATCTATCTATCTATCTATCTATCTATCTATCTATCTATCTATCTATCTATCTATCTATCTATCTATCTATCTATCTATCTATCTATCTATCTATCTATCTATCTATCTATCTATCTATCTATCTATCTATCTATCTATCTATCTATCTATCTATCTATCTATCTATCTATCTATCTATCTATCTATCTATCTATCTATCTATCTATCTATCTATCTATCTATCTATCTATCTATCTATCTATCTATCTATCTATCTATCTATCTATCTATCTATCTATCTATCTATCTATCTATCTATCTATCTATCTATCTATCTATCTATCTATCTATCTATCTATCTATCTATCTATCTATCTATCTATCTATCTATCTATCTATCTATCTATCTATCTATCTATCTATCTATCTATCTATCTATCTATCTATCTATCTATCTATCTATCTATCTATCTATCTATCTATCTATCTATCTATCTATCTATCTATCTATCTATCTATCTATCTATCTATCTATCTATCTATCTATCTATCTATCTATCTATCTATCTATCTATCTATCTATCTATCTATCTATCTATCTATCTATCTATCTATCTATCTATCTATCTATCTATCTATCTATCTATCTATCTATCTATCTATCTATCTATCTATCTATCTAAGAATTAGTATATATGACTAAACCATTAATTTTATGTTTGATAGTTTATTGGTGGTAATTGTCCTTACCATTCTTAATTATTATATGTTGGCAAAACAATAAACGTTTTTGGAAAACAGTATTTTCATATATATAATTTTCGAACAACTGATGTAGTAATTAACACAAACATTTGACATGACTATTATGTAATTATGAATCTGAAAATATTTGAAGTAACCGAAGTTAATGATAAATTCCAAATTAAAACCGAAGTTTTCCTAGTAATTCTAATACTTTTACAACTAATCTTTATATAGGCAATTGAATTCACCATTCAATTATTGAATCTTAATTGGAAAAGTTTGGTAATTAAAGAGTTAAAAAAAAACCCTT
This sequence comes from Epiperipatus broadwayi, assembly GCA_028023455.1. NCBI lineage: Eukaryota > Metazoa > Onychophora > Udeonychophora > Euonychophora > Peripatidae > Epiperipatus > Epiperipatus broadwayi. Next base: position 11,251,962 of record JAQFVV010000022.1, read on the forward strand.
AAAAATCTGTTAATAAGTAAAACAATAGACCAATCTAATATGTAATGTCTTCTCATTGAGTAAAATCTTTCTCACTTCTCTTTTATTGAGAAATTCTGAAGGAGCTTTTCCTATGCAGTAAGGTTTTACTTTTGATTCAAATGCACTAAACTCTAAGATTATAATATTATTAAATATTTAAAATAATCGTGTAAAATCTAATTTCGAGAAGTTAAGAAAACATAATTGATATTTGTGTGAATTATTTTTTTTAAAAGGTGAATTATTTTGCTACTGCTTTCCATGATGCTGTGTTAATGCATGCAATTTCTATAAATCGAACGTTAGAAGAAAGAGGAAACATTTCAGATGGCTTAACTTTGTCTCAAAAAATGTGGAATTCTACATTTCAAGGTAAGTAAGTATCTACTTCTATGTGTATGTATGTATATAGTGGATTTTATAGCATTGACAATTTCTGGGGATTCCAGGTACAAAGACTTTTTCCTCATATTCATAAGTAAAGGGGTGCATCTCTGTGATTTATGCTAATCTTTTCATTTATGTTACATGTGGTGTCATTGTTTTTTAATGATGTAGAGTACTCAATACATTGATTTATATAAAATATGACGTCATTGCTTTTTTAACCTCGATATCATTAACATTTTTATCAATGAATTATTTGGGTTTATAATATGTTCCAGATATGTTAAATTCTGTGTTGTATTTTGGTTTCAATGAGAAATATTATTTGAAATGAATTTAATTTCTATACAGTAGTGTCTGTCTGTGGAAAGTTCAGCTCTTATATTATAAATGTCCAACAGATAATATGTTATTTAGATTAATAGTTTGAAATAGTTAATATTTGACGATTTGAACCCAATTCATTGTAATTGTCTACCATTATAGAATTGATACTAAAACAGTTAGGAGCCAACTTTAGGTATCATTGATCTTTTGGAAAAATAGAAAGCCAATAGAAAAGAATTAATTTGGGTTTTGTTTATTTTTATCATTGGTATCACTGATTAGTTTTGGAGTAACAATACTATCAAATTCATCAGGAAACTAATACTAAAGAAATTATATACATCTGAATACTTCTATACCCACAAAAACAATCATGAAGTTCATAAGCAAAACATTTGTTATTATAATTTATTTCAAAGCCACTGATTTCTGTGTGAATGGTATGGAGAGATGAATGGTATGGAGAGAAAGTACCACATTTATCTTTTGTGCAAAAACTACACAAAACATGTCAGATGACTGCAAATATGTCAATTTACATCTCTTTTAATCATTTTTTGAGTCAAATTTTATAAAATCTTTTAATGTGACTGGTTTCTCCCACTATAATATATAGTCTTAGAATTGTTATAGGTTGAAAAGCCATATTATGTTTTTTTTTTTTTTTATAGAAATAATAAACACCTCCATACTTCCCCATTCTTTTTAAATTCATATAAATAAAGATACAATAAAAGACAATTGATTTTTTTTTATACAATTAGAGATTGTTCTCTAGAATTCTTGGTTGATAAATTTTTCTCGATTCTGGAGAAATTTAATGTCATTTCAGAAAAACAAAAATAAAAACAGAAAATCAAGTTATTTTTACAAAACATTTCTTAAAAATTCTAGTACAATTTTTTTGATTAACTCTATTGTATTCTTTTCTCACTTTAAGTATTATGTTTAATGACATTTAGTAGGTGTGAATAAAAAATAATTTGCGAATTAACTATATATTTTTACTTGGTGTTTATTTATATAGTACAAAGGTAGTCAATCTTTCTATATCTACCGCCCACTTTTGTATCTCTGTTAATAGTAAAATTTTCTAACCGCCCACCGTTTCCACAGTAATGGTGATTTATAAAGTAGGGAAGTAACTTTACTTTATAAAATTTATAAAGCAGAGTTACAGCAAGCTAAAGCATATAAATCTCTTTGAAATTTTTTTAAAAAGTCAATTAAATTAAAAAAAAAAGGAAGTGTTCAGTGTCCATGATGAAGGCTGAAACGCCACTAGTGGGCGGTATATGGAATTCATAAATTGAAATTTATTAAAAAAATAATATACATATGTATATAGTCTCCAAAAATGATCACGCAGAACTATAGCGATTGTTGAAAGAGTTTAAAAAAAAAAGAATGAAATTCAGTATTAAGTTAAAAGCTTTTAGATCAACTTAAAGTTCAAATATCAAAGAGGAGGAATAATGCTATAATTTCATTGTTAAATTTTCTTTAAGAACCAAATCATTTACGAGAACAAGATGACAACTTATCCAAATCTACTTTGAAATTCGATATTAAACCTGCTAAAAATTATATACAGAGATTATTCCAAAAGGCTTACGCAGATGAAGTCGAACATAGCAATTCTGTCTGTGAGTCGGACATTGAAGTAGTGACAGAGAGCTGTCCTATAAATATTTCAGTAGTTTATAGCAACAATGAAAAGAATCGATACAAGCAATTTTAAACCAACTTCAAACAGTTGCTTTAACGTTGAATAAATAATTTATTTGAAGATACAGGGAAATTGACAAATAATTTGGAAAATTTGAAATCTGTATTGAACACAATTAAGCCTACATCAACACAAGTTTTCGATATCGGATCATATTGTGTCCAAAAGAAGAACCCGCATAAAAGATTCATTGATTGATTGTTATCTTTTTTAAAACATTTTTTCAATGAAATGCCTGGATTTCATATTTAATTCGGTTAATTCAAAATTGGATCATATATAATTTATAATTTTGAATGAAGATGGAGGCTGAATGAGTTAAAATTGAATTTGCAAGTTTTTTTAATTAAAGAATATATTTTTTTGTTTTTTCGTTTATATAAATTACTATTAATTAATTAATAACCTTTAGAGACCTGAACGGCCATTTTGAATGACCAGAAAAAATTACAGGACATACAATTTTAAATGAAATGTCTAATTTATTACAATAAATAAAAATATATATACATTTTTATAAAGTGCAAATATGAAAGAATGTAATGAAGCTGATAAAGTAGTCATTACCATAAAAAAATAATTAAAAAAAGGGATATTTTTCACATTTTTAAAATCTTTATTTTTACATTGGTTCACAAACTCTCAATTTTGAAAGGAATAACCTAAAATTACAATTTCATAGACAGCTTCATCACTTTCGTCATACAATGCAGAAAAAAAAAAACATGACCTACCTGAGTTACAGTTTGTTGGTGTAATGTGGCAGAAGGTGACAATTTCAGTTTCGTTTTTTTACTAACAAGCCTAAATGTTCAATTTTTGCAAGCAGTTGTTTTTCTAGGCCCTCTATGCGGGATATCTATTAGAAATGCAAGGTTTTAGTGTGGATCAAAAAAAAATAACAGTAATAACTTTAGTAAAGTGTAAGTTATGGGGGTAAAAAATAATTACTATATTATTGAAAAATCATGGGTGGGGTGAGCTAAATTATGCATTATTTCATAGGAAACCATAATTGCAAAGTATGTGATGAAATAAATTAAAAATTTGTTTCTAAAATAAAATGAATAAAAACATAGTAAATTCTAAGTTATAGGTGTAAAAAACAATTACTATATTATTGGAATATCATGGGAGAAAGGGCGAGCTAAATTATGCATTATTTCACAGGAGACCATAATAGCAAAGTATGTTTCAAAGTAATTAAAAACTTATCTACAATGAAATGAATAAAAACATAGTAAATTCTAAGTTATGGGTATAAAAAATAATGACTATATTACTGGAATATCATGAGGAGGAGGGTGAACTAAATTATGCATTATTTCATAGGAGACCATAATAGCAAAGTATGTTTCAAAGTAATTAAAAACTTATCTACAATGAAATGAATAAAAACAGTAAATAAAATTAAATAAATAACCCAAAGGAATTACAAGCAATTATTATATATCAGTGGGAGATGATGATGATGACTGTTGATTCAGCATTGGGAGGCATTGTAAATTATTTAGAATACCAAAAAATCGATCTAGGGTCATAACTCTAGCAAGTACCGGTTGATGCAAATATTCATTTTTAGACCAAATAAATTTTAGTTTTGGTATGCATGATATAGTACAAACATGAATAACCATACCAAAAAATGCATTCAACTCAGCGGGTGACAGATCAACCCACTTCGGCAATGCCCTCCACTTTGAAGCATACCTATTGCTGTCAGTGCAAATATATAATTTATCAAAAAATAAATGAAATAGACCAGGATACTCACGGGTAATGGGGAAATACAACAAAACCTCAGAATCAAACACATCAACAGAAAAGTCTTCATCAGAATCAATCAAAATTACATTCAGTGGCTCAGTGGCAAAATAAGCCATATGTCCGGATAATTGTGATAAAATCTAGAAAGAAAAAAATTTATAAAATTTTAATAACATACTTTACAAAAATTGCTATAAAAAATCTAATTTTCATCGCACAGAAAATTTTTTTAGATGTACAAAAAGATAGAAAAATGGCGAAGAGAAAGAAAAAAGACCCGTAACTGTGACGTATACGGTTTGCACGCTATTGCGGTCGAAATTGCAAACTTTTTTTTTTCGTAAATCTGCGCACTTCGGTCTCAAAGGTTAAGCAAGACATTTATTTTATATAGTGCATGTTTTATAAACTCTAATAACCAATAATCCAATAAGCTAATGCACACGCGCTTTGTATATGTCACTATATAAATGAATACTCCCACTTTTTCAAACACAAGATAAAGTCTTTGGGAAAAGATAGAATGAATCCATCTAACTTTGCAACCCAAACATATATGTATGGGCAAATCTTAAGTGCTTAAAAATGAGAGCGTGAAGTTGTTAATTGATCACTTTAAATTACTTTTTTACTACGTGAATCAATGAGCTTGTGAAATCTTTTCGCAAAGACTTTATCTTGTGTTTGAAAAAGTGGGAATATTCATTTATATAGTGACATCTACAAAGCACATGTGCATTAGCTTATTGGCTTATTGGTTATTAATTAAAGTAATTTTCAAAATAAAAATAGGAGAAGGGGGTATATAAATTTTCTTGAGAACATTAAAAAAAATTCTCAATTTTTAGAGACAAAGTAAGTTCGAGAATTTCATGTCTCTGTATACAATCAATACTCTGTATAGGCACATCATAGCTTCAGTATGACCAAGTTCATTTCATAATGTAAATATTGCTTCTATACATCTTTATCATCTTTCAAAATGATAATGCTTTAATTTTTATAGCACTTACCTGATTTAAATATAATTGAATTCCTGGGAACAATTTTTGAGCAACAAATGAAAGTCTTAGTATCTTTTATTGATATCTCTAAGAGAACTTGAAATTTTTTATTACATCAATGATGGCTTAATAGTTTTTAAAACTATTAAAATGGGGTAATTCTATTTCATATAAAATAAAAGTAATTTTTGATGCAAATGACCGCTATATATTTAAATTAAAAAACAACAATAAATGGAAGTCAATGAAGTCCATTATGCTGTTTTTTTTTTTCCATATAAGTTTGCCACGTCTCTTCAGCAGTGACAAAAACTTATGTTTTAATTTTACTGCGTGGCCAATATGTCACAGAAAAACAATAATATTTTAAATTATTTGTGAGAAATAAAAAATGACAAAACTAGATTAAGTTGTCTTTAAATGCTTGATATAGATTTTAGTCATTATATTTACAAGAATATAAATTCTTAAAAGATAAACAGATTTAAGATACAATATACACTTATCATTTAAATAAAAACAAAGAGAGAAAAAATTAGCAGACGTATGAATCTTTGATTATCTTTTTCTTCTACTAATGAAGGAAATGAATTTATAAGCTATAAAATATTCTTTGTAATATTTTCTTTTACAAAATCCCAGTTAATTCTTCTATCTACCCGATGGCTTATTTAAATAATAAGTTAGACCAAGACGGCCTGCACAATAAAATTCCTAGATTTGCCGTTGAACGTCAGGATATGAATCTGCCATCTGAAGTGATTTCTCTGTCTGCCACTCGACCTTAATCTGCAAACAGCAAAACATCAAACTAATTTCTAAAAATAAAAATAATAGTTATTTTTTATATAATTAAGAACCACCCCCCCCCTCTAACTTATTCTAGCGTTTTGTTAGCTAGAAACGCAAGGCAATAAATAACTTGAAAATTCCACCACTTTAATATTTAATAAAATTAAATTATGATTATAATTTAATAACTGAAATACAGGCTTATTATATACCTGTATCAACATATGTAATATACGTATAGGGTATATGAGCACAGACTTTCTCACCACCCACCACTCACCACTCTATCTCATATCACTAATATACTTGAACACATATATGTCTAAGAGATAATAATTTAAGTAGAAATTTCCAACACATTTCAAAATAGATAAATGAATAAAAAAGTCTTACATCTAGACTACATATATATATAAGTACACAATTGTTGGCGTAATTCATATAATATATACCTATATATAAATTTATATTACATATTTAATTTGCTGGTATAATATATATCCGCCACTTACATACCCATTTAAATACATATATTAATATATGGCAAAATTATAACAAATAATAAAAATATCATATACAATAGCTATATAAATCTATTAACAATACATAAAAACTTTTTCGGCACATGGTATAGGATATATTTTATTTATTTTGTATATTGTTACGTTATATATTCAATTTTTCGAAATTTTATTGAATTTCTGTATCATAATTTTATTGTATTATCAATCTTTTATTTTATTGTTGTTTTATTTCCATCATTCAATATTGTATAGCGTTTTGTCGGCAATAATTTGTTAATGGTAAAATAAGTGCTTAACATTTGAAAAACGCTTTTTATATACAATTATTATTAATATATTTATATAGCTGTTGTGTATGATATTTTTATTATATTGACAAATATGCCACAGGAAATTTTTCTATTTTAGCCAATCTCATATTTTTATACCCAAATACCCACATAAATATATAAATAATATTTTCCTAAGCACACAGCTCATTGATTAATATTTCTGCCAGAAATAACTGAAAACTGGAACTAGATTAAAAAAAAAAAAAATTTCTGTTCTAGTTTCTGAAAAAAACATATCTTAGCTGAAATATTAAATAATGAGCTATGTATTTAGGTAAAAATATTTTATTACATACATATATCTTTTAGTTTTTTTTCTTTATTATTGATACGTATATAGACATACTTAAATTTTCTATTTCACCGTTTTCAAACTTAAGACTAAAAATATCTGAAAAAGGTAAATAACTTAATATATATACAGAAAAGAGAGATAACATTTAAAACATAAACATATTTAAGTGCAACTAAAATTCGATTTGTATTCAATTATAAATAATTTTTTATTGTTAGGAATTGGTGGTACTGTTGCTATAGATCAATATGGAGATCGAATTGCTGATTATTCTTTGTTAGATTTGAATCCACAAACTGGAAATTGGCAGGTATATATATTAGCATTATTTAGCTGCAATGCTAATAAATATTAACGATTGAAGAGTTTAGCTTATATTATTTATATATTGATATTAATAATTCCCAACATGTAAAATAGATTTAGTGATTTTAGTTATATATATATATATATACTTACACTTTGATCCTTTCACTAGTTAAATAGTGATTTCAGATTATTTACGATGTATAGAAATATTTGAAATACAGACATTGTTCATATACCTGGAGCTTAATTGTAAATATAGAGGATTTAAACACAACAAACTTTCAAGCACCCTTCAACAATCCACACTATCTCATACCACTGATACACATGACCACACATATGCAGAAAATATAAATAATCACCAATATATATATTTCGTGCTGAACCAGCACTCATCAGTTGGAACAGATTATTAGCTCCCACACTGAGCATTGATTATATATACATATATGTGAGAGATGATACTCTGGACTAACTTATGAGTGCTGATTCAGCACGAAATACCTGTAATGGTGATTATTTATTATTTCTACATGTGTGTGGTCATGTGTATCAGTGGTATGAAATAGTGTAGATAGTTGAAGGGTGCTTGAAAGTCTGTGTTTAAATCTGCTATATAATGTATAGAAATAAAAATAATATTCAAAGTTTATTCTTTGATTTTTAACAATAACCTTTTTAATTTTTATACAGCACCTTATTATAAGTTAATTGCAGCATGAAGCGTGCATTTTGGTTATCATAGCACTTTTTTATATGCCTGTAGTCATATGCTTATGATTACATACATGCACAAAATGTTAAAAGTGGATAGAAACCAGTTCCTACCTTATGTGAGTGTGATGTAGTGAAAATTACACTATAGAAATATTATTTATTAAATGGATAATCTCTAGTCTAATGAATGACTAATAAAAATTATTGAGATAAACTCTCTCTCTCTCTCCTGTCATATTTGAATAACGTTTGAACAATTGAACATCATTTTAAAAAATCAGCATATAATAGACTCAAGGCCTGACAAATGCATGGTAAGCAAAGGTTGGCACTTTAAAAGCAAACCAGATGATAGATTCTTTGGTAAAATCACTTTTGATATGATTACCAAAAGTCATTATCAATTTGATATCACCTAATAAAATAAAAATCTATTGCTGAATTTGAAACGCATCATCAAAATAATTCTGTTGCAACTTATCTTAGTAATTTTTTAGAGAATAGGTGTTATCATATCTTTTAATGAGTGATTTGAATAATTTTTAATAATGTATATTTAATATTAGACCTTAAGTACTTTAAACATTATCTGACTTCATCACTTGGTTTTAGATTACATATTGCTATTTAGCAGTATAATTTCCCCCATCTCTATGTCATTTACTGTAAACTTTAATAAGTAATAATAGATGTCAGATAATATTCTTATTAAATCCTTATCATATGTTGCCCTATCCAATATCCCCAGAATAGTTTTAAGCTTATGGCTTTCATCAGTGAGGAGCTTTGTATCTTGGACCAGTGCACCAGGAACTTTAGGATCTAATGCATGCTCTTTTCAGATCCCATCATTTATATCTCTGTTTTATTATCAAGTTATCTGCCCCTAACTTAAAAAACATAAATGTTTTCAATCTAACCTAACTTGCTTGCATAGTCATGTAAATCTGAAACCAGTTTAATTTATATATATTATAGTGTCCTTAGTTTTTAATAATTATGGAATCATCTATCTTATGGCCAGGATTTAATATAAACCAGTAAAATATCATTATATTCCATCACATGATCTTAGCTTACATACTGCAGTTAGGGCAGCATAATTTTTCACTGTCTATACCACTTACTAATAAGCACTATTATATGACCCCTATTATTATTATTTACTAAATCTTATAATAGCAATGGTAGAAAAATTATGCTGCTATAGCAACAATTTGTAAGCTAAGATCATGTGATGAAATTGGGTAATATTTTCTTGGTTATATAAAATCCTAGCCACATAATAGAAGTGCCCATTAAAAACTAGGGATACCATTATATGCAGAAACTGAACTGGTTTCAGATCTTTATGACTATGCCAGCAAGATTGAAAATATTTAGATGTTTTTTTAGTTTGGGATGATAGCACAATGGTGTAACAGAGAGTAAATGATAGGTACTAGAAGCAGGGGTATTAGATCCTAAAATTTAAGTGCACTGGTTCAAGATCCAAAGTTCCTGACATGAAAGCTATAAGCTTGAAACTAGTCTGAAGATATTGGATAGGACAACATAGGATAAAGAATTAATTAGCACTATCATTTGCATCTAATGGCATATAGATTGTAAATATTATGTTGCTATAATTTAAGTACTTTGTTGTATGTAGAGCAAATTATGTTTTCTATTGACAGTAAGAATGATTGCTTTGAATTAACTTCCATTATAGTTATTAAACGTCTGAAAGGGTTATGCAGTTTAACATAAGTTGGTCTCATGTAATTCAAAGCTGGGCTCAAATATCATCAACTTTTGAGTGAGCAACTATTTGATTATTTATTATATAAAACATTTTAGCAGTCAGATTACTTTGATTACCTAATTTTTTTCATTACTTGTAAAAAATTTTACATTAGCAGATCCAAAATCAGCGATATTGTAATAGAATAATAATATTACTGAGGTAGATTCAAAGTTTTGAGTTAATCAGAAACATTTCTTTAAATGGAATAACTTTGCTTTAATAGTATCGTCACTAATAGATTTACCACATAATTTCATGGTTACTGAATGCATTTGGAAATGGTATGTAGCATCTCTATTCTATTGGCATGCTTTTATAAATAATTAGTGAATATAGAAAAACTAAACGTTTTTAGAAAAATATTTAATGTTTCAGATTAAAAATATCAATCATAAATAAAAAAATATGCTAATGGTTTTGTTCATAAGCAGTTCCAGTGTCAGAACCACGAGCTGATCGATTGTGAGATCTCTCAATCTCAAGTCAGCTGCTGTTCCAGCTGTGCCAAACCGATCTAATTCTTTAAAAATATATGTAATAATTGCTAAGATTGGTAGTGAAGGAAAATGAGTATGGCCTGTAATGAGGCGGATGAAGTGGCACAGCAATGATTGCATCTTTGAACAGTCTAAAAAATAAATCTGATGATAGGTTGTTGGGAACCAAATCTTTTTATATGATTTTCCAGAAATCATTATTAACTTAATATTATTCAAACAGGCAAAAACTCACTACACTTATAGCCACACACAGCAAGCTAGAGTAATCAGTGGCTGCCAGAAGGCCTGTGCATAAAATTCCCATCTAGTGCCTACTCATCCAACATCCCCAGACTAGTTTCTGGCTTGTGGCCTTCATCAGTGAGGAGCCTTGGATCTGAGAGCACTGCACCTAGATCCTAAGATCTAGGTGCAGTGCTCTCAGATCCAAGGCTCCTCACTGACGAAGGCCACAAGCCAGAAACTAGTCTGGGGATATTGGATGAGTAGGCCCTAGATGGCAATTTTATGCACAAGTCTTCTGGCATCCATTGATTACTCTAGCTTGCTGGGTGTGGCAATACGTATAGTGAATTTTTGCCTGTTTTAACAACAGTTATAAGCAAGCATAAGAAATGGTAATCATGTGATATTTTTTGGCTTAATATTATTCCCTAATAAAATATTGATCCTAATACTGTTCTTTAAAATTATTTAGTAACAGCTTATATGGATTAAAGTCTAGATAGTCAAAGTATCTGTCATGGTTTTCAGCGATAGCATGATGTAATTAGAATTTAAAAACTTGAAACCGCTACTTCTAGTCAAATTTTAAAGCTGAATTTAATGAAGCTGCCATCTTAATTTCCAGCTCTGGAAATAACTTTTTTATAAATTTCAAAATTGATACACAATAAATAACTTTTAAAAAATGTATTTTTAAATCATAATCATTTTTTTTGGGGTGTAGATTCCTGAGTTAATACTGAAATGAAAGTAACAAGCTTGAGAAGTAAAGGTTTTTGATGGCACTTCATGATAAGAATAGTGGACTGGAAGAGACTCCTAGATCAATTTCCAGCTGATGAAAGTTGAAGAAATCTCTGGTAGTTGAGTGATAGATTTGCTATGCTTAATCTTGCAATTGGATATCTAAATATTCTCTTGATCTTTCATATCAATGATATTATTATCATCATCATCATCATTATCATCATCATCATCATAATAATTATTATTATTATTATTATTATTTCTACTATCTGATATACATACTGAAAAGTTTATAACATATTTCAAAATATTTTTTCCTTTAAAAACTGTTTGTAAAATACATAAATTTTTTATTTTTTATTTCTTCTCTTTTAAATAATATAATTAATTCTTCTAAATAATTTTGTGTTAAATAAAAAAATCCCATTAACAAAAATAATATACATACACAAATATATAACATTAAAGACCAGTCAACACTTAGACAATCCCAATATCATTAACAATCAACAATTTCAAACTGTTGTCAAGGCAACCTCCTTATATCAAACATATATATATATATATATATATTTCCAACATACCATGTGTTTAACAAGTATATTTTTACTGATCATTACAGTTATACATTTAAAATAAATATTGAATATTGCTATGAGATATAATTATAAAGAATGATCCAAACATTTATAGGGTAAATGTCTCATCTGTGAAACCAAAGATCAGACTGCAGTAGAAGGAAAAGCAATCCTAAGCTTATTGAACCAATTAAATAGATGTATCGGGAAAAGAATTAGGGAATATACAAATTCTACTTCTGTTTTCACTACACATTTTTTATATGTCGGCTACATCCTAAAAAATTTATAAGTATTAAATATTAACAGAATTAGAAAAAAAAGAGATTTACATGCCTATAAATGAATATATGATAATTCTTTAAAGATCAGAAAGTTTAAATAAAAGCGAGTAAACACTGCACAATTTTGTATTATGGGGCCCTCTATTTAAATCTCTTATCTCAACTAATATAAATAATTTTATTATATTAGTTAAAAAACAGTCAGAAACAGTTTACAGACTCGTTTTATTCTAAATTCTTATTAAAAACAATAATAAAAACAAGCAAACTGTAAAGCATAGATTTTTCCAGCGCCAGCTCTCAACGATAATTTATCCCTGAGGAGATTAATGAGATTTCGTTAACTTCTACTTTAATATTTAAAAACAGTTATGCTTTATATCTCTGGAGTTTAGATGTTGTAGGGAATTTGAACTCAGAATTTCAAGCTTTCTTCAGTACAACCTATACACGTGACCACATAAATGTGAAAAAGACAAATGATGTCCAATATATGTATTTCATGCTGAATCAGTACTCATCAGTTGGTCCAAGTCATCATCTCCCACACATATATACAACACTAATTATATATATGTGTGGTTTCAAATCCCCCCAAAATAATATCTACTTTATGGAGATTTTTTTTTACATTTATGATTAGAATTATTTTAAAGACTTATAACAGCTTTATTCATTTAATTCTGATCATGAAAAATTATTGTCAATATATATTACAATAAAAATTTTCTCAATTTTTTTTTCTTGTGTCATAGCATTGGCCGGGAAGCGAACCCGCTAACCCGGGACAACTGCTTGTAAAGCAGCTATGCTGTTCACTCGACCACCAATGCTTGACGAAATTTTTTTCCTGTTATAAGATGAAAAGGTACTTTGAGATTAGCACTGCTGGTCGTAATTATTTCAACTTTGCAAATTATTGTAACACTTTAGATTTGTTATTTTTTTTTAAAGATTAGCAAACTTTATATTAAAAAAAGTTTTTGAATTCAAATAAATTAAAAAAAAAACTATTATGAATATGAACTTTATATTTAAACAAATTGAATTCAAGTTAATTTTAAAAAATTATAAATACGATATAAATATAGGGAATTTGAACTCAGACTTTCAAGCACCCTTCAACTATCCACACTATCTCATACAACTGATACACATAACCACACACATGTAGAAAAGATAAATAATCACCAATATGAGGTGCTTGAAAGTCTGAGTTCAAATTCCCTATATTTACAATTAAGCTTCAGGTTTGGGAAGAGTGCCTGGTTTTCAAATAAATACGATATAAATATTTTTTGGATAAAAAAAATTAGTAACAAAAACAATTTTCGACGTTCAGTTTATTTAATTCAAATCTTTTATTTATATCATATTCATAATATTTTTTTAAAAATTAACTTGAATTCAAAAAAATTATTTTTTAAAATATAACATTTGTTAAACTTAAAGTGAGACTTCACAAGCAAATGAAAATATATTTGCAAAGTTAGAATAATTATGGAAAGAAGATTACCTCACAGGAGCCCAAGCAGAGTACCTATGAAAATAAAAATCGTTTTGGGTAGTACATATATAAGTTCTCTATACAGAAATCTAATACATGATAAGAATCCCCAAAATGTTTATTTTCAAAAGTGGCAAAGTAATAGGAATCTGTTATATATATATATATGTTGATACAAAGATTTTCACGGGTTGCATATATAAAAGACGTATTTTGCGAGTTCAGTTCATCCGTATTAAAAAATTTAAATATTGATATACCCGACGTTTTGGTTTGATCACACAAGTTATCTACTGGGTGTTAAAAGGTAGAAAGATGGTTGTAGAGGCACTACAATCACTGATTTGGAAAAAAAAATGTTAAAGTTCCACCAATAGCAAAAATGTTAAATTAAGAATGTTTTTTTCTCCTATTTGGAAAGAGTTTTTTTAAAAAAAAACATTCTTAATTTAACATTTTTGCTATTGGTGGAACTTTAACGGTTTTTTTTTTCAAATCAGTGATTGTAGTGCCTCTACAACCATCTTTCTATCTTTTATCACCCAGTAGATGACTTGTGTGATCAAGTCGAAATGTCAGTATACCAATATTTAAATTTTTTAACACAGCTGAACCCGCAAAATATGTCTTATATATATAAGGATAAAACTAAATTTGATAGAATTTACAAGTATTCCAATTATTTTCAGGTTGTTGCAAATTATTTTGGATCTAGACTTAAATATGAACCTAAAGAAAATACAAATATTCATTGGCCAAATGGAAATCCTCCATCAGATATACCATCTTGTGGATTTGATAATAAGCTATGTGAAAAAAGTAAGTTTAATTTACTACATATGTGTTTTTTTTTATAACTTTTATTACATTTTCAGAATCGCCCCCCCTCCCCAACATCACCTATTTACAGTGTTTGGTAAACTCCAAAGTTGGTTATAATCTCCTTTAAGAAGGAATAGACACACATATAAAACTTTATAATCTGGAGATATACAAACAAATGTTGTGATAAGTGCTTTATTGCTTGAGAGTGCATAAGAAGTTTTAGCAATCAAAATTAATTTTCATCTCAAGGATATATATAGTTTCAGCATATGTATATATATACACAAGCAATCAATAATAAGCTATCATTTAGTACTTAATTAGGTGTAAATATTAAATGCTTAATAATAAATTCCATGTGAGGCTTTATCTATAAACTTATATATACATTTTCATGTATGTGCTCATATGAGTAATGTATTTTAAATATATATATATATTTAAAATACAAGTTGTTAATTCCCTACTATTTTTTAAATAATAGATACATCACTTTCTATTGAAAGTTTCATCGGACTGAGTTTTGGAATTTTACTACTTGTTTTTATTCTTGTAGTTTTTGCTATAAGGTAAGAAAGCATTAGTAGAAAATAAGAAATATTTTTATTTCACTTTTTTTTATAAAATCTATTTTCCATGTAACTGTTTTAATGATTGTGTGTATATATTATAACGGTCCTGCCATTTGTCAAATGTGATCATCAAAGTGAATTTAGCACAAATTATAATAATCATATAGATATGAAACGTATGTGCTTAATATAAACAATGAACATTGCCAATTGCTCAACAAGCTTTATGATAAATGCTTAGCCAGAGGAAGCATTTAAAATATCTCTGTCAGGACCTCCCCTGAAATCTCTGACCATGGTTTTGTGCTTTGGCATTCCTCAGAGAGGTGCTAGGATAGCGTCAGACACTAGATCTAAAATACCAACCCAAAGCCAGCATTTATCTAAAAGTTATCTATTGAGTGGAAAATCTGAAATTTTCAGACACCTAAATGTCTTCAAACCCAGCTATCCAACTCAAATAGCTATATGGGGCTGAGAGACCTTCAGCCATACCATAATAGATAACTCTATAGATAACTTTTAGATAAATGCTGGCTTTGGGTTGGTATTTTTAGATCTAGTGTCTGGACCTATCCTAGCACCTCTCTGAGGACTGCCAAAGCCCAAAACCATGGTCAGAGGTTTGGGGAGGGTTTCCTGACAGAGATATTTTGAATGCTTTCTCTGGCTAAGCATTTATCACAAATCTTGTGGAGCAATTGGCAATGCTCATTATTTATATCTTACAAGCTTAAGAGAGTAGGGTCACGTGATCTATGACTCGTATGTGCTTAATAATTGAAATAATATTTGAGATTTCACACCCAAATCGAATAACAAAAGTAAAATAAGAGAGGAGTAAAAATTTAATTTATTTCAATCATAAACCATATTAATAGTCAGACCCAGCTGTAATAATAAAAATATTACACACTATGTCATCTTTCCTGACAATTAATTACTCCTAAATGATCAAAGGGAAATTACATTCTCTATAAATTCCAAATTTATATTAGATTAAAAATCAGAAGATTATCCCAAAATTGGGAAATCCATAGGACAATGTTATACACTACCATGACTAATTGAGTAGAATATGAACTCTTATCTTCCTAGCTATTATAAATTTAATTTATATTTTAAATTATAGAACTTATGAAGAGAGAAACAGAAGGTCAGATTAATAACTAATAAAATATATTTATTATACAATAAGACATATAAATTATTAAAAATATTATTGCATTAAATTATAAAATAATAAGTATTTAAACATTACTATCCTTCAAGTGATCACCCTTTTAAACACTAAAATTTTATCAATGTCTTCAGTTTAAAATCACTTTTATGTTAAGCTTAACATTTTTTTCTTTGTTCTATTTCAGCATTGACAATGCTGTATATCATGCTTGAAAATATAGAAACAATAATTCCTTTAGCTGCTTCAAGTTTTAATTTATTCAGATCATATTTCCTTAAATCAAATTTTTTCACCTCTCCAAAACAAATATTCTGTAAGAGAGGACTTTCAGTTAACAATCACTTTACAAACATAAATTTTTATCATAGGTTTAGCAGAACTCAGAAATGGCAGTTGAGGTTGATCACAGATCAGAACCAAAGATAAATAATCAATTCAGGTGACATTATATAGCATAAATGGAACACCTGCGTATCTAGCCGTGACACATTATTACGACCGTTTTGTAATACTTGTTTGTGTCCATAACTTGGTTGTTTAATAAATTAAACTTAAAATTTTATGATCAGCTAATGAAGATTGTAAAACAAAAAAAAAGATTAGAGACTGCCAAAATGCTAGCTTCCAATAAAAATTTTAAATCATATTTTATTAAAACTGTCATCAATTAAAAAAGTAAATAAATTGTATTCTATTATTTCTCTAATAATATTTCTTTTAATTAGTTTTATTACTCAGAATAACAAAAAAATATTTATTACAATATAAATCTTTAATATATTGAGATTTTAACAAAATAATTCTTAAATCTTTTTTTTTTTTGTCATGAGTTGGTGGCCGAGAGGTCAGCACAGCTGCCTTACAAGCAGTTGTCCCGGGTTAGCGGTTTCGCTTCCTGGCCGATGCTATGACACATGGAAAGAAAAAATCTTTTTTTTTTAAAAAAAATCAGATTTCAATTATTTAAACTTTAAATACTAACCTTTAAACTCTGAACTTACTAGCAAATTTTAATTTGTAAACAAAAAGAAATCGTTTTTTTTTCTAACTTGCTTGTCTACTTTTTTTTTTAATATAGTTTTTATTAAAATTATTATCCAAAGATAGCCAGCATTTAACTATTCTTGTAGTCAATTATTTATCTTGCTTTGCAACCAATACGTTGCTCTCCTACCAGGTTAGAAATAAAATAAGTCAATCAGATCTTTGACATTGAATGATATTATTTCTATACTAAACATTAATATTATTAAATATAATCTTAATAATGATCTAGAAATTAAGTAAGTGAAACAGCAAATTTGAATTCATCTTTAATAGTAAAATAAACTGAATATAAGTAGAGCTACCAAATTTAAAATCATTTTCCATATGAAGTAAACTGACTAAATATTAACTAAACTGGATAATGAGCTGGAGATCAAAATAGTAGAGGTACTAAGTTTAAAATCATTTCCAATGCTAAAATAAACTGACTAAATGTTAACTAAACTCAATTTTAATTTCTTAAGAATGTTGCATTACATTGTGAGTGTAACTGTGCAATACACGGTTGCTAAACAGGGACTCTTGAATTTGGATAGCCTTTTTGTGAATGTCAGGAAAATTCTACTGAACATAGGATTTAAACTTACAATTTATAATTATCATTTCACTGGGGATTTATTTTTTCCAGCTACTCTGTAATGAGCCCAGAATGTCTTTCAATTGGTGCTTTATTATCAAGTTACAGGGGGATTTTGAACACAAACACACTTTTCAAATCAGCCAACTCCTTCAAAGAAAAGGCTTGATCATACACATATTTTAATCCACAATTAGCATTCACACTATAAACCTTACATCCTATACCTCTAACTTATCGCTCATCATCCTAGTTAAATTCTCTTTGACAAGTTTCAAAGAGTGGGCATTGTATGTTCCATTTTCTATTCTTTTATTAATGGATACAAAAGCATTATTGTTATATTGGTGAATAATAGTGAATGGACCATCATAAATTTCTTGAAATTTTTTATAGACATATTTTTCAGGGTGACTTACGAGTGTTAATCTGAATCATAACTTTATCACGTAACTGAAAAGTTTGGCTAGAGTCTTCTCTTATTTATTCATAGATCTCCTGTTTTTATTAATCTATGTCTTGCTTTGGTCATGTCTTACAAAACTGTATGTTTCATATGACCAGCATGGAACATATCTGGAAGAGAAATTTATAGAAGGCATTTTCAAACCCTCATTATTTCTTCATACATAATAATAATAAAACAATAAAAAAAGAGATTATCTTCTGTAAATGATTTTTTTTTCTGTGAATATAAAGCCATATAAGTTAATAACTTCACCTCTATAATAGCCATGATTCTTAATTGTATAAGGTATAGCAGCAAATATTATATGCATAATATATAATTAAGGATTTAAAAGTATCATAACGATGAACATTTCTTTTACTGCTAGTTCTTTCTTATATCCCAAAATTATTATTTGTTTCTCTACATTTTTTTTAACAATTATAATCTTTACATCTCAAATTATTATTTGTCTCCTTATGTTATTTTAACAATTATAATAAAGGTTGAACATACATTTTTTTTAAAAAAAAAACATGTTTCTGTAAAATTATAATTTATTTTCCATTCATACACAAGCTGGTCTTTAATGAAATAAAGCCATCCAAATTTATAGAAGGATTAAACTGGGATTAAGCTTTCCTCTCTCCATGTATTTTTCAAACTCTGCATTTTCAAATGAAATACCAACAAAATTTTTCTATATATGCAACTATCTATCATATGGTCACCCTTACTATGAATCTTTCACTGGAGTGCATATTTGGTTAGTTTTCTAGGGATTCTATTCTCCCTTTTTTTGCCATTACATCTGTGACTCTTTTAAGTTTAACTTTCAACTTTTCCCTCATTCTACAAGGTATGGCTTTATAAACTTGTGATACACGCTTACAAATAATTTCTTGGATTTTTAAATTTGCTATTCCTTCTACATTATAATAAATTTTAGTCTCTAAAATTTTCATTTCTTTGGAAAGAATTTTATTTTTCAAGCATACTTCATTTATGCTTTCCCATGATTATCTATAGAATTTTCTTCATCATTTTGTTGTAACTGTTAGACATTTAAAAACCTCATATCTAAGCTTTGTGACTCTTATATATATATATATTGTACCAAGATCGTATTGGCACATATATAAAATAATTTTATCTAAAAAAGTTATTAAAATAAGAAATCAACAAGTCAATAAATAAGTTATAAAAATCTAGTTTCTTTATTAAACAAAATGCAGTTTGTTTTCATAAACGTAAAATTAAAAGTCTAAGTGTTGTTGAAATAAAAGTTACAATTAATTAATTAAAAGCGGGGAGGGAAGTTTTTGTTAGAAAAGTTAAACTAAAAGTTTTATAAAAAGAAGTAAAGAGTTTATTATTATTATTAGTTGAAAGTTGATTTTCAAGTTTAGAGAATATAAATCTCTTTTTACTTCAGTAAAAGAAAAAAAAAGTCATCTTAAAAAAACTAAATAGTAAATTGATCTTGGGTTATATATATGTGTAAATGACAAATAAATGTGAACTTTATAGTAAAATATATATGTGCAATTGTAAATAATAAATAAATGCATGCATATAAATATTAAAATGCAATAAATGAAAATTATATTTAAAAAACACAGCGATGGCTACTAATTAAAAACAAAGGAAAAAACAACACGTTTGTGATGGCTGCTAATTAATATCTCCAACAACAGGATTATAAGCTTATATCAAAGGAATTTCGACAACAGATATTGCCGGAGGATATCAAAATGAAAACACATCTCATATATAAATAGCCAATTTTTTATCGGACATTCAGTCAAGTTAATTGTATCGGAGTTCAGTTCTTTGAGATAACAGTCAGTTCAGATAACAGTTCAGTTTATTATGTATCCAGAAACAAAAATGCAGTGCTGAGCAGCTTTTGGAAACATACAATCTTACTTCAGCCCTTAGTCCAATAAGATCAGCAAGATCTGCCCATGAAATAATGTCTGCGTAACAGCTTAGAAATCCTCTGTCAATGTTTAACTGTCTCCACATATAGTGCCAATGGATAATAATCAAACTCCTCAAGAAACATCCTAACCGATTAGAGATATCTCATTAGAAGCAGCAAACAGCAAGGTGCATCCACATTCTAAAATCCTAGGTAAATAACATTTTCTTATATTCCTCTCTAAAGTAGCCATCGCATTCGTAAAAGAGTCAAGTTTAAGAACTCTATAGCACATAAAAATGAACTATTAATTTGTGTGTTCTAAATGTCATATTTAATGCTTTATTATTATAGATGTGAGTGTATGAGTTAATATGTGCATGATCATTAGATAAATATCAGTGTTCTTTTATTAAGATTTATAAAATATTTAAAATTAGTATATTAAGTGTTAATTAAATAAATTGTTTTTAAACTTAAGCTTTATTTTGTCGGTCAATTCTTTTTACCAATCTTTTATCCATTTTATTAATTCTTTTCACCACTATTATGAAACAATAATTTGTTATTGATTAAAAATAGACTGAGCTAGTTAAGAGATTTTTCGAGCACTGGATTATGGGCCTACTGTCTGAACATGTTAGTCTTAGACTAGCTGGCACCTGGGGTTTACTCCTAAACAAATAAAGTGTTTGGATAGTAGGTGTTTGAATTTAGCAGCCGAGGTGGGCCATAAGCTGGAAGTGTGATCATGCTATGCATTGCATAGCTCTATCTGATCATGTGTATTGTTGACAACTCTGCTATCAATAATATTCTCCACTTTTCTTGAACATGCCAGTTCATTCATCTAATATTTATAATATAAGATGATAAATGTATTATAAATTAGGTTTGAACACAGATAAACCTTAGGAAGAGTAAGGCCTCTTCAACTCTCTTCGCAATCTGGATTAAATCTCCCTGTAATTCTTTTATAATTTCTTCCCTCATCTGTTCATATCCCCTTTTAGTTTGAGATTCCAGTTTTTCAAACATTTCATTTTGTTTTTCAAATTTTATAGCTGCCTCTTTGTTTTGACTTTCTATTTTTTCTAATATTTTACTTTAGTTTTCAGATGTTATAGCTGTCTCTTTGTTTTGATTTTCAAGTTTTTTATTTTGTCCTTTAAATTGTATGGCCATCTTTTTATTTTTATTTTCAAACTTTATATTTATCATTTCTAATATTTTACACATCATTTCCATAAGCTCACCCTTATTTGAGACTTCTATCTGTGTGTTAATTTTTCTTCACTGGAAATGTTTTCTGCTTCTTTTTCTGGAGCCTGCATTTTTGCTTTTGATTTAGTATACATTTAATTAAACACAATATTTAACTACTATATATATATATATATAATAATTTCAGTGCATAACACTATACTGAAATAAATATACAAATATTAAGCAATTAAATCATCCCACATGATTAAGAAATCCAGTACTGCCCTCTGTGAACTAATATATAAATACATTAGAGTTCATATTTCAAAATATCCAGGTCAAAATGGTATCCACTTTGACCTGTCTGCTATCAGATGTTATATATTGAAATATGAACAAACTCAAACAAAGAACTTGAAAATTAGCAAACGATGATTTTAAATTTTGCTACAAAAAGACAAACTAAACTTTAGTATTTTTAATCTTTAAACAGGTCAAAGTGGATACCATTTTGACCTGGTTATTTTGAAATACGAACTCTAATGTATTTATATATATATAACCATTAGAAAACAGTCAGCACTTAGACAATCCTAATATAGATAACAATCAACAATCTCAAACTGTTGTCAAGGCAACCTTCTTTTAATAATTAAGATGGAATTCCACCCTTATTTATAGTCCAATATACTTATATACACACTAAATATTGCAACTTGATCATAGGGATTGAAATGGTTGATACTAAGAAGTTTAAATAAATTTTCTTAAACAGGTAAATATAACCTGTTCTGAATCCAGACTAATAAATTGTCAATTATAACATTCAAATTGCACTTATAATTTTCAAATTACACCCAAAGTATTTCTTAAATAATAAGTATAATAGAGCAAAACTCTCCATACAGTATTGCCACCTGTGCTAAACAGAGTAATCAATGGATGCCAGAAGGCTTGTGCATAAAATCCCTATCTAATGCCTACTCATCCAATATCCCCAGACTAGTTTCTGGCTTGTGGCCTTCGTCAGTGAGGAGCTTTGGATCTGAGAGCACTGCATCTAGATCTTAGGATATAATGCAACCCTCTAGCAACCACCTTTTATCTCTACTTAACTACTAAACTATGAGAATGAAATTGAAAACACAAAAAATATTTTCAATCTAAGCTCAATAGCTTAAATAGTCATATGGGTCTGAACTCAGTTCAGCACCCATACATTTTGGTGTCTTTGGCTCTTTTACAACCATAGCCACCACTATCCTATTAGGCAGGATTGGTGTTAAACCATTAAGCATCACATGATCACATTTCCTATACTAGCACATTGATTGTTGATAAATAGAGCAAAACTCTCCATACAGTATTGCCACCTGTGCTAAACAGAGTAATCAATGGATGCCAGAAGGCTTGTGATTAAATTCCTATCTAATGCCTAGATGCAGTGCTCTCAGATCCAAAGCTCCTCACTGACGAAGGCCACAAGCCAGAATCTAGTCTGGGGATATTGGATGAGTAGGCATTAGATAGGGATTTTATGCACAAGCCTTCTGGCATCCATTGATTACTCTGTTTAGCACAGGTGGCAATACTGTATGGAGAGTTTTGTTCTGTTTATCAACAATTAATGTGCTAGTATAGGAAATGTGATCATGTGATGTTAAATAAGTATAATAATGCTCAAGGCAAAATGGTTTTATAAGTAACCATTAGAAATCAGTCAACGCTTAGACAATCCCAATACAGGTAACAAACAACAATATCAAACTATTGTCAAGGCAATCTCACTTTAGGAATAAAGGTGGAATGCCATCTTTATTTATCATCCAATATTCTTAAATAGACACTAAAGATTGCAACTTGACCACAGAGATTGAAATTGTTGATACTAAGAAGTATTTAAATAAACTTCCTTAAACAGGTAAATATAATCTGTTTTGAATGCAGACTAATAAATAGTCAATTATAACATTACAAATAAATTATTAAAATTTTTATTTTGCTAAATTTCTTATTCAATAAATTGGTATGACCATTCATTCTTTCACTTTGTAGCCGTATCTATTACTTTCTGTCTGATTATTTTATGATCTGCCATTTCACAAGTTTATTCTATTAATATGCACACTTAGTTATATTATTTGCTTGTATTTTCTCTGAACATCAAAATTCATCCAATATAAAATTCAATTCATTTACTATTTTATATGTTAATCTCCTCTATGTTCTCACATTTCTCATCAAATTATTATTCTGTTACTAAATAGCCAGTGTCAATATCAAACATTCATATTAGAAGCCAATTTATAAATGACTTATCTATTTGCTACTGGATACTCAGAGTCATTCTCAAGTTCCATGTTAGATGGCAATTGTAACAGTTCTGCCATTTGTCAAATATGATTGTCAAAGTTAATTTACCACAAATTATAGTAATCATAGAAATATGAAATGTTAGTGCTTAATAATTAAAATGTCACAATCAAATTCAAATAACAGAAATGAAACAAGAGAGGCACACATAATTCAATCATAAATCATACTATTGGTCAGACATAGCTAAAATAATAAAAGTATTACAAACTATGTCACATTTCCAGACAATTAACCACTCCTAAATGACTGAAGGAAAATCATATACTCTATGGATGACAAATTTATATTAGGTTAAAAACCAGAGCACCCATCCTAAATCTGGGAAATCCATAGGAGAATATTCTACATGATCAGTATTATTAAAAGCAATATCATGACTAGTTCATTAGAATATAAACTCCTATCTCTGTAGTTATCATAAATTTAATTTATAATTTAAATGGTAGACTTTATGAGGAGAAAAACAAGATCAGATTAATAACTAATAAAAAATATTTATTATTCAATAATAATATAAATTATTTAAAACATTATATTAAATTATAAAATAATAAGCATTTAAACATTACCATTATTCAAATGATCACTCTTTTAAACACTAAAGTTTTATCAGTGTTTTCAGTTTAAAATCCCTTTTATATTAAGCTTAACATTTTTCTTTTTCTTTTTATTATGGAGTCTATTTCAGCATTGAAGATGCTGTACATCATCTTTGAAAATGTAGAAAAAATAATTTTTTTAAATTCCTTTAGCTGTTTCAAGTTTTAATTTATTCAGATCATATTTTCTTAAATCACATTTCTTCACCCCTCCAAACCAAATATTTTTTAAGAGAGGACTTTCAGTTAACAATAATTTTGCAAGCATAAATTTTTACCATAGATTTATGGCAATTGAACACCCAGTGGATTTAGCCACAACACATTATTATGATCATATTATAATAGTTGTTTTTGTCCATAACTTTATTATTTAAAACAGGTAAAACTTACTATATGTATTACTACACACAGCAAGCTAGAGTAATAAATGGATGCCAGAAGGCTTGTACATAAAATCCCCATCTAATGCCTACTCATCCAATATTCCCTGAGTAGTTTCTGGCTTGTGGCCTTCATCAGTGAGGAGCCTTGGATCTGAGAGCACTGCACCTAGATCTTAGGATCTAATGCAACCCTCCAGCAACCACCTTTTATCTCCACTTAACTACAAAACTATGAGTCTTAAACCGAAAACACCTTAAGGTTTTCATCCAAGCCCATTAGCTTATATAGTCATATGGGTCTACACTCAGTTCAGTACCCATACATTTTGGTGTCTTTGGTTCTTTAATAACCATAGCCACCACTATCCTATTAGGCAGGATTGGTTTTAAGCCAATAAACATCACATGACCACCACTTCTTATGCTTGTGTATAACTGTTGTTAAAACATTAAGGTGTTTTCGATTTAAGACTCATAGTTTTATAGTTAAGTGGAGATAAAAAGTGGTTGCTGGAGGGTTGCATTAGATCCTAAGATCTAGGTGCAGTGCTCTCAGATCCAAGTCTTCTCACTGATGAAGGCCACAAGCCAGAAAATACTCTGGGAATATTGGATGAGTAGGCACTAGATGGGGATTTTATGCATAAGTTTTCTGGAATCCATTGATTACTCTAGATTGCTGTGTGTTACAATACATATAAAGAGTTTTGCCTGTTTTAACAACAGTTATACACAAGCATAAGAAGTGGTGGTCATGTGATGTTTATTGGCTTAAAACCAATCCTGCCTAATAGGATAGTGGTGGATATGGTTATTAAAGAACCAAAGACACCAAAATGTATGGGTACTGAACTGAGTTCGGACTCATATGACTATATAAGCTAATGGGCTTGGATTGAAAACATTAAGGTGTTTTCAGTTTAAGACTCATAGTTTTGTAGTTAAGTGGAGGCAAAAGGTGGTTGCTGGAGGGTTGCATTAGATCCTAAGATCTAGGTGCAGTGCTCTCAGATACAAGGCTCCTCACTGATGAAGACCACAAGCCAGAAACTCTTCTGGGAATATTGGATGAGTAGGCACTAGATGAAGATTTTATGCACAAGCCTTCTGGCATCCATTGATTACTCTAGCTTGCTGTGTGTGGCAATACATATAGTGAGTTTTGCCTGTTTTAACAACAGTTATACACGAATATAAGAAATAGTGGTCATGTGATGTTTATTAGCTTGATTATTTAATAAAATAAACTGAAAATTTTATGAGCAGCTAATGATGATTGTAAAACAAAACAAAAAATTAGAGGCACTGCCAGAACATTAGTTTCCAATAAAAATTTGAAAGCACATTTTATTAAAACTGTCATCCATTAAAATAAATAAATAAATAAATTGCATTCTATTATTATTATTATTATTATTATTATTATTATTATTATTATTATTATTATTATTATTATTATTATTATTATTATTATTATTATTATTATTATTATTATTATTATTATTATTATTATTATTTTTTTTTTTATTATTATTATTATTATTATTATTATTATTATTATTATTATTATTATTATTATTATTATTATTATTATTATTATTATTATTATTATTATTATTATTATTATTATTATTATTATTATTATTATTATTATTATTATTATTATTATTTAATCATATTTCTTTTAATTAGTTTTATTACTCAGAATAACAAAAATACTTATTACAACATAAATCTTTTATAAATTGATATTCTAACAAAATAAATCTTAATTTTTTTTTTTTTAAAGAAAAAAAATCAGATTTCAATTATTTAAACTTTGAATACTGACCATTGAAATGTGAACTTTAATGACAAGAAAATTTTAATTTGTAAACAAAAAGAATTTTTTTTTCTAACTTACTTGTCTACTTTTTTTACTATCAGTTTTATTAAAATTGTTATGCTAAGATAACAAGCACTTTTCTACTATTGTAGTCAATTATGTATCTTGCTTTGCAACTGATACCATGAACCCACTTAGCCTTGAGCATTATTAAATTATTTTTGTATCAATAATTTCAATATCTGTGGTCAAGTCACAATCTTTAATGTTTATATAAATATATTAGACCATAAATAAATGTGGGATTACACCTTTATTGTTAAATAAAGGTTGTCTTGACAACAGTTTAAGATTGTTGATTGTTATTGATATTGGGATTGTCTAAGTGTTAACTGGTTTTAATGATTATATGTATGTATATGTCAAACATCACATAAATAATACTATATTAAAATTATTTATTTATGTCTGCTATAGAAATTTAGTTTATTTATATAAGAATGTTTGATTAAAAAAACAACTAATATCTTGCAGGATATTTTTCTGACAATAAACCTAATATCATCAGCTGCTCATTATGCTAGTTGAGAATACATCAAATTTAACAATTCAATTTTATTTAAGAACATTTACAACATTCAATTTAATTTTAAAGTTTGAATATGAATTTTAATCATTTATCCAGCAGCTGATATGTTTTGCAAGATATTGGTTTTTTTTAGCATAAGTAAAATAATGTTATTACAAATACATATGTATCTATGAACAATAAAATGATAAACTTCATATGCTGTTATTATCAACTTACTAACTTCTTTATTAGATGACCAAAAATATAAAATAACTATGTACACTTGCTATCTCAGTTCTTAATGTAAATATTAATATTAATGTAAATAAATATTCTTTAGAATATGTCAGTTCTTATAGACAGTGTAATTATAAATCAAACCCAGATGTAATCATTTTCTTCTTTAATATGGCTAAGTGCTAAACATTTCAAGATTGAATTAATTTTTACTTACTATTAATATCTTACTGAATATGAAATATAATAAGTAATTATTATACTTTGATTTACAAATTCAAACTGCACTCACAAAATTGACATTAACCACTTCATATAAATATATTAATCATTATTAGTAGTCATTAAATTAGAGATTATCTTTAGCCAGATACAAACTTTACATCTTAATTAAAGATTAATATGTCTGTTTTAAATTATACATAATCTCATGGAATAAATAAACTTCATCCCTCTTTTCATGAGTAATATTTTTCTAAAATGTAGCTAAAACTTGTGCATTACAACACATTCTTGAAACAAATGAATAAAAACATCTAAAAAAAAAGAATGACTCTTTTGAATCAACATTCCTCAATTGGACCGAATTACCATTTTCTACACCTCTTCAATATTTATTTTATTGTTGTTAATAATAAAATATTACGCTTTGATTTAGAAGTATCAAACACTATGCACTCACAACTTTGATACTAATTTAATAAGTACATCAATGCTTATTAATTGTCATTTATTTAACTAGAGATTATCACTAGTTCAGTTTCAATTAAAGATTAATATATCCACTTTTTAATTATATATAAATATACAGAATAGTATAATTTCATCTTTACCGTGAAATTCATATCTTGGAGGTCATTTGAAGTTTTTAGCCTCTTTTTATTCATATGTTTCAAAAATGTGCGATAAACTGGAAGTTTGAAGTATATCATAAGAAATAGTAATTAGTAAATATGGCATGTTCAGATTATTAACAAAAGTGGAATAAGTTCTTATCCCCTATTATCTTAGTTTTTATAGAACTAGAATATTTGATAGCTGAAATTATTTAAAGTGTGCCACTTTCACTATGAATAAACATTAATTTTCACAATATTGGGTTAATTTCTATTCATTTTTGCAATTAATGTTGCTTTTTAAATATAGTTTGAAATGCTGTATTTATTAGTTATTACATTTTAATATTAATTTATTAATTTATAAAGTTTTTACAAATAAGTAGAACTTAATTTATTGAAAACAATAACTCTTAAACAATACAATCTCAATCTGTCAAGGCAATCTTCTTTTAACAATAAAGGTAGAAAAAAGAAGGTTGCCTTGACAACAGGTTGAGATTGTTATTGATACTGGTATTGTTTAAGTGTTGATTGCTTTCAATAAATTTACATTTATAAACCTATCTATCCTTAAACATTATTAGCGTTATTATTTAGGTAATACTTTGTTGGGGTGCAGTTTGAAAGTAGAACTTAACTCTACTTTGTGATGTTTAGCGATAACCCATATTGAAGAAGACTGTATTTACAACTGCTCAATATAAAGTTCATCATAAACAATAACATTTTTCAGATTGACAATTTCTATAAGAACTGAGGTAGTAGAAATGAATGCTTTTATTATGTTTGCTGGATGGTTGGTATATTGAAAATCTATCATACCAGACTTTATATAGTTTGTCAGATTCTATTTATTTGTTATTATATACATATTGCATGAACTGAATTTTCTTCTAGTGCTTATTTCCAAAAACACTTTTTAGATAAGTATCCAAAGCAATATTTAACTCCAAAGTATAGACATTAAACACCAATCTTCATAAACTTACTTGAAAATTATATTGATTGTGTCCAGTTAGGCCATATCTTTTATGCAAACATTACACAACTTTATAAATTATTTTGATCACTATATTTTTATTTCAAACATATATGTGTAAATATTTGAGAATTCCTAATGTATATTTTTAGTAGAACAGATTATGTCAGTTAGACTTGGCTGTTTTAATCTTTTCTGATAGTGATATTAAGAACCATTTACCTACTTTGTCCAGTGTCTATTGTCAGTGTATTTGCAATAGAAATGTAACAATAGAAATAATTTACGAATAGATAATAATGTGTATATAAGTGATATGAGGTAATTAGGTAAATACTTCTTATTTTAAAATTCAACATATAAATTATCAGTTTAACAAAGATGAATTAAAATTTATATTTGATTAAATTTAATTAAAATGAATATTCAGGAAGATGATCAAACTTTATGTTTCTTATTAACTGTTTATATAAGGTATCTTGGTTATATTTCCTAATCACCAACCATCAAATCATTCTTCATAGGATTACACTTAATGTTCATCCATAAGTATTTTTTATAAATGAGATTTCAAATGTTAACCCTAGTTTGGAGCACTTTTTCTTTTCAGAAAAAATACCTATGAATATAATTCCCTATGGCAGCACTATCATCTTGTTATTCGATAACAATATGATTTCCCTTCTCAGTTGAGAGTATGATTTCTCAGGATCTATGGATGGTTGATATGTATGCCATTGGGATGAGTCTAATGAGAGAACAATGACACAGACAATAAAATAATTTCAACAACAAACTAATTTATTTCAGATAATGTCAATTGATGTACTGAAATAACAATTAGATATTACTACTTTATGAATAAAGTAAGAAGCTAATTAGCATAGAAAAGAAATAATTCTATAGATTAATATGAATACAAAAATTAAATATGAATACATAAAATATTGTGTCAAAATAAAATAATACTATGTATTAAATATGAATACATCTTCACTATAAAAATGAAGTTATTCTACTTTATTTGTATTGTAAACTAACAAACAAAACAAAAAATTACAGCAATCCTTATGCACCAAAAATTATAGACTTAAAAAACATGTCAGCAAAATTTTATAGATAGTTGAAATATCCTATTTTTATGTAAAAAAGTGAAAAGATTCTACTGTGACTACTTTTTAAAAATAATTCAGTATGCTTAATAGATTTTGTGTTTTCAGTGTCATATATAATTAGCTTATACCAGTTGGTTGATTCAGGTTGGAATCTTCTTAATAATGGTAAGAATATATAGACTATACAGCTGTGGGTGATGAAAAATTATTCTTCTGTGGACAAATAAGCTATATTTTATCTCTTCACCATATCTGAAATTCTTATAGGTGTTTTTTAAAAGTTGGTTGAGTTGGGCATTAGCTGGCACATGCTAGGTTAGCTTAGAATATCATTTCTATTATTTTCCTTATATAGAACTTTGCCATTCTAACTGAGTTGGAGTCAGTACTAAAATGTACTTTAATAGCAATAATGTTAGATGACCAGTAATGCTCACAAATCTAGGACTGAAATCTCTCCATGTTTTTTCAAATTTGAATTTTACAGCTATAGATGTACTTTGGCTCTCCCATGGACATTGTTGTTTTTCTTCTTTCTCTTTATATGTCAAATGAATGCTTCAATAATGATTTGTTTACCTTCCCAATCTTGGATTTAGATAAGTAAGAATTAAAAATTTTATTAGCTTGTGGCTTATGATAGTTTTCTTAGACATATTTCTATAATCAACAAACCTGACTAATCCCTTTAACTGGATCGTATGAAACTTTGTTTTTATATAACCTTTTTGTTCAACTTTCTTGCACTATCAAAAGATGGTATATATTGTCAAAGAATTCTGGATTTTTGGGAGAACAAATATTGCTTATAAATTGCACTTTTGATTGGTTTCATTCTCAAATCCATTGCTTTTTATTCTCTTGAAGAATGTACTATTTGGATATGGTTGTCAGATATTTTTTAAACTATCATATCAATAATGAATTGGTGAGATTCTGTAAACATTTAAAAAAATCAGCATAATGATTTTATTTTAAATAATATAACATGGTTTATGTTGACTTTAAGGAAATCAATTCAATAATAGTAAATTAGTAGGCAAGGTTCCTTTACTTTTGGTAAAGCCATAAGGTCTCTTGTTTTCTTTCTTGTATTTAATGTTGTTTTTCATTGTCCACTAATACTTGTTTTTTTCTATTTTAGTATTTATTTTTCAATAATTTCTATTAATTGTTTTTTCTTTGTCTTTCTTTAAAAATCAACAGAGAGAACGCTGCACTCAACTATTCCATGATAATCAAATCCTTGTTCATTAGAGGTTATCTCCATCCACTCCAAACACCAATAGGCTTATTAATAATACAAAAGATAAAAGAAAGATTGAAGAAACCCCCAGGTGGTATATAGAATTGTGTGCCCTGAAATGGGGTGTGATTCGGTTTATTATGGAGAAACTTGTGCCACATTCGGCAATAGATTGGCTCAGCACAAATACACATATACAAGAGCAATAACCAAAAAAGAAAGCAGCTCTGTATTTGCTGCACATCAGCAAGAGCTCAACTACAGATTTGAGCCCTCCAAGGCTGACATTTTATGCATGAAAAAGAATGATATCAAAAGAAAAATTAAGGAAGCTTGTTTCATCACCAGCGATACCAAATCAATAAATAGAAGAGACACTTGTTTTGCCATTTCCAAAAAATGGATAGTATAGGAGGCAATTTGCATACATTTGCATATAACATTAATAATCTGAAAAGTCTATGAATATGGAGCAACAAGGGCTCTGAAAGAGCTAAGTCTGCAAATTATAATATATATATATAATAAAAAATATACAAACCATTATACAATTACAAATATCCAGTAACGCCCTCTGTTTAAAGTACTATATCTCAATAATAGCAAACCGTTTGCTATTATTGAGATATAGTACTTTAAACAGAGGGCGTTACTGGATATTTGTAATTGTATAATGGTTTGTATATTTTCTATAAATATTTCAGTTAGTGTTAACAGTAACTTACTTTTAATATATATATATATATATATATATATATATATATATATATATATATATATATATATATATATATAGTAACAGTATATAAATATGCCATTACATTAATTTAAAAGAAAATCTTAAAGTTCGCAAATAAAAATAAATGTATTAAAAAGAAAAAAAAACTAAATGCTAAAATTAAAATGTTTGTATAACACACAGATGCTAAACTTTAAAAATATTTTTTTTATAAATAAAAAAGGGATATTTGAACGTATTTTTTTATAAAAAAATACAAGATTTAAATATAAAAATATTTTAATAAAGAAATAACATAAGTTAAAATAAAAACAGGTATTAATTAATTCCAGTAATCTGTAAATGAAAATGATTGGTTATTAATTGAAAAGCAAGATAGCCTTGGGCTCTTGTGCAATGAAAAAGTCAGATGAAAATTAGATAAGAGAATAAAGAGAAATTAGTTTGACCAATGGAAGCACCAAGCCTCAGCCCAGACCTGAATGAAAAGAATGGATTAGTGATGTTTTGTTGGTTGAATCTGTGTGGATACTATAAAAAGAGAAATACAGTTTTCCTGAGAGTTTCCAACTTGATTTGGTGAGATGAACGACAAGACGCACTTGTCATTCTCTCTCACTTATTTTAAAAATGAAAAGACTGTGATACCAGAATGGAATCAGCTAATGCTACCTCCAGAACATCAGAGCGGTCTTCCAATGGAGACATCATGGGAATTAAAAACAGGAACCTGGACTCTTTTACCGTGAGCTATGAACTTTACAATTTAAAATTATAAAATTAATTAAGAACTTTCGTCAAGAGTTGACAAGTTTAATAAACAAGCTAACCTAAATTTTGAATGGACTCTTATCTGATTTTTGTAAGTTTCAAATCAATTAATAATGTTTAATTTTATATGTTTGCATTTGATAAAAAAATCATTTCCATTTATTATTTTATTTGTATTAATATTTATTGTTTAAATTTTAAATGAGGAAATTTAAGGTTGGGTATAGATGTTGCATAGATTCATTAGTGATTGATTTTGTTGTGGTTTTCACATTCGGTTAGAATATATAAGTCAGCGATGTCACTGCGGCATCTTACGATGAATGCTATTGGGTTTTGTGTATTCCGTCTGCAATTGACGTTATCGATGACTTTGTATTTTGATCGGTTATGTTTATTTTGAAATGTTTTTAACTGTGGAATCTATGCAGCCGATCTATACTCAACATTATAAAACAAATTGTATAAAACGTATCTAAAGGTTAAATTTAAGTCGGGTGTGAATGGCTATATAGATTTTTAAAGTTATATATATATTTTAAGGGAGGGTAATCTTAGGTTATTTGTTTCGTAGTTAAATTGGGTCAATGGATTAGTTGTATTGATGTAATTAGTAAATGTAGCAGGAGATCCACTACGGGCAGTATTGCATATATATGCCACACACCCCATTTGCCTAATGGAATTGGATAGTAAGACGGAAGACACGGTCCATTCCTATGGAGTTTTTTTGTTTATTGTTCTTCTCACCAACAGATGTAGCATTCCTGTTTGGTAGAGAGACAATGTCTTCTCTAATTATACTGTTCAGATGTACATTCCTGACAGTATAGTATATTTAGTGCTGTTGTATTTTCATGCTACATTGAATACATTAATGTATCAGATGGATTGACGCCGGTTTGACTGCGAACTTTTGGCCTAAGGTTAAATAAGGGATAGAATATTTTCTTTTCAAATGCAGGTCTATGTAGTCTATTCATACTCGACCCTCTAAATAAATATTAAACTCATTATAGCAATCTATTTAAAATTAAAGGTTAATATAAAAATATAAAATGTTATTCCTCAAAGTTATTTATATTTGCGTTAATAAATATTGTTTCTGTATTAATTACTGGCAGTGGCTTTTATTTTTATATATATATTTAAGATGCAATTAAACAAGTTATTTATTATCTCTGCATCTCCATGAGCTAGTGACAATGGGCTAACGATCTGACTATTTAAATAAAGTGGAATCTTAATAGCGCGTATCTGCCTACTTTATAAATTTTTCTAGGTTCGAATGCCTAGATGGCGCCCTCGTAGGCAGATACGTTAAAGGCTCCTTGCAGGGATCATTACAATATAAAAAACCTACAAATTATTACATTAAAAAATTTCACTTCAACGTATTATTAATTAATTAACTTATATAAGAAACTTTAATTAATTGTTGTTCAATTAAATTTAACTTTAATTAAATTGCTGAATGGATTTACACAACTTATTTACTCTGTTGCACTTAAATATATGTTAAAGAAAAAAAGTTGCATTTTATGAAATCGTTATAGAGTTATTTAATGCAGGTAAAATAGAACTTGAATTTGTCCTCACAGGCAAACTATACTTTATTATAAACATTTTTGGCAACTCTTTTATAAGATTCTGATATATAGTATTTCAGAATTAATTATGGGTAAAATAAAACTTTTAGGCAGAAATATGGAATTTGTAGTAAAAATTAATAATAATTATTTATTAACAGTAAATTTGCTCTTATCCAATTAATGAGAATAAAATGTGGTGTGTGAAGGTTAAATACACATTAAATAAATAAATAAATAAAGAATAAAATCATAATCAGCATTTTATTCATTGTTTTCTGTTGTTGGGAAAAAAAGACAGAATTTAGTTAATGCCAAAGGTATAGGGGGCAGGAACGTCTAGTATACATATATAATATTAATAAAAGTTATTTCAGCAAATATTTTATCTTCCTAAATGTTTTTCTTCTAATGTAGATGTTAAAAAAAAGGAAATAATATTATATAATGCTTTATTTTCTTTCTTGATGCTACATACCATTCTTTGCTTTCTTTTAATACCCCATATTATGAAAAACACTTTATTTACTTTATTTCATGGCCATCTGCTGTAAGCATGCCTGTGGATTGATATATCAAATATCAATTTGATTACTCAGGCTTATAATAGATAACTCTGGAGCAGAACGAACTATTACTGCTAATGCAGATGTTCTTAGTATTATTTGTTTTTTTTTTCATTATAATAACAATTTTCGTAGGTCTAGTAATTCCTTCACTTATTTGTTTAAAGATTATTATTCTTTAAACTGAGTGTTTATCGATCTACAATTCTTTTTATTTAAAGGCAATTCTTTTCAAAGTCAGTGTAAAATGCAAGACTTCTTTCATTATGCATTTTAAATAAACCCCTTAGTTTAAGTGATACAGGCATTATTAATTACATCTCAAATATTTTTGGGCATTTGTTATTAAATATCTAAACAAAAACATGTCATAATTAGTTATGTGTCATTATTTCAAACCGCATATATTAAATATTTTTAGATATAGCAGTGATAAATCGTTGATAGCAGCAATCCATATTTCATTAGTCTATTCAGCCATTTACATATTTGATAGTAATCAATAAACACTAGATGGAAATGCCAAATGTCTTCCAAAATAGTTCTTGGTTAGCACTGTTTTCTTAATTAAAATGGACATAACCCAAGTATGTAAATATATTAACATAGCCATCTGATATTCAGGCTTCCATGGATTTGTTAAGAAAAGAGTGATAGGAAATAGATTATTGTTATTTCATGCAGATTAAATATAAAATAAAGTAACCATATTTTAGTTTGTTTTGACTATTAATAACACTTTTTTCTTTATTAAGAAATTCTTTATTTGATGTTTTTGCACCCAAATTCTTATTTGATAAATTGTAAAATATCATTATAAATATTATTTTAGGAAAATGAAGCATGAAAATGAAATATTTAACTTAAGCTGGAGAGTTAAATGGGAGGATATCATCTTCAAGACCGATGCCAAACAATCATTTGCAAATGGACTATCAGAGAAATCATTCGGACAAGTAAATGTTATTATTTCTATATTACAGTAGAAAACATATATTGAATATCTCATTGACAAATTTATATTCAGGTAGCTACAATTAATTCAAATAACCTTCAATAAATTTCTAACATTTCTTAACGAACAATAATGAAATAATTTATAACACATTATTCAGCAACTAGACTTTCAAACTCCCTACAGTGATCCAATCCATTCTGTATAACTGATCACATACATGTGAAAATGATAAATGATTTTCAATAAACACACTTTGTGTTGAATCAGCACTTATCAGTTATTTTCAATGATATGGATGGCTGAAGAGTTGGAGCCTGGAGAAGATTGAAGCTTGTCCATTAAAGTTTGAAGGTTTGCTACTTTAATATAAAGTGAGCACTGACTGTATATATGTGGTGAAGGTGGTTATCTGGATCAACTGATAAGTGCTGTTTCAGCTCAAAATATGGATATTGGAGATCATTTATATTTTTCGCATGTAGGTGGTCATGTGTATTGATTGTATAGGATGGATTGGAAGGCTGTAGGAACTTTAAAAATAGGAATTCAAGTCCCCCATAATTACATTAAGTTTAGTATAGAAAATATACATGTATTTAAATATTAAACCATTAAACAACACATGATGACCATTTTTTATACTTACACAAGTTGTTTACATAGAGACAAAACTCTCCATACAGAAATGTAACTCAGTGCAAGCCAGAGTAATTAATTGATGCAAGGTTTGTGCATAAAATCCCTATCTAATGCATACCCATCCAATATTCCTAGACTAGTTTTTAGTTTATAGACTTCATAAGTGAGGAGTCTTGTATCTGGTAGCATTGCACCTAGATCTTAGGATCTAATGCAACCATCCATCAGCCACCTTTTACCTTATTAGTTAACTATAAAACTTTGAATCCAAAATAAAAACACTATAATGTTTTCAATTCAAGCTCATTAGCTTGTATAGCTATATATATCTGAACTCAGTTAGCATCCTTACTTTTTTGTTCTCTTTGGTTCTTTAATAAGTGTTTTCAGATTCAAGGTTCTTCACTGATGATGCCACAAGCTAGAAACTAGTCTGGGGATATTGGATGAATAGGCACTAGATAGAGACTTATGCACAAACCTTCCTGCAGCCATTGATTACTTTGGCTTGTACTGAGTGGTACTATCATATGGAGAGTTTTGCTTTATATAAACAGCCTGCATAAAGATAAAAATGATGATCATGGTGTGTTTAGAGGTTTAATACCAATCCTGTCCAATAGGATTATGGTGACTGTGGTTATTAAAAAACCAATGACACCAAAAAGTATGGATGCTGAAACTGACTTAAGATTTGTACAACTATACAAGCTAGTGAGCTTGAATTGAAAACATTATTGTGTTTTCAGTTTGGACTCATATAGTTAGCTAATAAGATAAAAGGTGGTTTCTGGAGGGTTGCATTATATCCTAAGATCTAGGTACAGTGCTCTCATATCCAAAGCTCCTCACTGATGAAGGTCTCAAACTAGAAATGAGTTTGGGATATTGGATGAGTCAGCACTAGATAAGGATTTACGCACAAACCTTCATGGCACTACTGTATGGATAGTTTTGCCTCTGTGTATTTAAATATTATACATGTATAATCATAAAAATTCAAATTGCCTTATGTAAAAAATGTGAGATAATACAGCAATAATGTCTAGTTGCTATGGTGACAAATAAGAATTCAATTTTTGTCTGCAGTCAGTATAGACTGTACTACTTACAAGAATGAAATTTGATCATTTGTAAGGTTATTAAAAATAAATATTTAGGACTTTGTCTAGGACTTATTTAACATCTACATTGAAAGGAGTTTCATTCTTGCATCTAACATTGTTTTGCTAGGCTTTCGATATAAGACTTTCAGCGATAAGCAAACATGTAATCCGTTTTTGACAACATGACCTCATTACTGGTGCAAAACTTTATATATTATTTAGATACGAGTATATGAAATGTCTTTACTCCAAATAAGTATTTATTATACTAAAAACTTATTATGTAATATAATTGAAATCATTACCAGCATATATGATAAAATCTTCCTTAAGTACAACAGTATGGTAAAGTCTGCAAATATCCCAAATCATTATTTTTTTTAATTCGATAAAGAGTTTTCCTTTTTAGCATAGACATTATATAATAACAAATCCAAATTTCAACAATATACAAGAATGAAATTAATTGTATTTTAAATATCAGCAATAATAACTCTATTTTGGTATTAGTTTCATTTTTAATAACATTGAAGAAGATGAAATCAAATGTCTAATTAAATGTAAAAAAAAATGTGGTTGCATATCATTAAAAATGACTGCCAGATCATATGATAAACATTCACTAAGAAAAGCATGATAAAGTTTCATATTTGTGGACCCTACAATGTTATTTTTTATGGAAGATTTTATCATATAATCTGTTAGGAATATATATGTAAATGTAAATGGCATCAAAGATTCATAATTCTATGATGTAGTACAAAATTTGAGATTGCAGAATAAATTATATTAGTAGGTGATACATAATAATAGTAGATGGCCAGTTAATATCTTAAACTGGATTCAAGATATTACTTAAAAGACTTCAGTTTTTTCATTCATAATCTGATTATCTTAAAGAGATCTTCTTGCAATAGGTCAATAATAATAATTGAAAATAGAATGTTACCAAAGACTAGAATCAGTTATAGAACAGAGAATTTAACCTTATTCATAAATAATATATATTATTTTCTATTAGAAATATTTTAAAATACATTTCACACTTTTTAAATATTATTATTTTTTTCAGATAAATACTCCAGATGATTTAAAACTATCTAAACAATGTCATGTTGCCGTTGGTATCTATAAGGTTTGTATGATAAAATGGATACATTTTGTAAAGTGTTAGTGAATAATTAAATTAGAATGAGGATTTCAAAGGATAATCAGAATTTAATATATTCTAATACAAAAGGGATAAGATTGTAATAACGGAAGACATTGAAGTTAAGTATATAAAGAACTTTAATATATTTGAGAATTGGGAAATAGAAATTTAAAAATGTAGTATTGAAAACAATATTTATAATATATTTTATGTTAACCTTAGTAATATAAGAAAAAATTAGGTTGAATTAACTGCAACTATATACTCTTATATTAGTTTAATTGATTTTTTAATATTAACAGAAACAGGCAAAACTCTCTATATGTATTGCCACTCAGTGCAAGCCAGAGTAATCAATGGATGTCAGAAGGCTTGTGCATAAAATCCCCATCTAGAGTCTATTCATCCAATATCCCCCAGACTAGTTTCTGGCTTGTGGCTTTTGTCAGTGAGGAGCAGATATTATGCACAAGCCTTCTGGCATCCATTGATTTCTCTGGCTTTCACTGAGTGGCAATACGTAAAGAGAGTTTTGCCTGTTTTAATAACAGTTATAAGCAAGCACAAGAAATGGTGATCAAGTGATATTTATTGGCTATAAACAGAAACAAGTAGTATTGAAAACAATATTTATAATATATTTTATGTTTAACCCTAGAAATATAAGAAAAAATTGGGTTGAATTAACTGCAACTATATACTCTTATATTAGTTTAATTGGTTTTCTAATATTAACAGAAACAAATATAAAAAATGAATAAATTTATCTTTGTAATATTATAAATTATAAAAAATTGCATATTGTAGAAATCATAGTAAAGGTGAAAGTATATCGATTTTTATTATGAGAAAATATTTTGAGTCGAAAAACTAGAAGTCAATTTTAACAGCTTTGAAGCAATTCGTATAACGTTTGAATTAAGTAGAAATAGTTATATTATTAACAATATACATACCACTGGATAATGATTATAAAATGTTTATAGGTGAATTAAAATCATGGTTGAAATGTTTTAGACAAAAATAACAATGAAATAATATTAATAGATGATATGAATATTGATTTATGTAAAAAAATTCAAAAACTGTTGAAGATTATATAGATGCAATAGCTACTTATGGGGTAATTTATCATGTTAAAACATACACAAAAGAAGAAATTATAATGAATATTTTAGTTTCATCATGCATTGATCACATTAATACAAACCTAATAAAAATAATATTTTAACTGCTGTTATTAATGAAAGGATTGCAGATCGTTATTTTACATACTATTACAAACAAAATTCAACTTAATAAAAGGTCAAAAATAATGGAAAATATATCGGTATTTTTTAATAATAAGTAATTAGAAAATGTTTACAAAACCTGACCGGAATGAAGTCAAAAATATTAATGATATGTGTGTGAACAATGATTGCCAATTCCTCAACAAGCTTTGTGATAAATGCTTAACTAGGGAAAGCATTTAAAATATCTCTGTAAGGAATCCCTCCCCCCAAACCCCTGACCATGGTTTCGTGCTTTGGCAATCCTCATTGTTTATAACTTACAAGCTTAAGAGAATAGGGTCATGTGATCTATGACTCTTATTTTGACTATATGTGTGAGAAGTTTGTAGAAATTTTCAAAGATGTATACAATAAATCACAAGAAATCATTGTGATTAAAAAAATATTAAAAAAGTTCGTTGTAAATCAGATAAATAAAAAAATATTGAAATTAATACAAGGACAAAAAAACAAGTTATGGAAGGAATTGTAAAAAAAACTAAACAAAATCATGATTTATTTATTAAATATAAGATTTTAAGAAATAAAGTTAATCATATGATAACAGCAGAGAAAACGATTGTCTTAAAGTAAGATACTGGAGAGATAAAGCTTCTGAGGATACAAATGTTGTGATTGATGACAATTTAGTAAAAGCATATAGAGGTTATTTTAGATCCCAAAGTAACAAAAGTGACATGTTTTAATGGGTTAGGCATGACAGACTATTACATGGAGAAATATAACCATGAAAAGATATTCAAAAAGCAAAACATTAGGTTTTGTTTATGTCATTTTATGGCTGATAATGATCTTCATTGTAATATCAATTTTAAAATTATAATGTGTTTTATCAAAGAGATAGAAAGAACGTGGATAGGTGCAGGTCCAATTATGAATCTTTGAACAATAATAATAATTTTATCTGATATAAGGAAACTGTATTTCTTGATAAGTTTTAGAATGAATGTGATGGTGGAAATTTACACCAGTCACATGACATTGTTGACCTGTTTTATAAGTGCCAGTGAGAATGAAAACCACAGTTGTAATACTTCTGTCAATAATCTTCAATCTTGTCAAAACATATGGTCTATATGGTCATGATCTTAATTGCTAGGAAAGCATCTTATGATTCCACAAGTCCCACACCTATTATATTGTTATGAATTAAAGCAGGTTATGTATGTGAGTCATTTAATTTGGTTATGACCCATTATAAATTTAGTAGGATAATATATAAGTTAATTAAGTAGATTAATAGTACAATTAAAAATGATGATTAAACTGAATCCCATGTTAGCCACCCACAAGAACACCAATACAAAACAATTATCAACTTATATGAAAGGCCTTGTAGGATACAAAAAAGATTGGAGAAAAATGCTTATATGAATGATATATCGAATGGGTGAAGAGGGACTTACAATCCCTAAAGCTTTAGACCAATGTATCAAGAGTAGTTAGAATTCTTGTCCATATATTCCAATAGTACTTACAAAAATTTTATAGTTCATTAGTGCAATCTTAGTTGTAATTAAGGCTTCTATTGGTCAATTCTTAAAAAATATTTTTTTTGTAAAAAGAAAATCAATTGGTCAAGGTTTAATGCCATAATTTCTGAAATAGTCATGTGATTCAATAGAAGATTGATACCAAGATTGTTTTGTAAAAAAGCAAAAGATAAGAAGGGCAATAGAATTTAATAACAGTGCAGTGATGAAGAAAGCAGTCAAAAGCTCAGTTTGGATATCTGATGTTAAATTGGTTTAACTATTAATTTAGAAATTGTTTTTGGAAAGCAGCATAATAGTATAGAATTTACGAGAACCTTATGCTAGATTTTTCTAAAAGCTGAACATTTCTAAATTTAAATATGTAAATGAATGTAAAAGAAGGAAAATACTCTTGGGAGAAACTTACAATAATCCTTCTGTATTAATCCATCTAAAATCATGACTGTCTCAACTTATGTTAATCTACTATGGAAATTATTAAATTAGAAACTTGGAGCTACAAGACCAAAAGTTAATAAAAAAACTAAAATAAAGACAGTTATTAAACTTAAATCTATGTTAATCTGAAATGAAAATAATTGCTAAATTTAAACCTGGAGCTATTAAGATATATAAAAAAAGCTAAATAGATAAAATAATTATTGAGAAAGCTATAAAAAAGAGATTGATAAAACTACTATTAGGAAGATTTACAAGAATTTGACACTCATCTAAACAACTATAAAAGAATAACTGAAAAAAAAATTGATAAAATGAGATGTTAACCATACATTTATAAATATTTTTTATATAAAGAAAGTAATTGAGAACAGTGAATATTTTTTTAGTTGTTTTGATGGAAATATTTTTTTCTTCATTAAGGTAAAATTGTGGAGACATTCTCATTTTCCAAAAGAAATAAAGGAGAAAGGGTTAAATTTAAGGTAATTTGTTTTTTCTTATAAAATATATTTTGGGGGGTTTGGCTGTTTAAAGGAATAATTCATTTAGATTAAATCAGTTATTATTTAAGAAAATTGTAATAAAATAATTATATATGTTATGTGAGGATTAGATATAAGGTTGAATATGTATATATATGAAGATGAATATCCATTTTTATCTATGGTCCAATATATATATATATATATATGCAAATATCCATTTTTATCTATGGTCCAATATATATATATATATATATGCAAAACCATAAAACAATACAGTACTAGATTAAATTCAAAATTTTACCAAAATCCTTAAACAACCATGGTTTCATCTACTACAAATAGACCTTCTCAAGTGAAAATCAACCTAAAGGAAAACATATATACATACAAACAAACAAACCTTCCCATAATTCATTTCAAACTCCACCTTCCCTTAATATCAAAAGAAGTCTTCATAAGATTGATAGCCTCAGAATCAAGGAGTTTTATCATCAAAGTCTCCTTTATTCTTCTTTTTAACTCATTCTTTTCATAAAAAATAACCGAAGCATTGTCAAACAATATTCTATGACCTGTATTCAATTCATGAATATATAAAGCTGAGTTAAGATACCTATGTTTAACTCTACTTATATGAACCTTAACCTTTTCATTAAGGCTAAATTTACTCTGGCCTACATAAAATTTACCACAACTACATGGAATTTTATAAACAATACCAGGAATAGACCTACTATCAATAGACTGCTTAGAACCATTAAGTAATGAATTCAAATCAGAACCTTTCCTCCATGCAACCTTCTTTCCACCTAACAAATGACTATTCCTATAAACCAAATTATAAATTGATGCTTTAAATGGTAAAGACATATAATCATCATCCTTATCAACAAAATTCTTATCATCCAAATCACGACTATAAACATTATTATTAAATACCACTTTTTTAATAAAATCATGACTATAACCCAATTCTACATATTCAGCAGCAAATTGACTTTTTTGAATATCAGCATCATTATTAAAATTATTAAGCCTTCTATTCCGACAACAAAAATTCAACAAAGACATT
Source organism: Epiperipatus broadwayi (assembly GCA_028023455.1). Classification (NCBI taxonomy): domain Eukaryota; kingdom Metazoa; phylum Onychophora; class Udeonychophora; order Euonychophora; family Peripatidae; genus Epiperipatus; species Epiperipatus broadwayi. The sequence goes on from JAQFVV010000022.1 coordinate 11,296,058, forward strand.
TTTTTATGTATAAAAGGCTGATAACTATCAGGCCTAATCATATTTCTCAAATTTTTAGGTTTTATAAAATGACTACAAAACAAAACATCATTAACCTTCTCAACATTTAAATCTAAAAACTTAAATTTTACAAAATCAAAACCACCCCCCTCAATTGTAAACTTAATACTAGAATCAAAACCATTCAATCCACATAAAAACTCTTCTAATTTCTCTTTCTGAATAACAAACAAACAATCATCAACATACCTAACAAATAATTTAATAGAACATGAAAACATATTAATAATACTACACTCCAAATAATCAATATAGACAGCACACATCAATGGAGAAATAACATAACCAATAACCCAACCTTCTCTAATCTTATAAAACACATCATTAGACATAAAATACATTGAATCCTCTAACAGAAAAAGCAAATCATGAAAAACCTTAATCTTATCTGCAGAAAAACATTCTAATTTTTTTAAAATTGAAAGAAAAACATCAATACTTTTTAATCTATTAACCGATTGGTACATATTTTCAATGTCTAAACTACCAAAAACACAATCATCATCCAAAACCAAACCATTTATTTTCTTAAAAGCTTCAAAGGAAGAAGAAACACAAAATTGACCCAGTTTTATATAATCCTTAAAATATCTTATAATAAATTTTGATATTTTATCAACAATTCCTCCTGTAAAATCAAAAATACATCTCAAAGGAAAATTATCTTTATGAGACTTCAAATTAAAGAAAACCTTTGGAGCCACAAAATCACTAGGGTAACAATTTAAATAAGTAGCTCTATCAAAAATCTTTTTAATTTTCCATAACTTTCATAATCTTAATTAATTTAGATTTTATTTTTTTGCCAGGATCAGAATCTAAAATAGCATATTTTTCATTATTTAATTCTAAAGAAACTTTACTTTTAAAATCAATATTATTTAACAATACAAACCGGCCACCTTTATCTTCTTTTAATAATACAACATCATTGGCTTTCAATCTTTTTTTAACAAAACTAATTTCCTTAGGGGCAAAAACAAAATTTTCTCTTTTAAGTAATTGACTATTCAAAATAACCTGTAAAGACATTTTATTTTCATCAGAAATATTACTATTATTTTCAATTGCAGAAACAAAATCAAAAATTAAACTTCTATTAGCAAACGGAACAAAGCCAGGTCCCTTAGCTAAAATAGCCAAATCAGATACATTCAAAATATAATTTGACAAATTTAAAACAGATGAAGCATCAGGCCTATTTTTATAAGACCCAAATCTAAACTCTTTTCCTTTCACAAAACTTTTATTTTCAGCCTTTCCAATCAACCATTTAAATTTCTTGAAATACTTATTATTATAAGTGATTTCACACTTACTCCTAAACCACTTTAAAAAAGAATTTAAAACAGAATAATTAAAATTCCTTCTAAAATCCAACTTTCTTCTAAACATTTTATAACTATCAATTAAATTAGATAAACTACTCATAATCTGTATAATAAATTGTTTAAGAATAAATCTTTTAAAATTTAGAATAAAATCACAATTAGAAAATAAAACCAATTTCCTATCCAATTTAATATTACATGAATTAGGAAACACATTGCAAAACCTACAAGACTTAAGAAAATTAACCTGAGCCTTTAAAGATTCAATTCTATTAGACATATTAATTAACTTTTTTATTTTTAAAATTTCTACACAAGAAAAATTATCATACAAAATCTGCCACATACTGAAAGAAAATTAATAACTATACAAAACAAAATAATACAAATAATAACAAACAAATAATACAAAATAATACAAATTAATAATACAAATACACAAAACAAAGCAAATAAAATATAAAATTCACTAAACTATAAAACACTATTCAAAATATTCAACAGTATACCTAATTAGAAAACCCAAACTGCCTAACACTATAATTATCTAATAAAACCACATACTAAAAGAAAATTAATAACTATACAAATACAAACAAATAATAAGTAATAAACAAAAAACAAAATAAAATAAAAAAATAGTATTACAAATACACAAAACAAAAAAAATAAAATATGAAATTCACAAAACCATATATCACTATTCAAAATATTAAATAGTATACCTAAATAGAAAACCAAAACTGTCTAACACTATACTAGCAAAAAATAAAATGCAAAACCATAAAACAATACAGTACTAGATTAAATTCAAAATTTTACCAAAATCCTTACACAACCATGGTTTCATCTACTACAAATAGACCTTCTCAAGTGAAAATCAACCTAAAGGAAAACATATATATATATATTTTATGAAAAGAATGAGTTAAAAAGAAGAATAAAGGAGACTTTGATGATAAAACTCCTTGATTCTGAGGCTATCAATCTTATGAAGACTTCTTTTGGTATTAAGGGAAGGTGGAGTTTGAAATGAATTATGGGAAGGTTTGTTTGTTTGTATATATATATATATATATATATATATATATATATATATATATATATATATATATATATATATATATATATAGTATAGGTAGATATATATGGATATATATATATTTTCCTTTAGGTTGATTTTCACTTGAGGTCTATTTGTAGTAGATAGAGCCATGGTTGTGTAAGGATTTTGGTAAAATTTTGAATTTAATCTAGTACTGTATTGTTTTATGGTTTTGCATTTTATTTTTTGCTAGTATAGTGTTAGACAGTTTTGGTTTTATATATATATATGTTGGACCAGAGATAAAATTGAGTATTTACATTAATTGTAAAAAGATTATTTTGATAATAGATTGAGATTGTTGATCATTATTGATAATGATATACATATACTACCATTGCCATAGCTTTAAAGATTTTCAAATAACAATTTAGTGGTAAAAAAGTCTAAAGTCAGTAATTTCTCTTGATACAAGATTTTCAAATGTCTTAGAATAGAAAGTAATTTTTCCCTTCATATATTAGAAATAAACTATTCCTTTTTTTCCCGTCTGTAATTTATAATGCATTTAATCTGCTCCGCTCTTTTCCTTTTGTTATCATATATTTTAGTTTTCAGAATTACATTAATTTTTTTTTTTTTTGTAATTTAGTAATTTGTATTTTTAATCTGATGATAAAAATAATATTAAAACTGGAATTTAACGTTATAAATAACAAAAAGTTTGATTTTATTAAAAAATTATTTAATGGAATTAATATTCAAATAAAGTTAATTAGAAGGAACTTGAATTCAGACTTTTAAACTCGCTACAAATATGCACTCCATCTTATACATATACGTGAAAAAGACAAACGATCTCCAATATGCATATTTGGTGCTGAACCAGTTTTTATCAGTTGGTCCAGATCATCATCCTCCACAAATAAATTGAGCACTGATTTATGTATTTGTGGGAGATGGTGATCTGGACCTACTGTTGAGTGCTGGTTCATCATGAAATAGAATATCGGAGATCATGTATCTTTTTCATATGTATGTGGTCACCTATATCAGTTATACAAGATGGAATGCATAGCTGTAGGGAATTTGAAAGTCTAAGTTCAAGTCTCTTCTAATTAATGGAATTAAGAAACTTCATTACAGCAATTTTATCTCAGTTTCAAATTTCAAATTCTTTATTAAGAATAACTCATCATAGGCAAATAATTTAGCAAATTTTAAAGTTTATTTGAATAAATACTACTTATAACCCCTATGCCAATAAACATCACATGACCACCTCCTCTTATGCTTGTGTATAACTATTGTTAAAACAGGCAAAACTCACTATATACATTGCCATGCACAGCAAGCTAGAGTAATCAATGGATGCCAGAAGGCTTGTGCATAAAATCCCCATCTAGTGCCTACTCATCCAATATCCCCAGACTAGTTTTTGGCTTATGGAAATAAAAGGTGGTTGCTGGAGGGTTGCATTAGATCCTAAGATCTAGATGCAGTGCTCACAGATCCAAAGCTCCTCATTGATGAAGGCCATAAGCCAGAAACTAGTCTGGGGATATTGGATGAGCAGGCACTAGATGGGGATTTTATGCACAAGCCTTCTGGCATCCACTGATTACTTTAGCTTGCTGTGTGTGACAATATATATAGTGAGTTTTGCCTGTTATAACCCCTATGCTATAATTTAAAATGTTGTAGACTTATAAATAGCTAAATTTCTTTACTCAGATTTAATTTTTTATTATTTATGAAAGAAAAAATGTTTTAATTTTAAAGTGAATTTAAAACTATAAAAATTTACTAATGTGAATGAAATTCATAATTTGTTTTACTGTACATAATGTTATCTGTAATAAGTTTTTCATTATTAAATTTTCTCTATGTTGTAATACTTTTCATATTTAAGAAAGGTTTTTCTAGATAAAGAATTGGGTTATAAAGTACCCATTTTATTTAGTCCGGTTAACAGTTATGATCAATTTTTTGAAATAAGTCAATACAAAAGATTTTCTCTTTTCCACTTGCCATTTTTGTGAGTACTGATTTAACAGTTACAAATACCTTGGTCAGATTATTAATACAAATAGAAATATAATGGATGAAATTAATCATAGAATTAAACTTGGTTGGAGTGTTTTTGGTAGAAATAACTTGATACTAAAAGGAAATATGCCTGTGTGTTTGAAAAGAGTTTTTAATAAATGTGTTTTACCAGTTCTTACTTATGGATCTGAGACTTGAACACTTAATAGAAGAGCAATACAAAGACTTCAGACCACTCAAAGAAGTATGGAGAGATGCATGTTGAGAGTAACAAGAAGAAATCGAAAACACAATATATGGATAAGAGAACAAACAGGTGTTACTGATCTCATTGAAAAAATTAAAAGACTGAAGTGGAGTTGGGCTGGACATATTGCTAGAAAAGATGATAATAGATGAACAATTGAAATATTAAACTGGATTCCAAAAGATTGTAAAAGACCCAGAAAGAGACCACACGTGAGATGGATGGATGAAATAAGAAAGTATGCAGTGGTGATGTGGAGAAGAGAAGCTAAAGATCGGAGAAGATGGATTAAACTTGGAGAGACTTTCATCCTGCAGTGGATTGATAATGGTTGATGATGATGATGATGACAACAAACCACACAAAGGCAAAGTATTCGAATTATTTTCATGGTCTACATTTTTATAAATCAAAAAGCAATAATAACTCACAGAAGTCAAATCTTGTTATATCTTGAATTTCTTTGGTTTTCAACTATTAATATTTCAGAACACGTGCTTAGAGTTGATGGAGTAATGGGGGAGTAAAAATCTTGCAAAATAGAATGCAGACAATTACTTTTTTAAAGACAATTGTTTAAAGACAAAAATTATTCTTAAAATTTAGACTTTTTCCCAATCTTATCAAATTTATGAATAAATTTATACTAACTTGATAAAACATTAGGGCTTAAAAAAAGACCAAGTAAATTAAAATAATGTTATATAATTATTATTGTTAATATTGCTTCGTTATTAAAGTTTATTAGTATTGTAAATATTAATGCCATCAGATTTTTATTTATTTAAAGTGTAAAATAATTTAATTAAACAATGACAATAGTAAGAACATAATATTAAATTTATATATTTCAGGGAAATACAGTTGCTGTTCAAAAAACAAAATATCAAAATATTGAAATTACCTCAAAACTTTTAATAGAAATTAAACAGGTAATTTATTATTTTTTTCTAAATATGTAATAAATAATAAGTACTGCTATTATTAAATATTTTGAAAACATTTTGTTAGTAAATATTTATATTCACATATGGGTGCAATAGAAAGAAACTAGAGGTGGTCATTTAAAATTTACTATGACTATATTAATCGTATAAATTAATATTGAACTATAATCAGTTTATATTCTATATTTTTGTGATTTATTTATATAATGAATATTATATAATAAAATTTCCATGGGTATTTCTATTTTTAATTTATTATATATAAAATTATATTTGATTATATATATATGTTTTATAAATCTTGATTTTGAGAGCAAACGTTTATAATAATCACGTGATTATTAGTATTTTTTCACCTGGTGGAAACATTGTTTTATTTTAATTTCATTTTATTAAACACTGCTCGTTCAAAAAAACAAACATGATTTATAAAGCATCATATTTCCATGCCAAATCTTCATTTCAATGTATCTATATATTCACCCATATAGGTAAGAGATCTACATCATGATAATCTTTGCCGGTTTATTGGCGCATGTATTGAACCAAATAAAGTCTCGGTTTTGGTTGAATATTGCTCTAAAGGCAATCTTCACGTAAGTTTATATAAGTTATCTGTACAATATACATGTATATTTGTACAAATTTAAAAACACCTGAAATGAAGACACTGCACACACATATATTTATGATGATTATGCTCTCTACCGATATGTTAAGAGTTTGATATCATGAACAAGAATACTATTTTATCTTTGCTAAAATGCTAAATTTTTAACATGATTTATATAGTAACTATTAATCTAAGTTAAGACTATGAACATTGCAACAGATCTATAAAAATCTTAATGTTGAAATAGTCAAAATGACTTTTGAACAATGGGTTTTCAGTGTTAGGTTGTACTCAAATAAGTCATACAACTCTATATCCAGTAAGTGTTGTCTTGTCATTAGTAGCATACTTGAAAGACATATACATGTAAAGTGTGTGCATATTTGATGGTTTCAATGTAGGAAGGCACAATAGAGCCTGTTATACCTTATATGGCATTTTTTGGGATAAGATAAAGTTTGCATAGATTTGGATACTTTAAACATTTTGGATGAGAGATGCAATCCTCATGATGGTCAGTTCCACCAAGCTATGAACAGACTTGTAATAATATTTGGAGAGTAAAAAACAAATAGATTTTTCTCATATTCAGGTGTTTGTTTATTTGTTTGAAAATATTTACAAAAGTAGTAACAAATAGTTGTTAAAAAGTTTTTAATGCTGGATAAGCAAAAAGTTTATTCCATATCTTTATTTTACTAACAGTAGCTGAGTGGCTTTCATTCAGATTCATGATTTCTCTGCCCTAAGCATGCTCAGCTTGTCGTTAGTCAGGGTAGAAACTTTTTAGTTAACTAATTACAAACAAGGATAAAAAAGATAAGTTCAAATACAAAGTAGTAATAATAATAATAGTAATACCATGTATTTTAATTGTTCATGTTATTTGATTTTTTCATAATGAACACTATACTCTCTACAATGCTATACCTATGGCCTGGCTATGTTTAGCTACACCATTAGATAGTGGGTAAGAGCTTTATTACTTAATAACTATTTGTGACATTATATATTTAAATTAAAATATCATAGGAATATAGACTATGTTTTTTAAAAAACAAATAAAATTTTGTTTACAATAGATACAACATTAATTGTCATCAGCAAACTTTCATTACCAATTATAAGAAAGCTGACTTAACTCTAGAAAAGTGAAACGTTGCAAATGCAGTAAAATTTGCATAAACCAATAATCTAAAGCTGAATCATAGATGATTCAAATTGAATTGACTGGATTAATAATGACAGTTTCGTATAATAAAACATTGAATCTGAACGATAATTCATCAGAGTTCGATTGCCAAAGTGATAATTATAAAACTAAGATGTTCTGTTTAAATGGAAATTTAGTTATTTCAAATACCGCGTAATTTGTGATTTATAATCTGCTTTCCTTGTTAGATTATGTGTTAAAATGTAATCGCATAAATGTTTGTGTGACATATATTCATGCACAAACTAAACAAATATAGATTTGATAGGTAGGCACTTGTGTTATATGTTTACTCGCATGCACATTTAGTAATTAATCACATAAAACGTGAATCAAAGATGAAACAATATTCAAATGGGTGAACACATAAAATGATTAGGATTGTGAACGCAACACCATCAATTTTTTTATGTGATAATTAAAAAAAATATAGCTGAGTATGTTCAAATATATATGTGCAACAAATATTCTCATTCTGAGATCAGCACTTATATAACATTTGATTTTACTTAGACATATATAATAAGGAGTTGAATATATTTATAGTCATTATCTTGGATTTTTCCTTATCAGGATTGGAATAAATAACATATATAATAAGATGAATATATTTATAGTCATTGCTTTGGATTTTTCCTTATCAGGGTTGGAATAAATAACTTTAAACATCAACTTAATTGTTTAGTGCTAAATGGGTGCTTTTTTAAAAGTTTGTAAATTTTTATGTAAATAAAAAATATAACAAATACGTAATTTTATAAATTAAGATGAATTTCTTTAAATGATATTATATCTTACAAACATTGAAATTGTCCTATTGCAATTGGCAATGTATGTATTCTAAAAAAAGTATGCTTTCTTTTAGTAGATCTACATTTATCTTTTAATTCTTCACATTTTATGAAATATTCTAATCAATAAAGAGGGTTACATTAGCTGATCCATGATTTAGATGTTTTACTAGGATTTTTACTTTAACTTGTGCATCATTAATTCAAACACTACTAATTCAAAAACTTTTATTATCTGAACAAAATTACTAAGTATTATGTCGATTTATTGCTTTATTATTGCTATTTGTGCTGACCTAAATATAACCTTAGCCTGTATTTTAATGTGTATATATTGTTATTAATACAGTCAATTTATACTGTGACAAAATGTGTTAAAATTTTTGTCAGAATTTGATTTTATAATGAGAAAAAAAAGGCAGTGTTAAAATCCTAATCAGAAATCGAAAAAAGTCTAGGGATTTTGGCTCAATGATAATCTATTTGTATGTCTTTACATTATTACTTTAATGATCTTATGTCATTTTCAATCACTGAGAGTATTTTATTAAATAAGGAGTATAATGAATACAAACTCTAATGAATTTTAAAAGCACATAAGTAATTTTATGGCTTATCATACATATAACCCTAAGAAACCTATTCACAGATATAACAAACTAGAGTAGTTACTAAAATCATTCACAAGCTACATTCCTATAGAATCATAAGTGAACTTGTAAATAATGCTCTTCTTTTGATATATCAATGCCATTTTCTGATAAAATAGATTAGCACTGATATAGCAAAAAAATGGGCATTATTTACAAGTTCATTTAAATGATTGTTTAGAAACCTAGTCTTGTGAATTATGTTAGTAATGTATTTGTTAGTTCCATGAATAGATAATAAAGTAAAAACTCACATCAAACAGAATAAAAATACTAATATCATTTGCCAGTAATAATCTATCTATCTATCTATCTATCTATCTATCTATCTATCTATCTATCTATCTATCTATCTATCTATCTATCTATCTATCTATCTATCTATCTATCTATCTATCTATCTATCTATCTATCTATCTATCTATCTATCTATCTATCTATCTATCTATCTATCTATCTATCTATCTATCTATCTATCTATCTATCTATCTATCTATCTATCTATCTATCTATCTATCTATCTATCTATCTATCTATCTATCTATCTATCTATCTATCTATCTATCTATCTATCTATCTATCTATCTATCTATCTATCTATCTATCTATCTATCTATCTATCTATCTATCTATCTATCTATCTATCTATCTATCTATCTATCTATCTATCTATCTATCTATCTATCTATCTATCTATCTATCTATCTATCTATCTATCTATCTATCTATCTATCTATCTATCTATCTATCTATCTATCTATCTATCTATCTATCTATCTATCTATCTATCTATCTATCTATCTATCTATCTATCTATCTATCTATCTATCTATCTATCTATCTATCTATCTATCTATCTATCTATCTATCTATCTATCTATCTATCTATCTATCTATCTATCTATCTATCTATCTATCTATCTATCTATCTATCTATCTATCTATCTATCTATCTATCTATCTATCTATCTATCTATCTATCTATCTATCTATCTATCTATCTATCTATCTATCTATCTATCTATCTATCTATCTATCTATCTATCTATCTATCTATCTATCTATCTATCTATCTATCTATCTATCTATCTATCTATCTATCTATCTATCTATCTATCTATCTATCTATCTATCTATCTATCTATCTATCTATCTATCTATCTATCTATCTATCTATCTATCTATCTATCTATCTATCTATCTATCTATCTATCTATCTATCTATCTATCTATCTATCTATCTATCTATCTATCTATCTATCTATCTATCTATCTATCTATCTATCTATCTATCTATCTATCTATCTATCTATCTATCTATCTATCTATCTATCTATCTATCTATCTATCTATCTATCTATCTATCTATCTATCTATCTATCTATCTATCTATCTATCTATCTATCTATCTATCTATCTATCTATCTATCTATCTATCTATCTATCTATCTATCTATCTATCTATCTATCTATCAGCTCTTACAAAATATCATTCCAACAATATTTCTGTTAGTAAAGTGTATTGAGCGCACAAATAAAAGGTTTATTAAAACATTAACAATAAGTAAATGCATTTTATCACATTGATAAATAATTAAATATGATGATAATGATGGTAATAATAATATTCAGTATATTTAATTGTATAAAATAGCCATTAAATATAAGCTAACAAATAATGAAATTCACCAATATTCATTAATATTCTATTTAAAACATATCTATGCACACTTTTATATTATTAAATAGATTTTTATTACTATTATTATATTACATTTTTTTGTATAGTTTACTTATTTTATAAATATAATTAATATTGTATATTTTGTAATTTCAAAAATACTTAGTTATAAGACATATTTTGCATTTAAATGCATTATTAATTCAATCTTTAAACAAATATCTACATTATTCATAAACAAAAATTAAACTAATTATTTCAAATTAGTGCCAATTTTCTTTTAAGGATAACAATTATCCAGGAAATTTTCATTCCAACACTTACAATCTTAATTTTTTTTAGGTGTTTGAGGAAATTAATACTTGAAAGACCATAATAAAGTGACTTGTAAATTAATCCTTTTCTGGATTTTTAAATTTAACACGAATAAAACATAAATATGTAAAAAATATTTTAAACTTATACACTTCAAATTTTAGAAACCATGAATTAATGATGTAAAATAAAATTACATATGATAGAAAAAATGTGATAAAATAATAAACAGATATTAAATTTAGTTTTAGCAGGAACTTTATTTAAGGAAATATATATGTACAGATATTTCAGTTTATAAACAGGCAAAAACTCTCCATATAGTAGTGTCACCTTGTGCTAACCAGAGTAATCAATGGATGCCAGAAGGCTTGTGCATAAAATCTCTATCTAGTACCTACTCATCCAATATCCCCAGACTAGTTTCTGGCTTGTGGCCTTCATCAGTGAGGAACCTTGGATCTGAGAGCACTGCACCTAGTTCTTAGGATCTAATGCAACTCTCCAGCAGCCACCTTTTATCTCTACTTCACTACAAAACTATGAGAATAAAATTGAAAACACAATAATATTTTCAATATAAGCTCAATAGCTTATATAGTCATCCATTGATTACTCTGGTTAGCATAAGGTGGCACTACTATATGGAGAGTTTTTGCCTATTTACCAACAGTTATGTGCTAGCATGAGATGGTGATCATGTGATGTTTAGTGATATTTCAGTTTAAAAGAAAAAAAATTAAACAAACTAATCAAAGAATACTACAACGAGTATTTTCAATAGCATATAGTGAATTATACTATTATTAAGAACATTTATAATAAAACAGGAAACAGAAAATACATCTCACTAGCAGTTAGAGCACTGATGGACAGGAGACCAAATGGCTGCGAAAATGTTTGAAGGAGTGATTTTTTGATATCTTTGTTTTATTATCTCTAATTTTCTTGGATTATTATTACAAAGATAAGTGCACCTTGTGCACCATAATGCATATAGTATAAATGTTGTACTTTTTATTTCTGTGAAGCAGGCATTTGGGACAAACTCTATAACTGAACTTACAGCCACACTCTTTTTCTAACAAATTTTTGTAATATAAGATCGAATGTACTCAAAGAATACATGTTTTTGGTTCTCTTCTGATCTGTGACACAACTCACATACAGTGTCAGTATTAACTATGTTTTTCTTATACTTCATGAAATATAATGTTGGTAATGACTGCATGTTTATTTTGAGTAGAAAATCAAAAAAATTGGGCTCCAGTGTCCAATATTTAAATCTATGTATTAGCTGCTTATTATTAATGTCTATCGTTGGTAAATCTAAGTTATAATTTGTGTTTGTGTGTAGAAGTACATATGTATTCCAGTAGCACCATTTGTCTTGTGGGAAAGTTATATTAGGATTAGATATTGAATTAATAGGTTCTAAGATTGAATGCAAGTATTTTGTTGGAGGTTTGTCTGTAGGTGTTATTTTAAGGGTGCCTTCTAAATGTAGATATATTCTTGTCATGGATGATATAAGATTAGTAGTTTTTTGGTATTATAAATACATGAATAGAATGTAGTCCTAATCTATTTAGGTTACTATGGTACTGTATTTGCCTGAGTGAGATGGCCACTATTTTTCTTCCCCACAAAAGTTTTCTACACAGTAAATAAATCTTTGATATAAATGATTTTGTGAAGACTATAGTCAGTGTATAATAAGTAATTTTTATAATAATCAACATGTTTATAAGTGATACTTTCGAGTATAGAGAAAATTATGCTTTTGAGAAAAAGATATAATCCATTCTGTTGTTTAAATTTTAAATAATAGGTAATAATCAATGCTTTCATTAGATTTTAAAAATTAATTTTATTTTTGTTTTGAAAAAGTTTTTTTTTTAAATTTTACTTAATATAATAAGTTTATGGAAATCAAATACGCACTTATTTAGCTCGCGAACTAAAAATTTAATATTAATTGAATTGTTTTAATGAAATACGGATAATGAGATTTCTTTGTTTCTGATACATAGGTGCCTGAAAACTTTTTCGTTTACCTTCATTTGAAAGGTACCTTTTTTTTAAAATTGGTTATAAAGTTTGAAAGTTGGAAATTTGATCTTAATAAAAAGATTTAAGTAGAAAACTGTTTAAATTAAATATGTTGTAGGAATTGACAATAATAAAACTGTTAATATATATATTTTTTATTTTCTCAGAGTTGTGGATTCATCATTTATTTTTATATTATACTTCTAAGCATACTCCTTAACGATTTAAACTCTCATCAAATTGAGTCATGCTTATTTTTCTTTTCCATGCAAAAACAATCTATAGAATTAATTGTTTTTTTTTATGTCTTACATATTTATGAAATACTTTGTGGATAAGCGGAGTCGTGTCAGCTGTGTTTACGTTGCTTAAGGTATCAATTTGTTAATTTTATTATGGACTGAAAAATTTCAGATTATTGCTTTTTAAATTAATACTAAAATTTTTTTTCAAAGACATTGGCATCTTCAAGATCACTTTTTATACATCTTTTGAAATAAATCAATACTAGTATATTGTAAATACTCAACTTTAAGAAGTAATTAAAGGGGATTTGAACTCAAACTTTCAAGCTTTCTTCATCTATCCACTTCATCTTATATAACCGATATACATGATCACACACTTGTGAAAAAGATAAATGACCTTCAATATACGCATTGAAGATTTGCTACCTTAATATAAAACTGAGCACTGATTATATATATATGAGAGATGAAGATCTGGACGAACTGATGAGTGCTGATTTAGCACGAAATACAGATATTGGAGATCATTTATCTTTTTCACATGTGTATGATCATGTGCATCGATTATATAAGATAGGATGGATAGTTGAAGAAAACTTGAAAGTCTGAGTTCAAATTCCCTTTAATTACATCTTTTGAAAATAATTCTTTGATTCCATAATTTTATTTCCTCCGCAATAAAGAGCTAGCTCGTTCATAGAAATTATTATAATAAAGAGCTAGCTAACAATAAATTATTTAGCTTTAACAATTTTCAAAAAAATATTTCTGTTTAAACCTTTAATATTAATTTTTAATATACCCTTTCATATTTAATGTTTACATATAAATTTATCTTTGTGAATTTTGATAATTATATGCCTTTCGAAAGCACATCTTATCATAGAGGCATGCTTATTCAACACGTTTATGGCCGAGATATCTAGCTTAAAATTATTAACTCGGCCTAAACATTAATGTTTCATGGTTTTAATAGCTGAGTTTGAATGCAAAGTTATTTGCTTGTTTTAAATATGCTGCTTAAAAACCTTATGAATTTTTCTTTACAGAGAATTATAACGATTATTTTTATAATTATTTCCCTATATTACATTTTTTAAACTGACGCTATTTCATTTAAATAGTCGATTCTTTCTCATCATCACGAGATAATCATTTCATATTAAAATAAATATTTGCACAAGCCATAGATATAAAAGTTACATTGCCTGTGTGTTCATTTTGTGTAATTAACAGAACTATTGTAATTGTATTTCAGTTGAATTAAACTTGCTATCATATCTATATAAAAGATTGCATGATTAAATATAAAAATAAATATAAAAAATTAAATAAAAATGATTAAAAAACACATTACAATATTTATAATTTTGATTAATCTCTTATATATATTGAAAGTAAAAGTACATATTGGACTTAACAGAAATATATATATAATCCGGACCAACTGATGAGTGCTGGTTCGGCACTAGTTAGTATATTGGAGACCATTTGTCTTTTTCACATGTATATGGTCCGCGTATCGATTGTATAAGATGGAATAGATCACTGAAGGCAGCTAGAAAGTCTGGGTTCACATCCTCTCTAATTACATCTTGCTTAAGCATATATACTATTATAACGGGACGGCCTTAATCATCCCAGTTGGTGTATTAAATGTAATATAATCAATTATATTTAATGTTTAGAAGTCATTAACTTAATGCTTCATAGTTAGGTTCGCCAAATATAACAGAATGGATTATATTTAAAATCTAAGTTAGTCTTGTTAAATATAAAGGGATGATTAAATTCCTTAGAAAGAGGATACGCATTTCACTACAATCGAACTTTGGGTCTTCAAGTAGAATGCTAGAAATGAATCGATGAAATACCAAGTCCATGATTATATATACCTTTATTATGCTAGCTCAATAATTTTTAAATAAGTTTAAATACAATTTAGACCAGGTCATCCATCTTTCATCCCTCTTTCAGTCACCATTATGCCACGATATTTAAACTCACGGAGAATTTGCAATCAGCTCATTTCAGGAATAATTTCAAAACAAGTTATTTCATATGCCTTTATATAAGCATTAATTATAACTATTATTCATATGATATTTATAATACTAGCATATATATAATATAATTCAATAATGATTAGACAAAGAGATCACGTTAACAAATCAATATTTAATAAACAATAAAAAATATAATAGAATAGATAATAAAATATTAATAAATAAATACGGATGAATTTTATCATTTTAAAAGAATATTAATAAATGATATTTTTTTATTTAATACCCCATGATAAAACTCAATACTATAATAAACTTTCAAAAATTAAAGAAAATAGCTTAAATTAATAGATATATAAAAACAATATCTGGGTTCAAAAATTAATAATTTATGTAACTTATTAACTTATTTACCGTTCTTATTTATATGCTTCACAATTACCCATATATAGGTATTATTTACCATTGTATAACTTATATATTATATGTATTTTTAATACATAAAAATACATTAAACGTTTACAATATTACGTAGTAAACACAATATAATCCTGTTTAAGATATCTGTCAAATAATAACTATTTTTTTATATCCCTCATCTAATTTGATGAATTATGTTAAGCTTTCAATTAATTATATTTAATAATAAATATAATTTTCCTATCAAGATATAAAATGATGCGATGCCAAATTTGAAATAAAGATAATAATAATAATAATAAACATATTAAAATAATATAAGCATTATTATAATATATATAAATATATAATAAAGGAAACTTATTTATAAGAGAGTTGAGAGTAGGTATTGAAGTCTATAGTTCATCATCCTAATGAAGATCTTTTACGAAGTATATTATTAATCGATTGGTATAATGATGATTTTATTTATCCATAGACGATAAACTGTTAACAATATCCAATGATTTGATTAATGTGAAATAAAATAAATATTCTTCGAATGTAGATGTTCTTAATCTTCATTTTTGTATTATCCTTAGACGTTCTATATATTTAATATTTCAAAATATTTTAAAATAGCATGCAAGGTTGGTTTCGAAACCTTTTACGATATAATAAGTGTACTACTCAGTGCACATTGTTTTATCCTTAATATATATAATTATCTTAAATTTATATATATCCGAAGAATAATGGAAGAGTTAAAACAACGTAGTTTCAAAACTTAAACAGACGTTCTTTTCTTTTATATTGCTATTCCTTTAAGATTGAGTAAAAAATTAAATATATTTTCCTTGCAAACTTTGAATCCACAAATTATTTTAATTTGGAAAAGTTAACATTTAAATTCCAATCGTTAAATAGTAGTATTGATAAAAGAAAAATAATATTTTTTTTAAAGAGAAATGATTTTCTTTTTTCCTTCGTTTTTTTTATATCCAGAGCACGAACGAATCTGCTCGTGTGTTATATAAGTTCATGCTTAATTCAACTATCAATTGTTCCACTGACATTAAGATTTAATAAAAAAATAAAAAAATATATAAGTATTTATTCTTAACTTCAAATCTGGCATTTTACTCAAAAGCTTAAGGTATATATTATTTAAAACTTAAATGTATATATAAATAGTACATATATGTTACATAATAAAATAGTCAAATATAAATTTATATTTATAAATAATTTCACAAGAGATAAAACACGCTAGACCAATAATAATAACTGTAAGTTACTATTATACTATATTTGTATAAATATATATTTATATATATATATTTATATATATATATATATATATATATATATATATATATATATATAATAAATGAATATTGTTGTGTACTTAATTTCATTGTTTTTGTTAGTTTCGATTACTTGAAAATATGAAATTATTAACAAAGTAATATATTTAATATTTTAAATACAAGTATACTGTATGGTCTATATTAAAATTAATGTAATTTAGATGAGATTTGAACTCAGACTTTCAAGCTCTCTTCAGCTATCTGTTCATTTCATACAACCGACCCTATAAACACATATATGTGAAAAAAAAAGATCTCCAATATTCGTATTTTCTGCTAAACCAGCACTCATCAGTTAAATAACTTATATATTTTCTTCATCATTTAGTTTCTTCTAGCTAATGAATCGTTCACACTTGACTGGTTGTTTAGATATTCTTTTATAGAAGACATTGTTTCTGTAAGTATTGTAAATTGTATAAGATATATGTTTTTTGATTTATTTAATATACTCTTTTAAATACAATAATAATAATAATATATATATATTTTGCATAAAATATAAAGAAATTATTAGAGAATAAATATTTTTTCCATTTACTATTTATAAATTAAAGTACTTTAAGAATATGTGTATTTATTATGCTACACAATATATGTAAATGAAAGTAGTTTAAATTATTAAATGTCTGTATTTTTAAACAATATAATAATTTAAATAAATCTATTTAACACAGTATCCAAATTTTAATAAATATATTCTTTACTGGAAGTACTTTCGATTTAACACTGACAATCTTTATCAACCATCAATTAGTACAAATTTACACAAAATAAAAATCTTATATTATCCATCATTCAATACATTCAAATTTCCTACAATTCTGTTGTTTTTATATTAGCCGATTGTCTATTCATTAAACCCTCTCTATTTCTAGATATTACCATTGCTTCCTTAATTTTTCGTTTTTCACCGTTCAATATGAATAATTTTCATATCTTTATTATCAAATTTAAAACAATAATTACACGTTTTATTATGATCAAAAATAATTGATGGAGTAGTCATACATATTGAAGTTTCATTTCCTTTCTGTATATGTTTATACAATATCCTATGATCATTATAACGTTTTTGTAATGTACACTTTGATTCCCCTATATGTTTCATTCCGCAACTACACATCAACACACACACACACACATATATATATATATTACAAGCATAAATTGGATTTGGGGTAATTTTAATTATATATATATAATAGAACTTAGTTCAAACTTAGAAATCTGGATTTTAGAATTATTTATCATATCAATTGTATTATTCAAAAAGAGAAAAATAAATAAATTAATTAATAAACTTTATAACGGTTTGTGTAGGATATCTTTTTTTCTCTATTTTCAAATTATAACATAAAAGGTTTACCTTAATTCCTTATTTTTAGATATGATTATTTTTAATAAGAGAGCAACGTTTAACATACTTTAAAATGGATACTCGGAACTAGAGATTATAATCTAGTTCAATTTATTTCCATAATCCTTTAGTTTATCCTTAATCAAACTATAATTTTTATCTAAATACCTTACTATTTTAAGCAGAACAAAAAAAGCAAAATTTTCATTTCTTTAAATTTTTCTTTTTTTGTTTCAAATAACATTTTTTCTATTAGGAGAGAATGATAAAACAATATTTTTTTAAATCAAAAGTTAAATTTATTATCTCTTTCTGATGTTTTTTTTAAGTTTTACACATTTAAAACTTTTAAAAATGTAAAGTATATAGCAAACTCTTTTTTTTCCTTTTTAAATTAAAACTAGCTAAGCTATTCTTAAAACTAAATTTTAACCTTCTCTTAGTTGGTATATTTATAATTATCAGGTTGCATATAGAACTCATGACAGTGAGTTTATTATATATATACAAAAAGTTTTGCAGGTTATAGATGTAAATAATATATTTTCCAGGTTTATCCATGTATGATTTGATTATAAAATAAATAAATATATATATAAATCATTAGAAGTTGAAGCCTTTGACAGAATAGCTCAGTTGGTAGAGTGTTTGCCTTAAATTCTATATTCAAGAATCTAAAGGTACGAGTTTAACTTCTAAGCGAATATATAAATCATATCTGAAAGAGTAAATAAATCATATAAATAGTGTTTTATTATCTAATAGTTATAATAATAAAATTATTCATGCCCAAAATAATAATAAAAAAACAATTATTAAGATTTGTGTTCCTTATATAAAAGGAATTACAGACATTATTGGGCATATTTTAAAATGAGACAATATAAAAACAGCATATACTATATATCAAAAAAATTATTAACATCAAAATCAAGCCTAACAATTCATTCCTTCTTAAAGTTGATGAAACTTATGAAATTTCATGTGACATATGTAAAGGATCTTATGTAGATATGAGCAATTGTCGCATCAGTACTAGGAAAGATGGACATGCAAACGTAATTGAGCAACACTCATTAGCATCAGCACTTTCATTCCATGCTATGGATTAAGATTACATTATTGATTTATCTAATACCAGAATCCTATTCAGATATGACACTATCTACTAATGTAAGATTAGAGGAGCTATTGAGATACTAAAAACAAACAAATTATATCAACAAACGTGATGATATATGCAAACTTCCTCCTATTTGGAAGAATTTTTTAAAAATATATCATTCTGAAGATTTTCTGATATTTGTTTAATTTTTCAATTTTATATATCTGTTTTTTCTATTGATGGAACTTTAACATTGTTATAAATCACTGTTACATTCTACAGCCATCTTTATAATATTCTATTCATAACCAAGTTGATAGTTTGTATGATCAAGCCGAAATATCCAGTATATTTCTAATCAAATCATACATGGATGAAACCCCCCCTTCCCCAAATATATCATTTATATGTATATATTATAATATTTTAAATGGTTGTTTAGAGGGAAATATTTCTATTGAGTTATTCATTTCATATATCACATGACCTATATAGCTATTACCAATATATAATATATAAAGAGCCTGCTAATAGCTCTAAACAAGCTTATTTATTTATTTATTTTGATGATAAATGCTACAAGAAAAAGTACCTGAAACCTTTATCTATGATGGTCCCCATCTGGTTTCGAGCTATGGCTCTCTTCAGTGAGGAGCTAGGACATTAGATTCAAAATACTAACTCAAGCCAAGCATTTATCTAATTCTTAAATATTAAGAAGTTCTAAATTTTCAGACACCTACATGTCTTCAAATTCAGTTCTTTAATTAAAGAAACTATATGGGCCTGAACTAAATTCAGTAATCCCATATATTAGTAGGCTTAGAAATTTAATACAGCCAAAGCTCTAATAGCAAAAATATAATATTAGTAAAAATTAGTCACATATCACATGACCTATATAGCTTGTATTACCAGTATGTAATATATAAAGAGCCTGCTAATAGCTCTAAACAAGCTTATTTATTTATTTATTTTGATGATAAATGCTACAAGAGAAAGTACCTGAAGCCTTTATCTATGATGGTCCTCATCTGGTTTCGAGCTATGGCTCTCTTCAGTGAGGAGCTAGGACATTAGATTCAAAATACTAACTCAAGCCAAGCATTTATCTAATTCTTAAATATTAAGAAGTTCTAAATTTTTAGACACCTACATGTCTTCAAATTCAGTTCTTTAATTAAAGAAACTATATGGGCCTGAACTAAATTCAGTAATCCCATATATTAGTAGGCTTAGAAATTTAATACAGCCAAAGCTCTAATAGCAAAAATATAATATTAGTAAAAATTAGTCACATATCACATGACCTATATAGCTTGTATTACCAATATGTAATATATAAAGAGCCTGCTAATAGCTCTAAACAAGCTTATTTATTTATTTTGATGATAAATGCTCTTTATATATTATATATATATGTACCAAGATTTCAACCGTTTTTCAATACATTGTTTTTTTAAAAAAAGGGTATGATATATTTGCACAATAGTCCAATTCAGTATCATGGAAGGTTGCAGTCATCAACTTGTTTAATTGATGGTCGTTTCGTATTGAAAATAACAGATTATGGTCTTTCAAGCCTTTACGGTGATAAGAGGGAAAACGAAAACATCTACTCTACTTATAAAAGTTAGTTTATTTAATTATTTTAATCAGCTTATCAAATTATAAAGTATAATATATATTTTTATAAATGTTCATAGTATTATTTATACTTATTATTAATGATGAAAAATGATAACTGTTAATGATAATAATAATAGCTAAAAAGATGTTTAATAAATGATTACTATCATAAACTTCAAGCATCGATTACTGCTTGGTTTAATTAAGATCGATATTTTTCTCATTTAATACTTAGATTAATAAATATAGTGTTATTAATAATACTGTTTAATTTAAGGTATATGCGATTAACACGCCTTGAAATATTTATAATTAAATGTGGTGAGATGGCAACTTCAGTCACAATGCCTAAAACATTCATTATTCAATTGCTATACAAGAGCCGAAAAAAAAATTAATTAGCAAATCGTTTTATAGTGAGTGTACACTTCAGGAAATCTACATTATCAACTACTTTTAACATACGTGCTTGTTATAGTTGAATGTATTGTTGGTGTAGCTTTATAAGATAAAATGATTATGGAGATTTCCAGAAATATATCCATCCACACTGATACATTTTTCATATGATATGATAACCAAATAACAAATATTTCAGAGACTGTGTTTGGAGCTGTTATTTCTCCAGATATGTTTAATCTAAGGAATAGTAACTTATTGCAACATGTTAAGATGTTATTGTATGAATAAAAAATTCTACTGCCTTAATGCTTAAATCTACCTCAGGCAGAAAACTTAACATGGAAAATTAAAAGAAAAAAAATGTCTCAAATATATTTTAGTAAGAATATACATACAAACACATACAACACACACACACACATATATATATAAAACTCAAATACTATCTCATTTTTAATCCATACTTATAGTCACACTTATGTACACCGTATGTTTAAAAAATAAATTATTTTCTGGTATTTATCAAAGATATAAAATTATTCGAATTCAATATTTTGATAAATTTGGATATTATTTCACTTCTTACTAAAGAGACTGCAAGCAAAATCTTGATATTTTAAAAAACAACTGATTATCAAATTTTGTTGCGCGTTTAATTAAATATTGTTTATCAAATACTTTTTTTAAAATAAATATTCAAAAGCCACATGTATAGATGATATACATCAAACAATCATCAGCTTCTTCTACTGACTCTTAATTTCTTCAGCCGTAACTCGGAGAAAAACTCGGAGAGAATAATATTAAATTAAGCAATTAAAAAATCATCTATATCTCAAAGATATATTAATGACTTTGTTATCTGGCCTCATGGAAGAACAGTAATTTATATAATAAAATAAGCATTTATTTTTATAGCGCTATGTTTTATAAATTGTAATACATTAAAGATCCGCCTTTTCAAGCTATTGTGCATGCGCTTTTTACGAGTGTTAATAATAAATGAATACTTTCATTCCCATCACAAGATATAGTATTTATGAAAGAATAAAATGAATCCACTTATTCTTTCCAACCCAAATGCTTATATATGGGCAAATCTTAAGCATTTGAGTTGGAAAGAATAAGTGGATTCGTTTTATTCTTTCATTCTCAGATTTAAAATTATTTCTATAACATGCATGCATATATTATGCATATTATAATATGAATGAAAAATGTGAACAGGATAAATGGAATGCTGTTTAAAAAATATTAAAGGGAAACACATCTTTTCGTATTCATTAACTAATATATTTTGAGAATAAAGGAGTAAAAAATGATTTGAAACATCACTTAAATATATGAAAAGTGTTAGAACAAAGGAATGATTTATATATTGCTAAATTTTATTAATTTAATCATGGCATTTGATTCAACTAACAGGACAGGTCTATGGCATTGTTTGAAATTTGTTGTTTGTCACCCAACATTTATTTGTATTATACAGTTACTACATGCTGGAAGGAGAGGATTCATTACTACAGGTGGAAAAACTGAAACATTTGGAATGACATTAAACAAGGATGTGTACTTGCTCCAACATTATTTTCAATCTTTTATATCAGTGGGTCTTTGGAATTGTTTACAGGTGGCTTAATTAGGCAGGGATCAAAATGCAATACAGGTTTGAGGGTGGAATTTTTAATTTGAATCGATTAAAAGCAAAACAAGAACTTCTTCATCTTTGATTCGGAATTTACATTATACTGATGATTGCTCAATTTTTACCGGTTCAAAAGACGATTTACTGAATGTGCTAATGTTTTGAATGCAACTTATAAAGATTTCGGTTTATTAATAAATGCTAAAAAAATTCAAGTTCTTTAGCAGCCAGTAATAGTAAAAAATCCTCAGCAACTTTATATTGGATGGTTATCAACTTGAGAAATGTAATTAAGTTTAAATATCTTGGTAGTTTTTTTAATTAGAAAGGTCGTCTTAGTTGTTGAGATATAACAGAGACTCCCGTATGTTTGGCAGAGACTTCTGTATGTTGCTGCTGCTTTTAACAAGTTAAAGTTTAGAGTATTTCATTATAACTATTGCAACTAAGTTAGTTATATTTAGAGCCGTTATTTTACCTAATTTCTTGTAAGAATGTAAAACTTGTACACCATAGAGTATAATATAAAAGTATTAAAATTTTTTATTTAAGGATGCTTCTAGTAAAATTTTAAAAATACAATGGCAAGATCATAAAAATATGGCAAAATCACATCTTAAACCACGAAACATCATATGATCATCTTTTTAAGTAACATCTTTCTTGGATTGGACATGTAAAACGAACGAACAATGAAAGACTTCCTAAAACGATGTTTTATGTTGAACTTGAATGTGGGTCTGATAGGAGAGATACATCCTGTCGATATTATAAGAATTATCTTAAAGTCATTCTAAATAAGTGCAATGCCAATTGTTTTCATTGGGAAAATATGCCAGAAAATAATATATCTTGGAGAGTTACCTTTAGACAGGGTGTTAAAATATTTCAGAAAGGTTTTCAACTTCCAGGGTGCTTAACTAACAGACAATATAAATTAACTAATAAACAGAAAATTGGATCAGCATGATCTATACGTGGACTTATTTGTGTTTCACAGATTAGTTTGTAGGGTAGTTTTTCCTTTCTTCTTTTTGGAAATTGTAATAGTCATATTATTTTTGAGTGGCTATTTATTTTATATATATATTTCTTTGATTACAACCATACAAATTTAGTCATCTTCAAATATGAAATGGATTAATGTAACTTAGCTTTTAACTCTCTGCTTGAGTTTTTCATATTACAATATTGTAAGCAATTATCTTTTATCTTTAAAAATATTAGAATAAGCTCTCACACACATATATGTATCAAATATAGCAATTTAACGTTTAAATTTTCACTTTATCCGTTTGATTTGGAACATTAAAATCCAAGCAGCACAGGCTAAGGAGGCGTGATTAATTGCCAAAGATATCCATGTCATCAATAAAAAAGACTCCAGAACTTATCTTTCTAAAAAAAATGGTGCTTATAGCCCCCTCACTTCTCATTAGTATGTAAATTCACCTTTAAATATTTATTTTGATCTCGATCCAATTTATTATTCAACACTTTTAACATTTTCTTATTCATATTAGTACTAATGTAATAAATAATATTAACATATTTTCTATGCACGCAAAACTATGCAATACAATATTTTATTTTATTTAAAAAAATAGCTGAAAATACACAATGTAATAAATAATAAAAGTTATTTGACATATAAAACAGTTATCTACCCAATTATTTATCAAAACATAATTCAATTAATTTTTTATTTATTTTTGTACCAAATACCTGTTCTATTTATTTTATTTAAAAAAAAAATCACAGTCAAATAATATAGACAATAACCTGGAAATAACAATAATTATTCATCAGTTAAAATTATTAATAATATATATTTTCACGAGCTATAGTTGCAAATGAAATGTTATCCGTATATCCATGTATTATTGATTGTAATAAAAATATATACATATACCAACATTTCGATGACCAGTGTACCTGGATAATATTTACATTTATAGTATATAACATCTTACATTTTTATAACTTTTATATATTATTTTTCTAAAATATTATTTTAAAAAATATTATAGCTATTATTAAACTTTCTTATTAAAATTTTCAGGCAATTTATGGGTTGCACCAGAATTACTGAGAGATTCTAACACTAATAATGTGTTTGGTACACAGAAAGGTGATATTTACAGCTTTGCAATAATTCTTCAAGAAATTATTCTGAGATCCGAACCCTATGGTACTTTTTTAGAATATACACCAAAAGGTAAAATATTTTCCAATCTTCTCTAATTAGCTAAATTATTTACAGTTGTAAATATTAATTCGTATTAAGCGCGATGTCAACACGTAATACTTAAATAAGGCTAAAACCTTAGTACATGCGCCTTGAGTGCTTAATTTGTAGAGGTCTCTCTTGCTAAAATTAAGCACTCAAGGCGCATGTACTAAAGTTTTAGCCTTATTTAATTAAATTATTTACATGAACCAGAAAACTACGTGTGTGTTTTTGCCCATGAAAATACATAAATAGATTAACTTAAAAACTGTATTTACATTTTTCAGTGCATCATAACAACGTTGCTTTAACACACACAAAGACACATAGATATACAATGTGTATGTATGTGTGCAATTATTAACTATTACATTTGACAAATATATATAATTAATTACATGATTTTGAAATACACTCATCAACTACACTTCAATAAAAACTTATTATTAAAACACGAGTTACTGGCTTGAAATTCTTAGAATTGATAGTCTAATTTATGGATATATATATCATAATTGTCCCAACTTTTATGATATTTATAAAGTCATATATCAATAAAAATAATAAATATAACGATAATTAATCCGCAGAAGTACTTTCTGTTAAGGAATTTAACGCAGTACTTCTGCGTATTGAAAGATTGTATATAATAATTAATTATCGTTATATTTATTATTTTTATTATTATTACAATAGCTTTTAATTAACGGACATTTTATTTGCATATATATATATATGATTATTTGCAATATAGAAGTTTTAGAGTCAAATAAGTTGAAATCACACAATATTAACGTTACCACATGAATGACCAACTTTGCATAATTTATGTACATTATCACAATTATATTATTTACTTAACAAATTGTTTATCATATCTATTAAATATATTCTTTGATTTTTTTCCAACTCGTTTTCTACATTCTACATGTAAAATAAAGACACTCGTTTTCTACATTCTACATGTAAAATAAAGACACTGACAAAGCAAAAACGTCCGTTACAAGTAACTGAATAATCTATCAATGAGTAGAGTGGAACTTATAAGTGACAACTGAAAGAGCAAAATTTGTGAATATTAACAGTATATTTAACTTAATGAAAGATGCCAGATACAGATCATTTATGTTTATGTTTCTAACAAGATCTCATTATGATAAAGCCTCAAGGATTTTAGTTCAACCTTCCTAATCCACTTTATCAAGATGTCGTAGTCTTGGTCGCTTTTATCTACAGTACATTTTATGCTATGCTCTTTCTGGTATTCTAGATAATGCATCTATGTATTTGATTTTATTACTTTTGTAATACTCAGTTTTAAAAATGTATGCATCCAATAATTTTAGCTAAATAATTAAGGTGGTCTGATAATGTTTTCAAATTATTTGATAGAATGTCAAAATAAAGTTTATATTGATGGTTATTTTGAATGACTTGACATATATGCACTGGTGGAACATTTTATATCTAATACTATCTTTGATCTTTTCTTGATCAATTAGCCATCTTTTTCTTAGTGTTTAACAGAGTTCTGGATGGATTCATTATAATCAAGGCAACATATACCTACTTCAAACTGTATTTTGATTCGTTAGTAGTTAGGATAATTTGAAATAGTTGGTGTAATATATTTATAAACTTTCTGAAGACAAGAGAGACTTAGTTTTATTAAAAGCTTATCATTGAGATTTTTTTCAAACTTATTTTTTGATATTTTTTTAAAAAATAAATCATAAACAGGATGGTCAATGTGGAGTTTTCCCATTTAATAATTTTTCAAAGTTCTTTACTAGAATAAGAAAAACATATTCTTTCATGCTATGACACATTGTGGCATTTTTATCAGCATTTAATTTTTTAGGTGTTGGTTTCAAACCCTTTTCTCATATACTGTGAAAGATTTAACCTACCTATAACATGAGTTTTTTTACACTCATGTATATTTGAATATAAGATTTTTTAATGACTCTAATGACCCACAATTATCAGAGTATCATTGGTGCATGGAATAATACTTTTCACTTTCTGTAATAATATATTTATTTTGCGTTGAAAAATATTTGGCAACGTAATAATGCCAAAAAGAAGCTATTACAATTGAACAAACCCATATTTGCAGTACGCAAAATCTCTGCAATCTTTTGTGTGATGAAAATTTAATGAAAGATTGCTTTTAGATTTAATTTTGCAAAATGCATTGCTCTTTCTATTTTAGCTAATATTTTGATGGGATGTGAACATTATCTTAAGTTTCTATTTACAACATACTATAATCTCTGCATATTTGGATTTTTCCATTGGATTTTGTGACTATCACTATTAGAGTGACATCCTTTCCTCTTGTTTCCATTTTACAAATTTCTGAAATTTTGCTTTTACCTTCAGTTTCTGATTGAAAGGACTATATAAAGCTTACAAATGAGCAGTCTGGTTTTTCCATCTATGTCAGTGTATACCAGTGATGAGTTGATAACACCTTGATTAGGTTTGAAATAAACTGTGAAATTTGTTTCTCATTTTACTTTCCATCTTGATCTGTTTTTTTGCAGACAAGATTTCAATTTTTAGTTACTTAAACCATTTCCTACCCTATTAACGCTAATAGTGACTATACTATGTATAGTTATAATTTGCTTCTAAATATGACTGTTTTTTTAAGATTCTTTTAGTTCATAGAATTGCCATTTACACAAGTACTTTAATGGACATTTTGTTTAATTGTGGACTTATTCTACTATCAATGATTATGCTCCACTAACAGTTTCTATTGAGTATGACTTGTTCTAAAGTTTTTGTTACAATAATTTTTGTCTTGGTTTCTGTAATTTACTCCTATTCCTGTGCAGAGAGGTATTTATTTGAATCCTAAGGGCTCTCTAACTCTCCAATTTTTCCAGCATCCCAATTTCCTTTTGCATTCATGAATCAAATAATTTCAATATTCACAACAATAGTATATAGACTTCTTTGTTAAACTTATGCAGTTTTTAGCTTCTGGATGTAATTTTGTTTTTATGGTTTAAGAGAAGTTTGCTTTCTGAGCTTTTAGGTTGCACTCTTAGAATGGAACTCATTAACTCATTCTAATACTATCTCTTATACTATTTGCATGTTGATTGACTTTCTTTAATTTAAATCAGTATTGGAAAGCAATTATTTTTACAATAAATCATCATGCATCTTTTATAATAATTGTTCCAGGATGGCTGTCCCCAAAATTATTCTGTATATAAAGTTTTTAACTAAATCTTTAATCATTGTATCATAGGTTTCAGAACTTTTTCTCCTTGGTTAAATTCCCAAATGCGGGCATGCTAAATGAACAATTAACAATATATTAAAATATTTATGTAATTTTTTTTTATTTTGCTATATAGGTTACCTTCTAACCTTTCATTTTACCACAAACTGATCTGTGATTTCAAATCACTTTTTACTCCCTTCTCATATGCACTAGGTTCACTATTTAATTTCCCATTTGTAACATTATTTTTGAGAAAATATTTCTCAACATATGTTAAATATAATGGGCATATAGCTGAGCTGCTCATATCAAAATCAATTATCTTGAGTTTCTGATGCCATTCTACTTAATTTTTTCACTGGCTCACTGTCTGGTTCAATTTCTGCCTGTTCTTAAATAGCTTTGTAAGACTAAATTGCTTTTTTCAATTGTGCTAATTTAATAGTATTATACTTATGTCCCACTATAATCTGTCTTAAATGCTAATTTATTTAGATTTATCTTCTTGTCAAATTTCCATCCAGAGTTAAATTCTAGATTTGATGAACTTTTGAATAATTGCTTGCTGCATTTTTAGATTTGGCCTGTAAAAATGCAACAACATATGTTAACTTTGGTCTATGAACTACATCCCTTTTTATAGTCATGGCTTGTCACTCGATGCCACTTATTATAGACTTGGTCGTCAAATCATATTATTTATTTGCTGTCCATTAAATCAATGAAAGTAATAATTATTCTTTTATTAATCATGGTTCAAAAGTTTCAAATCACATAAATAATTTATACTCAAGATTATTGGCTATAATAGTCATATTTAATATATTTAAAATAACTAATAATTAGCTAGTTATATTGTATAATAGGCATATATATTGTAATCATATATTTGGCCCTGTGGGTTAAATACGTGCTGTATAAGCTGTAATACTTTTAAAAAAAATTTTTTTTTAGATTGTAATAAATACATTTCATTATTGCTATTAAATTATAAAATATTAGCTAAATGTTTTGATTCATTGATTAAAATAATTTACTTAGCATATTAACTATCAGTTACTTAAGAAATATTAATTAAATTGTTTAATGTTTGTTTAAAAATCCCCAGTTAATAATTTAATACTGAATAAGAGTTAATTTAAAGTCTGCTTTGTTTTAAGTATATGCAATAAAGTTGTCCCTGTTATTACAAAATATAGTTATTTTATTTGTGTTAGGATCTTTATTTGCTAGTTTTTTAATATATATAGACTTAAAGTAATACTTCACATGTCAAGCGTTGTTAGCCGAGAGGTCATCACAGTTGCCTTGCAAGCAAGTAGTTGGTTGCAGACGGTTGTGGGTTCGTCTCCAGGACGATGCTATGACATATGGGGGGGGGAGTAATACTTCATAAAATATTTGTTCATATAGGAGTTGTTTATAGTTGGGATAGGTTTTAATTTAAATAACTTTTAACATAAATATTTTCATCTTCATTGTTTTAAATTATTGGTTATATCTAATATATGTGTGAATAAGTGTGTGTGCATATGTTTAGAATAATTGGAAAGTTTAAAAGGAATTATTGAAAATTATATTTTATACAAAGGGTACATTAAATAATAATAGTATTAAGAATCTAATGAAATGAAAATTAAGAAATTATTATAAATAAGTAAATAATTTTATTAGAATTAAATAAATAGTTTATTTAGTAATTAACTAAAATTAATCAATTCATTATAAAGTTCATTATCAGTCTATAAGTTATGTATTAAGAAATCTATTTTTTGACATCTTAATTAATAAGTTAAAGGTCAAAAATTCATAAACAAAGATCCTAGATAATTAGAATGGTTAAAATTACACTACTAATTTAAATATCCTGCTCAAATATTTAAATTGGCTTGGTTGAATTGAACTATGTCATATGATATTTAATGCAGCAGAAGTCAACACACACATGGGTTTATAAAAGAAAAACTAGAAATAAAATAATTAATTGGTTAATTGTTTTCATTATTATCTTCACATTCTTTTTAAGTTTTATTTCATCAGTTTAAAAAATTTAACGTTGATTTTTTTTTAAATGATTGGATAAAAATGTTACGAGTTATCCTGGCAATACGATTCTAAATGTGTGAGATGGAAAGATCCAATAAATTAAAATATTTTTAAAAAAGATTATAGTGTTCTTAAATGGAAAGCTAATAGAAAGTGACACATTAGAAAGTGTATGTTTTGTTTTGTCCTTATTATAAAAAAAAAACATTAGTTAATTCAAACATCTGGCTAGTAACAATTGCTATAATACTTTAAAATATTATTTTAATTTGTTATTGATATTAAATCTAGTTATTAGTGAGTTATTTATTATATTTTAATAAAACTCTGATCTAAAGATAAATAATAATTTATAAAAGTCAATCTTTCATAATTTCATTGAGAAATAAGAGTAAAAGTCATTGCATTCATGCCAAATCTAAATAATAATGATGAATTATCTTAAAAGCTTCCACTTTATTAAAAACAAAATGAACTACAATAATTTAAAATTGCATTATATACTTTTTTTTCCTCATGTGTCATAGCATCAGCCAGGAAGCGAACTCGCTAACCCGGGACAACTACTTGTAATGCGGCTATTCTGACCTCGACCACCGATACTTGACTGCATTATATATTTTTAAGGAATAAAAAAGTCATAAAGATAAATTTCTTTTTCAATTATTTAAAGACTTTATTCATCTGTTTTTCTACTAATGAAAATAAGCTGACCTTTGATTGATATAATTATTCATCCTGAATTCATCTATCTAGTTATTTATAATCATTTCTATTTTGTTTATTTGTTTGAAATAACTTATATTACATTGACAAAGAAGAAATGATTTAAACTTATGTCATGTCTTGATATTATTAAAAATATGAGAACCTTATAAGATGAGAACTTCACAAAATAACTGTTATTGCTTAATATCCTTTATCTGCTCATTTCTCCTCAAATTTGTGCTTCAATTAAGAATGTTGTTAAGTGGCTGACCAGGTGTCACAGTGTTTTTCGAGACAACTCGGCAAACCCATGGCAAGTCTTCAAGAAAAACCTTTGCGATCTGAAAACCAGAGACTATCTTATAACATCCCACAGACTGTATGGGAATAGATCACTCTGGATGAGCCAACAATCAAACCACTCAAATTGACATCTAAGTTATAAAATGATCTGTCAACTGAAACTACAAGAGACAAGAAAGAAGAAGGTATGAAGATAGAGAAAGTGATGACAGGAAGACTGACGAAGAGGGGAAAGAACAAAGATAACACAAAACAGATAAAACCTGCCACCAAATGAAAAATGGCTGCTTGATTTGACACGGTGTAACCAAAAACCAAGATGTGACATAAATCTACACGAGATAAAAGAGAGATGCAAATTCAAGTTGAATTCAATCAATGTAAACAAAGACTAAAATGAATGTAAATGAATAGAGCTGTAATCTAATGTAATCTGTAGAATCTGTTTTCCAATAAATATTTCCTTAATAAAAAAAATAAATAAATAAAGGGATTCTTGATGTTAACCACAATATATATATATTCTATCAAGCCAGAATCAAAAACTGATTTGGAGTATTTTTTTAAAAGAAGATAACAAAAGGGACTTAAATAAAATAGATTATTTTCATTGTAAAATCAAAATAACTTTAATCCTTAATCTGAAATGGTAAAACAAATTATTTAGCTTATATGTCTGGTATATTTAAAATTATTATTATTATTATTATTATTATTATTATTATTATTATTATTATTATTATTATTATTATTATTATTATTATTATTATTATAATAATAATATTGTTTATGGTAGTATAAATATATTTATGATGGTACACATCTGTGAAGTAGATTGGATAAGAAGTATTTTGGTAAGGGATTCATTTAACGGTTATTTATTCCTATTATTGAAAATTTTCTGAATTATTATTTTAGATTAATGAATGAATTATTGTACCCGGGGTAGAACACTTTTATATTTGATATAAATGTTTATGAATAAAACTATTTGTAAGTCAGTGAGTGTAAATTTAGATTGTGTACAAAATTTAATGATAGTATCGCTATGCAATTATGGTTTGTCGGTGTACGCATATAATTAGATCGAATAGATGGGTTGTTAGACTTTTAAATATGTGTGCGATTTGAATAATTATTTATTATTATCATCAAATTAATGTTTAGCGTGGTTAGTAATTGATACGCTGTGAAGTCAGCTATCAATTTAGACAACTTTAGGTGGATTTTTTATTTCTTTTTTTTGTATGCATTCGGTCTCTCTCCACGAGTGATAGCAAGGCTTGCTTATTTGTCATAACTGCCTGCACATAGTTATCGGGTGACTATTCATATTTTTGCCTATTCATATTTTCGTCATTCACTTTGCCTGGAATTCAATGTTAGTGAGTATTTTGATATCTTAAATAATTTAAGGCATGTCTGTCTTTATAGTTATATTATTAGCTTTACTACAATATATATTTGTGAGTATCGAGCATATTCATTTACTTGTCCCATCATGGGTATTAATATTATATTTGTAATTATTTTGCATACACTTTTTACTGTCTTGATAAAATCTATCACCAGAGTATCTCCACATTGATTTTCAAAGCTAGTGTTACTTTGTAAAGTATATAATATCCTATTGGTGGCATGCATGTGTTATTTTACTCTCAGTACATAATGTTGAAAAGACCGTATTAGATAAATGTGAGAACTTTTAGGTAACGATGGGTACTTTTATTGTAAATTCTTTAGAAATGTTTTACGAAAGAGATATTTTACTTATCAAAAGTGCAAATAAATATTTTATAAATTGTATAAAAATTATTGGGTAATTAAGCTGGATTGGCTATGGATCTTCTGCACTTAAAATCCTAAGTCTAATTAGAAAGTAAAAAAAAATCAAATTACCTCAGCCTAAATTCAATTCAGTTCAACTGGATGCGTTACCATTATGCTGTGTGATCAGTTGCACATACTTATTTACACAGTCAAGTTTATAATCTTTCAATACTTTTGAGTTGTTAATGGGTAAATTTTACAATATACTTTTTTTTCTTCATATGTCATAGCATCTGCCGGGATGCTATCCCGCAACAACCGTCTGCAACCAACTACTTGCTTGCAAGGCGGCTGCGCTGACCTCTCGGCTAATCATTAGTATTACGCTAACAAAACTTTAATATCACTAAACATCACATGATCACCATCTCTATACTAGCACAGGAGAGTTTTGCTTTTGTTTAAAACTTTAATATAATATTTGCAATACAATCATGATAAATTCATTGTGTAATATCAAAAAACTATTTGTGTAACTAAACTAAATGCAGTTGTTTTGGAAAGTAAATTAAAATTTATGCGATGCAATTAATTAAACTTAATTGTGTAGTTTTCAGATTTATATTCTGCTGACAACTACATTAGGTTTGCATATATAGATAATTTTATTTACAAGTATAACTAGAAATGATATATATACCTATAATTTTATAAAGTTTTAGATTTAAAAGCAGTAATTGTAAAAAAATGCAATGTTTATGAACAACAATTTAATAGCTGAGAGTCACTATAACAAAACATCGGTCAATTTGTTAGAGTTTCCCAGACATTGTTTACTAGTATAAGTTGTGATAAGTTTTTGTTTTTGTATAGCTTCTTACTTCTAATTAATGTAAGTATGTCGATTATTAAAAAAAAAAAACTTTTTAAGACTTTTTAAATATTGTAATATATAATTTAAAAAACATATAGTAAAATTTTATTTTATTTAGAACAAATCATAAGTGTTAAATTATAGATCATTTCTGGCTAGATTGATGGTTGTGATGAGTAAACTTTATATAGAAGAGAATGCCTTTTAGATTTGGTATTAAAAAGACTAATTTTCTTATTAGGCTGATAAAGCTAATTCAATTTTTTAAATTTTTATAAGGAAAGGAAATAGTTCTGAATATTTACTGAGCCAAGAATCGATTTATTTTGAACAAAATTTGTAGGATGTTATATGATGCATATGATTATATTGAAGCAAATGGAGAAAAAGATAATATTCGTATAATTCTGGTTGCTATGGAAAATAATCTCTAGAAATTAAAGATAAAATAAATAAATGATGATTTAGAGATTTTTCATTTGCAATTCTCTAAAATTCATATTTAATAAGACGTGTTGGAACTTAGTAAACAAGATATTGTTTTTAAACAATAAAGCTTCATATAGACATTAAAAATGAAATACTATCTAAAAAACGAGATTTTGTTTAAAGAGTTTTTTCTATTAATAAATCTGTTTTTTTTTTAAGCAGTGATTTTCAATATGTCTTATTCATATTCATGCTATATAATCATTTTCATTGTTCTATTTGTAGAGATTATAAGTAAAGTTATCGCAGGCGGACAGCCACCTTTTCGCCCTTTGGTTTCTAAAGATGCTTGCTCTGAGAATTTATATCAAATTATGGAAAAATGTTGGGATGAAGATCCAAAAATCCGTTTATCGTTTAAAGAAATTGCTCATTTATTCAAAGAACTAGAAATGTACGTTTACATGTAATTAACGTTAATATTTTTTAATCTTAATATATTTATTTAATTATCTCATAAATTATTTCACACTTCGTAATATAATATTCTTCATATACTAACATAAACTTTGACAAACTACTTTATGACTTTTAAAAAAGTTCAATTTAGATGAAATATTCATTTGAAAGTGACTCATTATTAATATTATTTCATTTGGATTTCATCTGCCATCATTTGAGTATCTAAATGATGTCCTGTAAAATCCAAGTGAAACGTTGTATTACAATATTACTAATAAACAACTATATATTTATATGTACCTGACAACTGTATTTATATCTTTTATTCTTAAAGTCTTTGTTTTAACACCCATAAACTTATATATAAGTTATATATGCATAACAAGTAAAATAAAATCGCAATTTTGTATATCATTGAAAAGTAAAAATGAGAGGCTATCATCTACAGTAGTGAAAAAAGAGTTGATTTTAAATTATGATAATGTATAATAACTTAAAAAAAAGATGTTTATTACACTGAAGACAAACAAATACGTTATTAAACATAAACACATATATACATTTACATTACAAACAAATGTGAAGATACGAAATTTATACTTCTATACTTCACTTCAATGAAAGTAGTAGATTAAATCCTGCCTAATAAGCACCTGAAGAAAAGTTTTTGTTTCCAGTTAAATTAATCAAACAGATGAAGAAATGCAGTTAGAATATCAGATTGAATATTTGAATCCATTGAAATTTTCTGGATTCCATGTACATAAATTACAACTAAAAGTAGGATCAGTTGTTATTCTCATTTGAAATTGTTTTTGCAATGATATTTTTGCAAATAGTTAAATTGCTTAAACATTTTATTGCCAGGAAAGTTATGACTGGTGATCATGCTGGCGAAATAATGTTCCTTCCACGTATTAAATTGAATACAGGTGATAGTAATGCAAACAGGTTACTATTTGTGCTAGAAAGAAGACAATATTCTATAATTTTAGCTAATACTTTAATCAACAATAAGTCTCAAGGACAGAATTTTGACCATGTTGTGTTATATGTTGATAGATCCTTATTCAGCTACGAATAATTATATTTTACATTGTCAAGATGTAGCACAAAAATCTGGTCTAAAAATTCAAAATTCTAAAAGTATTAATGTTATATGGAAAGAAGTATTATAAATAAATATTTTTCTGTAATTACTTGTGTTTTTTTGTTCCAAATTTTGTTAAAAACGAACACGAAAGTGGTATTTCCGGCAAAAGAATGGGATTGAGTGGTGCAAACCTTGGGGGATTGGGGGCTAAAGGCAACAGGTGGGCAATATGATCACTAGATGGAGCTTACTAATAGCTCTAAACAAGCTTTATTTTTATAAGTGCAAAAAAAGAAAGAATTCAAAATCTCTATCTTAAGTCCCACCTCCAGATATATATATATGCCATATTATTATTACTATTTGCGGGATATTCCGTGTAGTGAAAAAGCTAAATGCTGACGTTTCAGTACAATATCAAGTACCTTCCCCAGAGCGTCCTCTTTCTCAAATCATAAGAATACATGTGATTTGAGAAAGAGGATACTCTGAGGAAGGTACTTGATATTGTACTGAAACGTCAGCATTTAGCTTTTTCACTACATGGAATATCCCGCAAATAGTAATAATAATATGACATCTTTTATCTGTGAAAACATTAGAATTAATATATATATATACACTATGAAAAATGACATGACTACTACTTATTCATTTTTTTAAGATTATTGTAGATTTTTTGTTTTATGATGATAAATGATTTCGTATCAGTAACAAAAATGAAGACTTACTAATTAAAGTTATGGGAAAATTCAAGTTAATCAACTATAACTTAGAGATAAATGTTTTGTTGGAAAAAAGAATTGGCTAAAAGTTTGATTAATTAACATATTAATTTTGTTAATTATTATTAAGAAAATTTCCTAATGTTTAGTACTACATAAGGAGTAAACGAGAAAGAAACGACAGACAGATTATTTTAACAATGGTACAGTGACAATTCTATCAAAGTTAATATAGATGATAGAAATGCAGCACACATCTATAGGAACTGAGTTAATGAATTTGACAATGATAATTGGATTGGAATAAATCCATGATATATTTAGTATTTTCAGCATAATGATATTAATGTTTTTACCCTTTATTTTGTGATGTAACCTAAATAAATTCAAAGACAAATTCGGTTAGCTGAGAACTGAGGCTCATTTGAAGTTAATTTAGCAATTTCATAATAAATTATTTAGATTGTGAAATAATATTAGTTTATCAAGATTGATTATTTCAATAATAATTATAATTGAATTTAATTGCTTAGGAGGTTATGTGATATTCAAGCACTAGAAGTAAAGGATTGAGGTTCCAATTAGGAATTGCTAGCCCATCAGTCACTGGTTTTTCTGTAAATCATAATGAGTAATAATTGTATTTATTTTCTATAAAATTGTAAAGAAGTGAAAGGATTTAAGAGTTTTGCATAATTTTAAATCAAGTTTTTACCACTTCTTTTAGTTATATTAATTATATTTAAATTTGGCAACATTTGTTTTAAACTTCTGATCAGGTGACACTACCTTATAAGATCAAAAGCTAATCGAAAATCTATTTTATTCACATTATCATTTGTTGGATTAGCTCTTTAATGTAAATTCGTCACTGCAGTGTCTGTATTCTTCTTTTTAACATTGTCGTAGACTTAGATGGTTTGAAGTAAAGTACACGGTCATAGATTGCCGTTAAATTGTTTCATTGGGTACTTAAACATCACAAAGCTACTGAACAACAACCATTCAATTGTTTTATTATAGCACAATAGACGAAAAATGTTTTTTTAAAATGTGATTGCAAAAACTTTACAAATTGTTTTTTTAAAAGTTAATTGGTCAAGTTTATTTAATACTGGAATTATTTGATTCATTGATTTTAATAGGAATTATTTCCTTGTCTACATTGCAGTCTAAGTTGACCAATTAATATATTCGTAGTTTAAATATTAAAACAGTTTTATTCTTTTAGCAGATAGTGAGATAGAAATTAGTATACGAAAGACGATATTAACACTTTTGCCATAGGGATTTTCTATTAATGAAATTTGTTTGCCTACAGCTATAGAAAGTTCACAAATTAGTTTAAGACCTTTATATCCAGTAATAATTTGTCATAGATACTGATACATACGTACACGCACACACACAATATATATATATATATATATATATATATATATATATATATATAGTGTTTAATAAAGTTACTTAAAAAAAAATTCTTTGTAGACCATTTGCATTTTATTATTAGTTCAGAAATACTCTCATAAAGAAAAAGAACACAGTTTTCTGTATTTTTGACAATCTTACATTGGTGGCCAAAAGGTCAGCGACAGTTGTCCCGGGTTAGCAGGTTCGCTTCCTGGCTGATGCTATGACACATGAGAAAAAATATATAAAGATGGCTAATGTTGCATACAATCTACTGAAAGGAATAGGCAATAAGTAAAAGATCTACATTTTTCTTTTCTTTATCATATGCAATTATTTTCTGAGGTTAAACCATCATTCCATGGAAATAATCTAACGACAGCCACAAAAATTGGTAACATACTCCTAAATAAAAAGATGCTCTTTGACAATAGCAACAATCATAATATTATTAATAAAATTTTATCATGCAGTAAAAATATGTCTTTGTCCATTTAAAAATTAAGATAACCCTTCTAAAAAGGTTCACTGATAAATATGATTTTTTTCTATGAAACGATGTTATTAAAAAAAGCTTTAAAGATTTTTAAAATGTCTAATAGTTTGCACACATATGTGAACTGAATAAATGCCCCATAGAGTTTGATACAGAGATTGCAGACTCTGGAGTTCAAAGTTCATGGATCCATGGCCTTGACTTATCACTTTTCTACTTGGATTTCTTTTGAATTCCCAGAAATAAATTTAATTTTATTTATTTATTGAATAAATCAAATATCTAAAAAAATGTCTTTTTATATGCCTTAAGCAACAAATTTTATGAATTAAATTTTAAAAAAGCACAAGCAAGAATCTACATGGATTGTATGTATTGAATCTACATGGAAACGTCAGCCATATTGATAGGATGTGTGTTAAAGTCTCCCTGAAGAAAAAAAAAGATCTTTTATTATTATTACTATAATAAAGTTATCCAAAAAAGAATAAAAACTTTTCTTCTCTGAATCCTTTGAATCCAAGTTTGAAGCATAGGTACTAATAAAATGAGCACTAGTATTATTGGACAAAATAAGTTTTAACATCATTACCCTGTCATTGATATTAATGAGGATTGGAGATAATGGTATTGATGCTGTAATTTCAAATGGTTTGTTATTATTGAATTTTTGTACAACTCATGAATTGACAATCACAAACATTTTGCTTAGGGCAAAAAACTACGGTAGATAAACATGGATGCATCCATGTCCAAAAGAATGTCATTTAACTGATAATTTTATAGTCAGGAATCAGAGACCAAGAAAAGTTCACCCCCTCCCCCACATTTACAAGACAGACTGTTGGACAGACCATAAATTAGTACCCTGCCAGATAAAATGATAGTTGCATTAAAAAATAGATAATATTCCAATAATATTCACAAGAAAATTGATGTTTGTTTTTTAGAAGAATCTACTATACAGCGCTAAATTTCAACTATTATACACTAAAATCGTTAATTTGGATCTCCAGGATTGTTATATTGCTGAAACATGGAAGTAACTTAATAAGAATATTATGCATACAAGAAAATATAATCTTGAGTTTAGGAATGAGAAACGGTATCTCTATCCTATTAAATCCAGCAGTAGCACTCTCTTAGATGACGACAATATTTTGAACAGGTTGAAAGAGTATTTTGATCATCTTTTGAATTATGATACAAGAATTGAGATAATGATGTATCCATTTTATCTATTCATTTAGATTTGATCAAAAATATTCATTTTAATGATATTAAAACAGCTCTTTATAATCTTAAAAATGAAAGGCTGAAAATCGGATGAAATACCTAGAGGTTTTAAAATATAGTGATGGCGAATATTTTGTGAATTAAATAATAAATAAAAATATAGTAGTGATATGTTAACGTTAAAACTGCTGTAATTATTTTAAGGATATATGGTCCCACGAAATTATACTACTCGTTCTTCAAAAGGCTTTCATTGCAGACAAGGTTGCAATAATTAATGTAGAATATCATTATTATCTACTACTGAAAAGGTACTTTCAATGATTTTTATTGAATAGTTTGCTTTCATTCATAGATAAATGGGTACAGGAGACTCGGTATAGTTTTTAGAGAATCAAAACTTACTAGAGATATGACTTTTGTTGTCAGGAAAATGTAAAAAAGTATAAGGAATAAAGAAGTGATTTAAACATTACTCTTATTGATTTGGTTAACCAATATGGTAACTTTTCTATTCTATCGTGTCAGCCCTTTGATGGCGTTGATGCTAACCAAAAACACATACATATTACGATTCCTGGCCTGGATTCTATATAACTATCAGCTTTAGTTTTGTAATAGGAAATTATAGTAACTAATAGTAAATAATATTATTATTTAAACAAAATTTGAAAATTCACACTAAATTTACAAATGATACCTGAATAATTTACGTTTTTTTGACAGTAATTAATCATAAAATGGGTTGTTTTTGTTTGTGTGTATATATAAAAAGTTAGGATATTTTTTTAATAGAAAATAATATATTAAGTAATTATACATTTTTCAATTTCCACAAAATTTATAAATTCACATTAAATTTAAAAATGATACCCAATTTGCTCTTTTTTTGACAGTAATTAATCAGAAAGTGGGTTATTTTTGTTAGTGCGCGTATATAAAAAGTAACGTTATTTAAATATTAAATTTAAAAATGATACCCGACTATTTTTTTTTTTGACAGTAATTAATCAGAAACTGGGTTGTTTTTGTTTGTGGAAATATATTAAAAATGTTATTTAAATATTAAATTTAAAAATGACACACTAATTTGCCTTTTTTTTGGATAGCAATTAATCAGAAACTGGGTTGTTTTTGTTAGTGTGTATATATAAAAAGTAATATTATTTAAATACTAAATTTAAAAATAATACCCGACTAATTTGCTTTTTTTCTGACAGTAATTAATAATCAGAAACTGGGTTGTTTTTGTTTGTGTGTATATATAAAAAGTAACTTGTCACGGACGAATTCTCGCGAAAACGTTACTGTGCCGCACCCTTAAAAGCAATTTTTGGGGGTTACACATTCGTAATGGAACTTTTACAACATCGTTAATAAAGTTACAACATAACAGTAGATTAGAGCACTTGAAAAAAATACCTTTGTAATGAAATTATAAAAAATTATGACAGGCTGAAATCCACACACTCTCACATGAAACTATAGAGAAAATAGGCATTCTAGTATTATGATAAAGTGAATAACGCAACCAACTATGGCAACCAATAAAGGCATTTGTCTGTGCTTTTAGCATAGAAAAAAGCCAGAGCAGCAGCCAGTGGGGACTCTTTCTGTGATTTAGCATAGAAAGAAGCCTCTTGGGTTGGGTGAGGCTGCTGAAATGGTATATTTCTACGAATTTACCTAGAAATAGCACCATCATATGGCTGACACAATAGAATAGAAAACTACCAAAATTTGATTCAATTAATAGGACAGATCTATGGCATTATCTAAAATTGACTATTTATCCATCAAAATTTATTCACATTGTACAGCTTCTACATGAGAGTTAAAAAAATATTATTACTACAGGTCAAAAATTTGAGGCATTTAAATTGAAAACTGGTCTTAAAAAAGGGTGTGTTTGTGTTCCACTGTGGTTTCAATTGTTACGATAGATAGTGTCGTTGAAATTGGTTGTTGATGGGTTAATTAAACAGAGATCAAGATACAATACAGGTTTGATGTTGGAATTTTTAATTTGAAGCGATTAAAAATAAAAACAAGAGCTTCTTCTTAGATTCTGGGTTTTAGTTTTATGATATTGTGCTATTTTTTTTTTCAATTAAAAACAGGATTACAGAATATACTTAATTTTTATATGCAACATATAAAGACTGTGGTTTATTAATTAAGTCAGAAAAACTTGTTCTTTATCATCCAATGATAGGAAAAAATCCTCTGTAAATTTTAATTTGGATGGTTATCAACTTGGATGTTAACCAGATTACATATCATTGTAGCTTTATAAGTAGAAAAGTGGAAATAGATGTTGAGATATAACACAGGCTCCAATATGCTGAAGATACTTTTAATAAGTTAAAAAATAGAGTCTTCAATCACACGAAAATAAATACTGCATTTAAATTCGGTGCATATAGAGCTGATATTAATTTATTGTATGGAAGTAAAGCTTGGATATTATATCGCTGCGATATAAAGGCATTAGGAAAGTTTCATTTAAGAATGTTCCATAAAATTTTAAAAATAGACTAGCAAAGTCATAAAAAACATCAATGTGTTTTTCAATTTGTTTGATGTGACATTGTAGAATCCAGTACTGTAAAATCATACATTGTTTAGTATGTGTTAAACAATGAACAATGCCATATTTCCTAAAAGAGTGGTTTATGACGAACTTAAGCATGATTTTTCTGGGAGAGATAGATCATATCTTTGTTATAAAGAACATATCAAAGACATTCTACAGAAATGCAATGTCAATTTTTTCTACTGGAAAGATATGGCAGATAATCGAATACATTGTACAGCACCATTAGACATAGTGGGAAAATATTTTAGAAAGAAAAGTTTTCTGCTGAAGAAATGAAAAACAATATCACAAAATATCATGAAAATAGAAAAATGAACTTATATGTAGATTTATATGTAGTTTACAGATTAGTTTGTAGTGTTATTGTGGTTGGAAAAACAATACTGGTTAATTAAAAATATGTTTATTAAATATCCACGAAAGTAATAAAATTTATGATTTTATTGAGCATTTCATATTAGATTCAAAGTTGTAAGAATGTAATTAGCCAACTGAA
Organism: Epiperipatus broadwayi; assembly: GCA_028023455.1. NCBI lineage: Eukaryota > Metazoa > Onychophora > Udeonychophora > Euonychophora > Peripatidae > Epiperipatus > Epiperipatus broadwayi. Next base: position 11,339,340 of record JAQFVV010000022.1, read on the forward strand.
TTTTTGAATTTTTATATTAGACAATGACTATCGAATCATAAAATTAATTAATTACATATATCTATATATAAGTAATATCCAAATTCTAATATCAGTGCTGCAATTTAGATATTATATATAATACGAAGAAATTAATTATATATTACATATACACCCTTATGCACGCGCACACACATATACTTAAAACTTCCATTCCGCCTGTACATTCTTAAAAATATAGGAACAAAGACATCGGGGGAAAAACACACATAAGTAAATAATCCACATGATGAATTTCTGCATATAAAGGATGAAACTGGTGATAATCTATATTTTCTATTCCAATTCTAATAATGTGAAGAAAATAATCCACAGTTAGCATATGCAGAATTTCGTATAGCCTAATACAGTTCACTTTCCAAATGCGCAATATTTACTTATATAATGAGAGTTGATATAAAATATTTACTTAATCAATTTTAATATATAGGGGATATGAGCATAGACTTTCACACGACCCACCACTCTCCACACTATCTCATAATACTGATACACTTGAACGGTTGAAGAGTTGGAGGGTGGAGTAGATTGAAGCCTGTCTATTAAAGTAAGAGTATTGGCTATCTTAATATATATCTGAGCACTTATAGCATATATGTGTGGAGATGGTAATCTAGACCAACTGATGATTGCTGGTTAGCATGAAATACGTATATTGGTGATTATTTATCTTTTCAACATATATGTGTTCAAGTATATCAGTGTTATGAGATAGTGTGGAGAGTGGTGGATCGTGTGAAAGTCTGTGCTCATATACCCTATATATTACATATATAGACACAATCAATTTTATAAAGTTAATTCCAGTTTTGTTTTATTGCATGTAATTTTTTATTTGATATTATAATTTTATTTATTTCAGAGATCGAAGGAAAAAAGGTAACATTTTAGATAACCTAATTCTAAAATTGGAGCAATATGCTAATAATTTAGAAAGTATAGTGGAACAAAGAACTACTGCTTTTCTTGAAGAAAAGAAAAAATCTGAAGACTTATTATATCAAATTTTACCAAAGTATGTATAATGTTTTTGTAATTTGATAGCTTAATATTATTTTACGTAATTCATATGTATTGTGCGGATATTTGTTGCAATATATTTATACAGATTTATATAAGTCCGGAAATATCACTTAATAAATTACAAATGATTATAAAAAGTAAAACAAGATATAAACATAATAGACAATTTTGATAATCTTGACTTAGACACAATTGTATCATTGCATTACTTATCTTTTGAAAACAACAACATAGGAATATTTTATTTGAATTCTATCGTCAGTAATGCACTTGACTTGATATACTTCTTTAAAGTATAAACAAGAATTTTGTTTTGCTAAATCTATTAATTAAAGGAAAGTAAAATAAATACTCCTGCAGATGACATATAAAGGTAATAGAAAAATATTTAAATACACTTGGTAATATTTTTAAAACATGACTTACAAGACAAACTGAGATCTTCTTTAGGTAGCTGGCTGTGTCGATGGTGAATCAATAATTGTAACAGGTTCATTTTCAATAATTTGAGTACGTGAATGATAAAAAGAACTGAATTTTAAAATATTATTTCTGTTAAAATTCAGCATGGACTTTATGATATAGATAGCTCCTATATACATTATCTTAAAGTCTCTTAGATATGCAATATAGATTGTACTGTTGAAGGAGAATATAAGTGAGAATAAAATGTAATTAGAAGTCAAGTATTAGACGGAATCTTGAAATCATTCAAAAAAGTATTCAGCAGAAGACATTAAAAAATCAAGTGTGTGTACGTCACATTCTAGGTCTTTAGCTGTGTGATGTCATATGATGATTTTAAATGACTTTTGCAGGAAACTTTTTTCTGAATGATTTGAGACTTTGCCCAACATGTTACTTCCAATTGTATTTCATCCTGAACAATATTCTCTTATTGAAAACATTAATATTGAATTTTTGGAACGTTTGAAAGATAATATAATTAGGATTTGCATCTCCCACAAAGTCCATCATAAAATGCTTATTTTGAATTATGTTATTATTTATTTTACATATCTGATCTATCTCACCTAAAAAGATAGTGTTAGTCTTAAGAGTTTACAGAATGCGGATATTCAAGCACATCACGTCTTCACTCTCCTGACAAGCATAGCTTTGTACATGACATACACATATAGTAAAATAAATTAGCTGGGACATTTTTCACAAGAAGATAGCTTAGGATTTATTACAAACTATAGAAGGGTGTGTCAAAAGTGGTTTGTTTTATTATCTTAAAGTTGTTAATGATAATCATCTATAATAAACAATAGTGATAGTATGGGATGTCCATTCCGATATTTCACAATTTTTAGATTGCTGTAGTTAGAGGATAGACTAACTATTTAAAAACAGTGCTTTAAGGATATTATTCTTTATAACCATCATTTTTTAAAGTCTCAAGTCAAGAGCAATTTTCTGAAAATCAGAAATGACAAATCAGTATTCTTATATTTTCTGAAACTAAAGCTTTGATGTGAGAATTTAAACTAATGTAATGAGTTAATTTTTCACTGATTGTAAGGAATAAAACCTGATGATGTTGACTAATTACTACAAATGTGATAAAGATGATTAAGAACAATTATTTAGATGTGAATGGGTATTTTGTGAAAGGATATATGTACACATATATTTACAAAGGTTGGTTTCAAGAATTAGGCAAATGTGTAAGAATCTTTAAAAACAAAAATTAATTCTGAAATGATCTGCGATTTATTTTAATTTGATAGTTTTCACTGCTAATTCCATTCCATCTTAAATATAGCCAATATTCATGTAACAAGTTGATAGGTATTACAATTATAGTTACTTACACAAATACAAATATAAACTAATATACCATAAAGAATAAATATCTTATAAAGTATGGTTAAACCTGCTATTTTAAATATGAAATTAAAGACATTTTTTATATCACACGCATTATTATGGAACTGAAAGTTGTAAAAAAAATTCTAAAACCATCTACAAGAACAATAACTGTAACCCTCCATGGGAATTATGTGATGCTTTGATGATTTTAATTTAGCATATTGTAATATATTTCTAATACTCACAATAAAGTGTCATATTTTTATTATGTACAATAATTAGAATACTTTCACTGTTGTAATTTATTGGATATTTTCATAAATAAATTTCACTAATGATGTATCTAAGCAAACTACCAATCAAAACCTAGCATTGCAAGCTGAAATGTTGTTATCTATTAATAGTATTTGTCTACCCAACTTTAAACCTAAATACTTTTGTTTACTTGTGTTAATATTGTAACTGAATGAAAATAACTAGATCATTTATAACCAAAAATGTAAAGAATCTATACAATGCCATGCCCGTATGGAATATGAAATCAATCTAGACAAAATCAATTTCCTTACTATTTCTCATTGGTGCAATCATTTGCAATGGATCAATAGTTTTAGATCCATTACCAATAACCAAGTAAGCAATTTTATACCCCAATAGGACAAAACACTGCAGCTAACCATTTTACTCTTTATTTATTGCTTTCTTATATATATATGTCTATATATCTGGGTGCCACTAGGCTACAAAAACCTAGATGAAGTTACATTAGATACTTACTTGGACTCAACCGGGTTTGAACGTCAATTGATACATTATTTATAACAGCGTGTAAGATTTTCCATTTTATAACAATATCATGTGCACTCCATCCTTATTATTCTCTAGTTGGGCAAATAAATTCTCAGACAAATTATCATATAAGAGTTTAACATCATAAATTCATATTTAATATTATCATAAATGTTACTAGGTCACATTTAATACTATAGATTATCAGATGCTTCGATGATAGTTATATCTCTATGATGGCTACAAATAAAAAACAAATACAGTGAGAAACATTATTTATATATGGCCATTAAACAAATTTATTTAGACTATTGATTAATAAGATGGTAATGATGGTGATAAGGATGCTTTTAGCCACAGCTTTAAAACTATCTCACAGCACAAATCTTATTTTTTATCAATGTCTAATTTTTTACCAGTATATTGTTATATTTCACTGTTTTAATGATTGACATCCATTAGTGATGATGATGACTAAACTAATTTCATAACACAATGATTAACTCTAAGAAATATATAAACTTCTTTTAATAAAAACAAATTAAAATTTATTATTGGTCAATCATCAATAATACAACGTCAACATGGGTAGGATGACAACCTTGGTACTAACATGGGCTTTGAACATTCCATCATCAGATTTTCAATGAAATGGATGGCTGAAGAGTTGTGGGTTGGAGTAGTTTGAAGCCTATCCTTTAAAGTATAAAGATTGGTTATCTTAATATCAAGCTGAGCACTGATTGCATATATGTGTGGAGATAGTAATTGGACCAACTGATGATTACTGGTGTAGCATGAAATATGTATATTGATGATTATTTATCTTTTCAACACGTGTGTGATCAGATGGATCAGCAATATGAGATGGCATGGAGAGTTGAGAGTCATGTGAAAGTCTGAGTTTGAATTCCTTATATAATAATGCAAATAGCAAATTTACATAATTAATAATAAAATTAGTTACATTTAACTAATAATAATAATAATAATAATAATAGTCTTGCATTGTTAACCGAGAGGTATCGCAGCCGCCATGCAAGCAAGTAGTTGGTTGCAGACGGTTGTGGGTTCGCGTCCCGGCCGATGCTATGACATATGAAAAAATAATAATAATAATAATAATAACAACAACAACCAAAGATTTTCCCCCCTTCCCCTTAATGAAACTTAAATTCAATCATTAATATTATATAATGTGATATGTGTATGCTTGTATCTCTAGTGGATGAATGGAAATCTCATATCACAGAAACATTTTAATTTTTAAAATAAATACCCGATACACGCATATACTCACACCTACTCGGCATATTCCATATAATATACATTTTATCTTTATGATCTTAGAAAATAATAAACGAAAAATAAGTAGAGAAAGTTAATTGAATTATAAAGATAAGAATATCTAAAGAAATCACTTTCAAATTATTTATATCAATTTCCATTAATCTCGGTTATTAACTACCTTAAAAATCTGTTTCTCATGATGCTAAATTTCTACCTTTATCGATTTATACATTTATATTCAACACTATTCAGGTAGACATATTTATATCCCTAGGTATGCATGTATATATGTTACCTCCCATTAATACATCTTGTATTCAATCCTTATATATGATAAGAATAAGACATTTCTTATGATACCTGAATTAATAAATAATAATAATAATAATAATAATAATAATAATAATAATAATAATAATAATAATAATAATAATAATAATAATAATAATAATAATAATAACAACAACAACAACAACATTTTATCAAAAAAAATACATATATAAATGATTACATGTAATGGTAATCAAATAATACACATTATACTAATTAAGTCAATATTTATAATTATTAAAAAAAAACCTTTTCTAATAATTGATTCGTATTTTCAATATTTAGAGAGAGAGAGACTTAAATGGATTTATCTAAAGAAGAAGTGTTAATAATCATTGAGAAAACAAAATTAAAATTGATATTACCAAGTTCTTTTATTTTCGATGTGGAGACAGTTTCAATGAGTCCAATGAATTTCATTTTGAAGTCAGCTTGTCTAAGGTTAAGAATTTGAATTCAGTCACATACCAATGTTCAACATGCTTAGATTTATCAATTGCAGGGGTTTACTGGAAAAGTTCTATTTTCAGCTTGGGATTGCAATTCTTCTGCTTTACTGTGATGATGATGATGATGTGACATAAATTGTATTTCTTTAGGGACCATTTTAGCACTGGGATGGTTTCTTCATTTCTTCTTCTCTGGGTATGATTATTTATATAGACAAATGGATATTTCTGCTTTTCATATAAATTTCAACATCTTTGCTTTCTGCTTTTATTTGAATTCAGCAACAGTATAGGTGAAACAATAACAAGATTTGAAGACTTCTTTGGAATTTGGAGATCATTCATAGGATATCTGTTATTTCCATTTCAGATTTTAACTCTTCCGATGTGCATATATATATAATTCTTGGGATCGATCATTAGGACCTTCCAACAAAATATCTTTTTTACCCATCCATTATTTGTAGAAACCTTCAAATATAAAAATATTGATGCACTTCTAAAAAGTAATAAGTCTTATTCTGCTCTGATTCTCTTTCTGCTGCTCTGCCAGTACTGTCTTGTTTTTCAGACTATATATGTGTGCTAGTCTTTTGATGACATTACACACATGTTGGTAGTAAACACCCAGTTATCCATAAATTATACTTTATCAGTGCAGCTGTGATCCAAACGATCTGGTGTCTCTCTATAATTTCAATAGCTTATTAATGAGTCATTGTTCTCCCCCTCCCCCCAAATTTCCCACATTGAGGTTAAATTAAAATTGACCTCATATTTCTCTCACAACCTGGACATTCCTTTGTTAACCCTTTCAAATAAAATAAAAAAAATGAACTTAAGTAATATATAAGAAGAAAAACAACTTTTTACATAGAAAATACAAAATTATTTAAATAAAACTTTTCATATATCTGTAAATGTTTATGCTTTAGTGTTTGTACATACACACACATATCTCTACTCATATCTGTAAAAAACTGCTTATCAAAAATAATCTAAACTATTTGAAAGTTAAAGATTATTAATATTATTAGTATTAAAGTTATAGAATAAATTAGTAATGATAAAATATTAAAATATTGTTAACAAAGAAAGAACATTATAATTCGTTAGATATACATTTAATATAGAAAGTTAATGAGTAGACTTAGAAAAATAATATCCTATGGAGTTTATGTCTACAGACAACTATTTATATGTGCTTTAAAACTTTTATTCTTAGATATAACTATAAAACTATTCAACAACATTATTATTTTTTGTTTCTATTTTATGCATCACTATTGCAATGGAGTCGAGTCACAAAGTTAAATTGGAATGTGTACAATATATAGCAAGGGATATTTCCAATTTATAATTGTAAATTGGATTTGTAATGCTTATATACTCTAGGACAACGATAGCATTCTTTAATAATATTTATCAATGACACACTGAGCTTTTCTTTTAATAGAGAAAAAATTAATAGAAAATTAATTATTACAGAATTTTATTGAGATAGTTTTAAAATTCACCATAGAATTTTATAAAGATGAATTGTTGTTATAAACCTAAATTTTTGAATGATATATATATTTTTTAAATGTCATAGCATCGGCCGGGACGCGAACCCGCAACCCGGGCAACTGCCTGCAAGTGCAAGACAATCGCGCTGACCTCTCGACCACCAATGCAAGACGGTCTTTTTAATAGTAGCTAGCAGAATTAAATTCTTCAATCGTTCTATTTCTGAATATATCTTATTATAAAATTAATTTTTGAAAATAACAATTAACTTTCATAAGTAAAAAAAAATTGATAAAATAACTTTCATTAATGTTTATAAACAACTGAAACCTCATGGAATGACATTCTTATAACATTTCCTGTTTAGCAATTTTTTATATTATACCCAATAATCAATCATTTCCAAGCCATCTGCAAGTCAGTTTCAAATCTACAAACGTTTGTTTTCAAATAGAATTGAATTTAAAATTAATTAAGTGCAATTCTATATCATTTCAATTCAACCATTCTAGAATTTTTAAAATTGCTGTATCTGAATATAAAATAACTGATGTTTCTTCAAATTTCCTGAACTGCATAAATCTTGAAAATATTCATTAATCATCAACTGAATTACAGAAAAAAAAAAAAAAACTCTAGTGACAATTTATCTTGAATTGACTTCACCTGATATTCTGTATCTGCTAAAAATTTTTTTATTTTAAAATACTGTATATAAATATTTGGTATAACTTCATCTTAAAAATTTCTAATTTAGCATGAAAGCTTTGATTAAATGGAACACTGGCAATGACTATTTTTATTAATATTTTGCGGTATTTAAATGAAAGCACCAATCAGTAAAACCCCCAATTAATTTCAAAAGGCATTTGCCATCAATGATATTATCATAAAATAAAATAACCGCTAATTATATTATTGGTTGTATGAGGTAAAAATCAAATCTTTTAATTGGACAACTCACAAACTGAAGACAAAGCCTATTGTTAAAACATATTCGCCTATAATATTAAATTCAACTCAGATACGTTTATAAAAAGTATATTACTAATTTTTCAGGTTATGAAAGAGAATGAAAGTTCTTTCAAAAATAAATTGCTATTTATTTATTATAAAATATATTCAATTTCGGCAAATATAAAGCGAATGTCTAAACAAAAAAGTGCTGACACAAATGCTTTTTTTCAATTTTACATTCTGGGAAAGTAAAGATTTCTTTTTACTAAAATCTTCAATATTTTTTGAAAATAATTTTGTTTTTTTAGTATATTTTTTAAAAAAACTATTTTAATTTCTCATTTTATATTTTTTTAATACTTTAAATTACATTCGAAATGAAAATCTCAGCGTTTTTCTTTATTTTCTTTGATCAGGCGGTTTCTTTGTTCTTTCCAGCCAATCAGAATGTCTTTTTCGGCTGAGAGCCGGCTGACATCCAATCACCAACAAGGTTCTTCTTTGTTTAGTTTTAAATGCGGTTTTTTTGATTTTTTACTTGTAAAATAATTCGGAAGAGGGCACCATCTTACAGAACTTTTAAAAACCTAATCAATAACTGTCAAATGAATATTCTACCATTAAAACTAGCAGAATTAGAGTGATGTCAGATGTCGATGAGATGCCTCGTAAGAGGCGGTTGAAGAGAGATTTGACTGAACATTGACTATTTTTAATGGCCCATGCAATAATTTTTTTTTTTACTTTTATCATGAAAAGACTTATGTTTTGTTTTATGAGTTTTACTGACAACATACTACATACTATTGCCTTGGAACATAAACATAAATTGCTTTATTGCTCGCATTAATCATGTCATATTCTTCTGTTTTCCAACTGTGGAATTCTCTGCTTTTTTATTCCAATAGATTTTTTTTATATCTACACTAGTCGTGTTGAGAAGAATAGCAAAAATGTTTTTTTTTTAAAAATAAAAATATAGAAAAATCTTTTTGTAAAAAATAATTTTTAAAATTCTTTATATGTATACATATAGTAATTACTTTAAAATACTCCACACAGTAGTGTAGATTTCTGAGTTATGTTCAGTACAATTACGCACAAATTATGCATGTGCCGCCTTCTTTGCACAATGCTGTCACACTGCAAGGTGCGCAATGATCACCAACACTTATACAAATAGTGTAGGAAGAGATTATCTACCACAAAACTGAATGCATTACATGAGGAAAATAAATTTTTGTTAATTTCACTCACACAAAACAAAATTCATAATAATATAGGCTAATAATAACATTATTTACAAGTTCATGCAAAATTTCTCATGCGACCCTTCTGGATGTGTCCATAGATTCGTCACAACTGATCTAGGGCAATAAATTAAAGCAGTTCCATTTTTATTTCCAAGGTGAAGTAAACAATTTAATATAATAAATTAGGTGATAGTTTTTAATTATACTTTTTTGGTTGCAATAAATATTGAAATTTATTTTTAAAAAACACTGAAAATTCATGTTATAGGTATAAACAAAAAATTGGAATAAATGATATAATTTTAAAAATATTAACATATAATAATAAATAATAACTATAGCTAGCTTATCGCATGTCTGCCATCTTACGTAGCGTTTACACTTATAATTTAAATTATAGGTATAAATGCTATTAACTGTAAATGCCATTCAGGATAGCAGACATGAGCTGTGTATAACTGTTATTTATTATCATATTTTGGTATTTTGAATATTGTATAATTCCAGTTTTTATTATCTATCTCTCTCTCTCTCTCTCTCTCTCTCTCTATCTATCTATCTATCTATCTATCTATCTATCTATCTATCTATCTATCTATCTATCTATCTATCTATCTATCTATCTATCTATCTATCTATCTATCTATCTATCTATCTATCTATCTATCTATCTATCTATCTATCTATCTATCCATCTATCTATCTATCTATCTATCTATCTATCTATCTATCTATCTATCTACCTACCTACCTACCTACCTACCTACCTACCTACCTACCTACCTATCTATCTATCTATCTATCTATCTATCTATCTATCTATCTATCTATCTATCTATCTATCTATCTATCTATGTCTGTTTGACTGTCTATCTATCTATCTATCTATCTATCTATCTATCTATCTATCTATCTATCTATCTATCTATCTATCTATCTATCTATCTACCTACCTACCTACCTACCTACCTACCTACCTACCTACCTACCTACCTACCTACCTATCTATCTATCTATCTATCTATCTATCTATCTATCTATCTATCTATCTATCTATCTATCTATCTATCTATCTATCTATCTATCTATCTATCTATCTATCTATCTATCTATCTATCTATGTCTGTTTGACTGTCTATCTATCTATCTATCTATCTATCTATCTATCTATCTATCTATCTATCTATCTATCTATCTATCTATCTATCTATCTATCTATCTATCTATCTATCTATCTACCTACCTACCTACCTACCTACCTACCTACCTACCTATCCACTCACCCATCTACCTACCTATATATCTACCTACCTAGATTTCTAGAGCAACTAACAAAACTGAAGTTGGATAGATAAAAATTTAGATATTTCAAATTTTTTTAGATGTGTTGTGCTTTGAATGGTGCTACTGATAGATTTAATTTGCTTTTTCAGGTGATAGAGATAGTATGTTCTCTACCTGTTATATATAATTAAAGCATTAAACTTATTGATATTCTTTAAATGTGTAATTACTGAAAAAGCATAAACACTTTATGTGCCATCTACAATAATTTATAATGTTATAAATATCATATTAAGAAAGTGATATTAGCATGGCACATGATTTCTGATTCTATCTTTATCAGTTGCTCTAGAAATAAAGCTGTATTGAATTTATTGCTCATTTGAATATTTAAGATTTATTATTTTGTGGACAAAAGTGAAGTATTTATCTTTCTTTAATACATACATAACAATAAAAAAATATAACAGTGATGAACTATTATACACAGTTTTACAATTCACAGAGTACTTAACCCTCTTCAACTTCTGTTTAAATTCAAAAAATATAATGAAAGCAAAGCAAATCTTATCAATTCAAACCCCAGAATTCCCAAGAATTTTAGTGTTAACAGTTTGTCTAATAATTATGTATATTTTATTCCTATTTATAAAAATTGCCTTCTTAATTTTTCTTTTATTATGGTTTCTCTCTTCAAGAAGAATCTTAACATTTTCAAAAAAAAAATTAAGGAAGCAATTTTTCATAAATAGAAATAAAATGTATATAATAAATAGACAAGCTGGTAATATTAAAATTCTGGGATTTGAGTTGATGATATTTGGTTCTGTTATTGGAATGAGCAAACAGTTTAAACTTTGTGGCTAATTGTTCTAAAGTACACTTTGATTCTGTTATGCTTTTTTGTATTTAAACAGCAGCTGAAACATGTTAAATAATTAACCAAAAGTACTTTTGTGGATTGAAAGACTGTGTATACTAGTTAATTACGTTACATTTATTATTTTTTTATTGTTATTACAATATTTATTAACTAACGGACATTTTATCTGTATTATATATATATATGAAAAGAAAGTTACTGTTAACACTAACTGAAATAATTATAGAAAATATACAAACCATTATACAATTACAAATATCCAGTAACGCCCTCTGTTTAAAGATCTATATCTCAATAATAGCAAACCTTAAAATGATACCACTTTAAGGTTGTATGCTAAACGATGTTAAATATTGAAATACAGACCTACTCAAACGCTTATCTAAAAATTTCATGCTCTGTGTTTGAGTAGGTCTGTATTTCAATATTTAACATCGTTTAGCATACAACCTTAAAGTGGTATTATTTTAAGGTTTGCTATTATTGAGATATAGATCTTTAAACAGAGGGCGTTACTGGATATTTGTAATTGTATAATGGTTTGTATATATATATAAGTAGAACGTTTATTGTTCTGAATTATGTATACATGTATTTCAGAACAATAGCAAGACAATTAATTTGTGGTCAAAGAATTGATCCCGAAGCATTTGACTGTGTTACAATATATTTTAGTGATATTGTGGGATATACTTCAATGTCAGCAGAAAGCACACCTTTTGAGGTACTGTATTGTTATAATATTTAATATATTTTAAGTTAAATTTTTCTAAATGTAAAGTAATTTTAGTGATGCAATTTTTTTGTTTAATTTTATTTACTTGAGTACATTTTTGAATAATTTTATTTTATATTTAAAAATAGAGATCCATATTTTATTCACCTGTAATAAAAGTTATTGCAAAAATAGTATCTCTCTCTATATATATATAAATGTAAAGAATACTAAAACGGAGTTAGCGTAAGCTTGTGTTTAAGACCTGTAGAGGTCCCTACCTTCGAATTTTTCAGACGCTTATTCCTAAGGTACAGCCTTAGTAAATATTACTTAATATAAAATTTAGTAAGTATATTTTTTAATGGTTTTGCATCATATTCATGGTTAGTCTGCAGAGAACACCAATTCTTTGGTGATTGGTGCTCTCACCAGACTAACCAGGAATATGATGTAACATATAAAATTTAAAAAGATTTATTGTACTAAGTATACTTTCAATGCTTTTGCAACATATTCATGGTTAGTCTGTTAAGAACATTAATTTTTTGCTGCTTTGAATGCTATTTAATTTTTGTTTCATTACATATTCATTTTATATAATAAACCATGCTTACTTTATTTTAAGTTTGTGATCATTTCTTTTTTTGCACATAATTTTGACAACATTTGAATCAACTGTAGCCTTGCTCTCTTCCATGATTATTTATATTTAGAATGACAGAGTATCAAAATGTAGTGAATATATATATATAAACTGTAACCATATATTTTAGCATAAAATATAATAATTGATGTAACTATTATTAAAAAATTTCTCTATCTTCTTTGGTGATTTGATTGGCTTGATTTGCACTTTGAACAGATTACTCTCTTATATTATTTTAATAAATTTAAATTTGCTTCGTTCCATATACTAATTCATATCAAAATGTTTAACTTTTAAAAATTTTTAACAACACATTAAATTTGGTAAAATAGTATTAAAATATAATATTTTGTTTTATTTGTTTAAAATGATCTTGAAAATTATTTCATTTGAATTAACAAAACCATTTGTTCAATTAAAATAAATTATTAACAATAAATACAGTAATTACGTAAGCGTCTCAATGTAAAAAAAGAAAAGAGCGCGAATTTAAGAGAAGATCGTCTGTTAGTTTGTTTTTGGAGGGAGAGGAAGAAAAAGAAAATGGTAAGAAGGCAAATGGTGTAAATTTGATAAGCTTATTTTAAAATAATTAACAAGTAAACGGATTACTACAAATTTTCTATAAAAGTAAAAATAATATTGTGGTATTTAATTATAAGATGAATTGCTAAATTTAAAAGTCTGTTCAAGTCGGCTGGCCAAGTGGATCAAATCACCGGTAATAATTTCCCAATATTACATTTGAAATGTCAAGCTTCCCAGTTTAAAAGAATTAATTGCAAGAATTTGGTATGTTTTAAAATGTTTATTGTTCTACAATTTGGAAAATTTAAATAAGTATTTTAATTACAGAAGTTTTATAAATATGAAAATTTGCTTTTTAAAAAAGAAGAAGTTTAAATTAAAGTAAAATGTTAAAGTTATCAATATAGTTTAATATTTCTGTTTCTAATTCTAATAAAAATATAGCATTGATTGATATTTCACTTTATAATGCCAGGAATATATTTGCTAGTTAATTTGTTTGCCATTTGGATAATAAACAGTCTTCAAATAATTGATCAAAGCTATTTTCTAATTTTATTGTCAGTTTGGAATGATTGAATTAATTGCTGTAATTATTATTCCTAGATTTAAGCGTGGATAAATAAATATTAGCATGGATGTAATAAACTTGGAACATTTTAATAGAGAAATGTAGAAATTAATAACTTTTGAAAAACATTTTCATTTAAATTCTGCTTGACATGTTTTGAAATTGTTTCTTATTTTTGGAGCCACGTAAAATCGTTAATCTAATAGTGATTATGATAACTAACACAAATGGATAAAATTGCATGTATGGAATTCAACTATAATTATAGCTATTACTTCGTACATTTATTGTTAGACACATCGTACATGGATTTCACGGATCATATTTGTCGTTATAAAATGCTCTACAATCTAATTTGTGACACACACACCTGCTAAAATTCATATATTGAACTTTAAAATGCTATACATTTAATTTATATCACACACACACCTATTAGATTTTATGTATTTGATGAATAATTCATTACTTTAATTTTATCGTTATATGAACTTGCATGTGAAGTTCATAAGTTATATTTATTAAGTTTAAATTAATAGGGGTTGAATAAAATACTTATTCAAGAGAATAGCGCTTGCGAAAGGGCTTGAAAAGTACTAAATGAATTTATGAGATGTATCAATCTTTGTGAGGTATTTTGTGAGTCTTTCCAGATTTATATTCCTATGCTAATATTACTTATATTATATTACACATGTTTTATTTTAAGCAAGATAAGTTAGTACATTAGTTGTCCTGATTAGAGTAACATTTTATTATGCAAGAACCCACATTTGCTAAAGTGTTAGTGTTTTTCTGAATGATCAGAATAATTGAGGGGGATGATTTTGCACTTTAATATGAAGTAAATAGTAATGTTGTTTTTTTTTAATGTTGAAAGGCATTAATCTGTGCCGGTGGTTAATCCGCAGATTATTTAATTGCCATTTTTTTGTATTTTACACTCATTCCAGCGCTGGTGGTTAATCCGCGGAATTGTGTAATTATACGTATTACTTTATGATGGTGTATCAATCCACAAAGCGTTTAGTATTATTTAATTCCTATGTGTAGATGAACGCATCCACAGGAATATGTTTTACTTCATAGATATAAGTTGGGCAAAGTATTTTAGTTAATCTGCTAAATCATCTTCTTCCATTTGTAAGCATAATTCATAAGTTAGATCGTCAAATTGTAGCAGGACATTCTATTCAAGTTACTTCATAATAATTAACTGTCGGTTGATTATTATTTACCGGAGTGTAAGTTTAAATTTTCATTTTATTTAATGATTGCATTATAGCTAAATCCTACAGATATAATATTATTTATTATATTATTCTAATTTTACGGTATGGATTTATTGAATCTGGAAATGATGTTAAATACTTCATGAGTTGATGTTGAATTTAGTATAATTTGCTCAAGATTCATTATATCAAATTGAAATAAGGTATGATTAGGTTTTTAAAACCGTACCTATGATATGTTAGTGAAGAAAGTCGATGGAATTATAATTTATTTATTTTATTTGTTTATTTATGTTTTTTAATTATAACATTGGAATTAATTATTTATTATTCATAAATTTGTAAATAAATGTTGATTTATAATTAAACTTACTGTGCCGTTGCTATGTGTCATTCTTAAAATCAGAAATCATAAGCCTTGGATAGAGCATACATTGAAGTACATACTATCGTCAACATGATATAAGAGTTTAGTGATATTTTGAGAAAACATTTGGATGCTTTTCGTCTTTGGTAGTTTATGATGTGTAAGGTACAATAAAATCCCATTTACCTTTTCCATCATTTTGGCTTTGCGTAGTTGATTCTAGTATGCAATATAAATTAATTATTAGACTTGTAAACAGATTTACCAAATAATGATATGATTGAATATATTTACTTAACTTTTTAAATTGTCATTTGTCAGTATAAAAAGATTCTCAGTGATATAGTTAAAGTATAAAAAGAACCCAATTATTTATGTTTATTTATTGCAAAGCTTTACCTGGACTAGCATTTGTATTAAAAATCATATAGATTGTTTGTAGTTCCACAAATTATGCCATCTTGTACACGGTCGGCCATCGGGTCTCATATAATAAAAATCGCAAATTAAGGTTTGAAAATAATAACATTGCACTTATAATTTGTTTACTGTATTTTATCATACTACTATGATAGGTCTTCGAGGTACACCCTGGCTGCGATCAAATTAAATCATAAAAAGTTTATGTAGATCATTAGTTTGGTCTGTGGTAAGTTGCTCTAGATGTTGGTTGTGGTCTTTGGTGCATAAAATAGATAGCATAATATGCTCTTAGATACAGCTCTTAATAGCTGACAATGTGTAGCGGGAATTGATCAGTGATCGAGGTTATGATTCTCAGGGCACTTACTTACGTTATGTAGTTGGGACCATACATACGGATTTGACCACACTTTAGAGAGTTACAATATATATATATATATATAAAGAGAGAGAGAGAGAGAGAGAGAGAGAGTGATAGAGAGAGAGAGAGAGAAAACTTAAAAACAGTATACATACATGTATACAAAAATACTTATTCTAATGATTTTAATGAATACACAAATAGTTTTAAGGCTTATCAGATATGTAATGTTAAAAATATAAACTATTCACAGAACAAAAAAATCATAAATGCATTTTTGACATCAGTTATATAGAGATGTGTTAAATTAAATATTTTCATGATTTGTTATGATATAAAAGCAAAGTGTGGGATTGATATTCATATTAAATAACAAAATATGTCTTTATCTTTGATGTTGTTAGAAAACTGTCGATTGTTAATTAAAAGCCCTAAGACTAAACAAGTTTTCTCTCATAATCTATAATATCTTTTGGTCTTAAGTTTAATTAGAAGTAAAATAAAATCTTTTTTGTTTCTAATCCAAATTGTTATATATATATACACCTGGGTCTTTTTTTACGCGGATTTATTTAACGCGATTTTGAAGTTACACGATTTACGTTTCTCTGGAAGTCGAACTCCGATAATGCGCTATTACTTTAAATAATAAATTTCACATATATTGAAAGTAATAGCACATTATTGGAATTCGACTTTCATCTTAGTAACTTCAATATTTTCAGTGCTTTATAATAGTACGATTTTATGCAATAATGAAATTAAAATCATGATTTACACATTTTGTGTATACACACATTAAATTTTACAAGATTATAATGTAAATTTGTTCAAACATTGTGCATGTTAATTTTGCATTTTAAATCACATTCTGTTTTTGCTTTTTAAAAAAGAATGTAATCAATTATTAATCATTTAGTGTCTGCAAGTTTATTTTGAAAAGGTGAGTAATAGCAATGGGCACAATTAAAATTGAAAATTAAAAAATTAAAGACAAAAATAAGAATTTAATTTTTAGTTGTTAGATTAATTACTAATTACGTTGTCACCAGAAAACCATTAACACAATGTGAGAGTGATGTTGGCGCTAGTTGTATTTCCTCTTGTGATTTTTTACCAGTTTGCAAACGAACCTGTTTATCGCAAATAGTGATAATAATTAAAACATGTACAAAAATGTAAATTACTGTAAATTATGCATAAAAATATATTGTTTTGAATAAAATTAAATATTATAGTTAAAAAAAGTTTGTCTTGTATCAATTTTTTTCAAATTTGAAATTTTTATTAGTTATATTTTATTTCCTTATTTTTTTTGCACGAATTTTAAAGTAATTTTATGTTGGTGCTTTGCTTTTATGCGATTTTTGAAAAATCAGTCTGTATCCCCCCTTTTTCAAGGTAAGTTATGTCTATTTTTGCATGATTTCGTTTGCATATGTTTTCTGAGGAACCTATCTATCGCATAAAACAAGACCCAGGTGTATTTATATATATATTGTGCTCTTTCTACTAGGTCCAAATAGGTCTAATGAGTTAATTTTTTAAAAAATTTTAAATTAAGGATACATTTTAAATAGTATGGTAATATTTTAAAATGCTTTGTTAAAGTAAAGTGAGAGTAGTAAATACATAAAAACTATATTAATGTGTTAAAGTAATAAAGTAAAGCTAAATATTATAATTTTTGTATGGCTGGGCAAACTGACCATAGTAAAATAATATACCAAAAGTCTTATTAAACCAAGTGCTAAAAGTTAATTTTAAAATAATGATTTAAAATCAAATAATCTAATGTATTTTAAATAAAAATTGTATTTAATATTTGTGTTATAAATTATGTATTTAAAATATAATATTTTGCGATGGCCAAATGTGTTTAATTTATTACAGCTTAAATAGTATTAAAATTATTATTCCAAAATTTATTATTATATTACTATTTTTTAATATAATATTTTTTATAATTAGAAATTTATATCTGTTATCAGACAGCAATTAAAAAATTGTTACACACTGTCTGGTTTTTAAAAAGTCACGTGACACAAATACTCATACTTTTGTGCTTACAAGTTTTCTAAAGATAGTTTCAAAAATTACTTTAGAATTGTTTTAAAAATTGAAGGCATTTGTTGTCATGAAATATAAATAAATGTTAGAAATATTTAATTTGGAAGTTTTAAATGTGCAGTTAATAAAGTTAGATTTTTAAAAATAGATACATTGAAAATCTATATGGGTCTGAATTCAGTTCAGTTTCACCATATTGTAATAGCCTCTGCAATATATAGCATTTTAAAAACTTTTAAAGATACACTTATAATAATTAAAATGAGTTGTAAATTTTGTAACTTGCTTTTAAGCTTGCATTTTATGATCACTAGATGGAGATTACCAATAGCTCTAAACAAGCTTTGTTTTTATAAGTGCCAAAAGATATAGAATTCAAAATCTCTATTGTTATCCCTACCTCCAGATGAATTGGTTTCGAGCTTATAGCTCACCTCAGCGGAGGGCTGGGAGTCTAGAAACTAGATCTAAAATACTAATTCAAAAGTCAGCACTTATAAACACATTTCTATCAATTTGAAAGCATGAATTTATCAGACACATAAATGTCTTCAAATCCAACCTAACAAACTAGATAGCTATATGGGCCTTAATTCAGCTCAGTTTCACCATATAGTAATAGCCTCTGCAATATATATATATATATATTGTACCCTTACTTCTGGATATATAACTATATATATATACTATATATATATATATATATACTGTATTTGTGCATGAAATAGTTATTATATAGTTTGATTCAGGGCAAAAGCATTTTCAATATTTTTCTGCTGAGAAGAAAACATATTCACCAGATTAGTTAGAAGCTGATCTGTCAATGTTTGATTTCATTCTTTGGTTTACTCTCTAGCTAGAAATAAACCATATATTAATTCTCTGACCAATAATTTGATGACTAATTAAATTGACCATGTGCATACCTGAAAAAAAATCATAAGCCTACTTGGAAACTGAAAAACTTTCCAAATTGTACTTCATATGGACTTAAATTTTTGATTATGATCATAGCTTTCAGCTGTAATTAATACTGGTATATAAGATCTTGTATAGATTTTATGAGGCATGTTTTCGTGAGTAATCGTAAAGACATTCATTTCAATATATATATATATTGTAGCCACATGATTTCACACTTGTTCCCATTGCTTATTTTAGCTTAACAATTTTACATAGTTACCTAAATTAAAAAAAATAGTCATGTTTTTATAAGTGTCATAAGCATAATAACTTATATTGGTTTTAATAATTTCATTCATTAATAATATAACAATATTGTATTAAAATGTGTGCCAGAAAATTGTATTCTAATAATATAGTAATTTTAGTTATAAGACAGAAGAGAGTAGAGAATGTAAAATTAACTTAAAATTAGCTCTTGTAAATTTTTAAAATAATAGTATAAAAGTTAAAATATTAGTTTATTATAGGTCAGTTTAAAGTATGTAAAGTAATTTTATTAGATATCTTTAAATATTTTTATTTGACAGCTATTATAAGTTATTTAAAGGGTAATTAATAAGTAAGGTTAAAGTTCAGAACGTCATTTCCTTTCAGTCCTGTATATGTGTTACATGGGTGAATGGAAAATGTTTATCATAAATTAAGTAGTTTTAAAAGTTGAGTTATACAAACTCATAAAATAAAGAATGAACAAATAATTATAATATTAGTTAAAGCAATTTTAATGAATAAAATATTTATTAATTTAGACTTTGGTAAATAAAGATTCCAAAGCAGTTCAATTTATGAATGAGATGGGTTTAATTACATTTTAGTATTTTTTTTGTGATATTTTTTCGTATAGGAAAACTTTATTAACTTTCTTCCAAATTCAATTCATCCAATCATGTGTTGTTTTTGAAATATCTAGATTAGAATGATGTCATCGATTGGTATCTAGATTAGAATGATGTCATCGATTGGTTGACATGCCTTATGATTGGATAATCAAAAGAAAAAATAGTCTATAAAAAAGAAGTTTGGTTGTTTAAAGGGGCATATTCTTTTTTGTTCATTCCTTCTCTTCTGGTCTGGGTGAATCTTTGGCACAAGATAAAATTTCAAAGTAATTTTTTTTTATAATTTTATTATTTTTTCTAAAAGTATTTAATTTAAACTTAAATATTAACAAGTCAACAATGAACTTTGGCTAAGCCTTTAGATAACTCACTTTTTGGTATCTGAATTACAATTAAGCTTTTTTAATTATTATAAAAATGCTTTGAGGGAGTTTTATCATTATTACTAACCATTTCAATAAAATTAACTACGGAATAAGTTTTAACACTAAGCAGTTGTTAGATTTATTTATGAATTTTATAACTAAATTTATGCAGAATAATTGCCCAGTTCTTATTTTGCTTAGTAATCTCATAAATGGTATAAACTTTAAAAGAAGAAAATTAAAATGCACAGACTATTTAAGCTGTATATTTAAATTAAAAATGCATTCTAACATTTTGAATATTTAATGTCTAAAATTATTAATTGTCATTGGAATTGTTTAAAGAATAATTTTAAAAATGTTTAAATAAATAACCTGCTTTAAAAATAGTTCTTCATATATTAAAGGAAACATATACTAGAGGAATTAAATAATTGTAAATGTTTAGCTATACTGGAATTATTCATTTCAAACTTTGAGAAAAATAATGGGCTATTAAAAGAAATGTGAAAATATGAACTTATCAGACTATACTATGAAGTTAGTAGAAATATTTCTAAAGATGTTCTGATATGCTGAAATTATTTCTTACTAACAAAATGCTTTATAAATTATATTCTGAAAATGCATTAAGTAATAACCTGGAAACGTCTCATTGTTTTCTACAAATAAGTTTGAAAAATGCTTAAAATGTGTTCTTTAAAAGAGTAAATATGAAGCTACAGTATTAATTAAATAAATCTGCAGGATCCAAAATTGTCTATCAGCTGAAGGAATTATTGCATTACAACTTTGTCATTTCCCCGTTGCGACTCATTATTATTTATTTTCATTTATCTTATTGCTTATATTTAGATGTGCGTATATTTTAGAACTATATTACGTAAGAACTGTTGTATATGTTTTGTTATGGAAATTCTTTTGCCATGTATGAAATAGTAGTTTTGGCTAGAAGCTTTGCATAATACTTGCCGGACGAATTAATATTATATGCGCACTTAACAGATGAAGAAAGCTCACTTATGAACTAGGGGGGGGGGTTGGTAAGAAAAAAATATTTTATGCAATATTTTTTTTTTGAAATTTTGGTATATTTAGTGTAATAATATTCCATATTACAAGTATTTCAGGTATTAATTCATGTAATTTTAAATTTGATGGGTTTAATCATAATGTGCAGATATACTACACATTAGCATGTAATACTTATTATATATTTAATATGTGCTTGATAAGCTAAATTATACATTATTTATTTTGAGTCAGTGGATTTTATCTTATAATTATTTTAAATGTATGCTATTTTGCTCAGTTATATGCTAAACAGCCCAAGTAATTAATTGTCAGAAGTTTTAGTTTATATTTCTGCATAAATGCAATAATAATTATAACCACTAATATTTTTACGCATTGAGAATTATTATTCTCACACCTTATTCACATTATTATTCATGTCCACTTGTTATAATAATTTTGATATTTCATACATTTGTGCATTGTAACTTTGTGCCAGAAATTTCATATGATATTAATTTTCTTTATTAATAAAAAAAAATTTTTCATAGTCTTTTGGCTCAAAAATTCCAATTGATGGTTCGGACATTGCTGATTGTTAATATGATTAAAATTTGAATATGACGTTAGTTAGTTATACTGATGTTTGTATCTTGTCATTGTTAGTTATAGTATTGTTTATATTGATTATTGTGCTCAATAGAGTGGATAAGTTCCCCATCTTTATTATATTCTGTTCCATGAGATGATAGTGCTTATTTCCAGTTATTATTATCACATTTCTATAATGTGCCTAGAACCCTGGATAGGATCCTATATTTCTTGGTATGTCTTTCCATGTTTTCTTGATGCACTGTGACAGAAGTCCAGGCATCCTCTTTTGCCTCAGAAATAGGTGTTTGGAGGCCACCGTTCTTTTGATGTATTTATTGATTTATGCTGGCTTGCTCTGCAGAGTCTATGTTGGCCTATATTATGCATTTAAAGCTAGTTTTCCACCATAGTAGGTTAGGTTGCTTTGTATTTTTGGTATGTGATGACAAAGTAAGCTAGTTTGAAGGATTTAGTTTCTTCAGGTTGCATTCAGTTATTTTAGTGCTTAAAGGTGTAACAATATCTGTGTTGTGCTATTATGCTACTATAATCATTCACAAACCAACCATCAATATTTAGTAATTTTAAATGTTTAACTTGTAAGCATATAGCCAGTAAGTGCAATTCACACATGTTATGTCATTGTTGTATTCGTCTGGAAATTTCGCTGCAGGATTTGTAAGTCATTTACTTTTAACATTCTAGTAATTTATTTTATGTGGACAGTAATTTCTTACTTTTATGTGTCCAAATGACTTCTGATCCATATATTATACATTTAATTAATTAATTTAGTTATTTGTTAGTTCAAAATCCAAAACAATAGGAGAGTCTTCATTTGTAAGTTGAGAGTTATTTTAGATATACTAACTATTGCTTAAGTGTAGTTAGCTAATAATATCAAGCATTAGAAAATCAGTCAGTTAATCCTGATCCACTAATTTTTATAACGTTTTAATTTATAGTAAATAAATAAAGAGAAATGATCTAATGACTAATCCAACGCAAAGCATATAAATTTTGTGATACCCAAAATTTTGTTAAGGGATTGCTTATATTGGAGATGTATAAGAATTGGCTATTGTTAACTCTCCATTTAAATAAACTGTTAAAAAGGGTGATTTATATAAAATGATTTATTTTTCAAAGGAAACATTAGTAGTTTGTATATAAGACCAAAAGATTTTGTTAAATACTGTCAGTCAAATAACTATATTTTTTAACAGCACTATCTTGGCAATCATTCCAAGTTGATGTAGATTTTATTTTATTATGTTATATTGTAAATAAACTTATTGAGTATTTATTTAGAATAAATTTAGTTTCTGCTTATTTTTTCATGTTATTGTCTTGGGTTCACAATATTAATTATTTCATTTAATTAATGTCACACAGAATACTTGTCTATCCCCAGGAATAAATTAAAGTTATGCATATGATTTCTGGATGAATTCACTGTAACAGATAGTTTTACACTTCCAGATGCCAAAAGTAATATTTTGATTAAGAAGTGTTTTAACTGTTCTATCTTTTAAGATAGAAGATGGTGTCTGTAGGAAGGTGGAGGAACATAAAAAGCACTCTTGTCCTCTTTCATCTCGAGTGATATCTTGGTAAAAGGCTATAATTAGTCGAAATTTTGAATATTTTAATTATGCAATTAAATATTTAAGTAAATATCCTTCTAATCATTTTGATAAATATTGTTGTTTTGTAGCAGGACGCAGTCACTTCTAATAAGTGTTTGCCTCCTATAGTCAACCAAGATATCACTCACCATTTATTTACCTATTCATTTATTTAGTTACTAGGCAACTTCATATTAATGTTTTTCACAAGAGTATAGTAGGAATCCTGAGATCATTTACTCTTGTTGTTTTTGCGTTGATTTACTTACTTTTCTATATTTCAGTATTAAGTATTACTAGTTTAGAATGGATATTTATTGATTTTTCCCTGTGCTAGAAGAAAAGCACACCTTATGATATTTTGCTTCATTTAATTTATTACAAATTATGCTATTAGAAGCAATGACAAGAATAGTATTTATTTCGAAATATGAGATAGAAACTTTAATAGAAGATTTTTTTTTCTTTAGTCACAAACCTGTTGTGCTTAGAGAATTTGATTCGATGGAGGGTTGATAAATATTTGATAAAGTAGAAATTTTTCTCAATAATCTATTTCAAATTACTATTATCATACCCTGATTGTTTGACAGTATTTTATGATTTCCCCTCCATCTCGTTATAGATCTCTGTGTACTATCATCTTTGTAAATTTTATTGTAACCCCGCTGTATCTACCCGAAGAGTCTCTGATTATTTATTTTTTTCTCTCTTTCTTTTCTCGTTTTCTCCTCATCTTCTTCTCTCTCTCATTTCGTCTCCTCTCTCTTGCTTTCTCACTATCTCATCCTCCCATCCTCCTCTTCTTTTCTTTTCTCTCCTCTCTCACCTTCATCCTCTTTTTCTCCCCTCTCAGAATCAATTTGTTACAATATATATATATATAAATACATATTTTGCGGGTTCATCCGTGTTAAAAACTTTTAATATTAATATTAAAAGTTTTTAACACGGATGAACCTGCAAAATATGTATTTTATATATTTAACCCGTGCAAATCTTCGTTTTAATATATATATATATATATGTGTGTGTGTGTGTGTGTCTTACATGTAAGTTAAATTATGTAAGAGCTCATTAAAACTTATAACTCTAAAATTGACATGCTAAAAAAATTTGAATTAAAGAGTTAGTACACAGTGTCAAATATTTCCATTAATGATGATTAAGGTTCATTTTTATTTATATTCTTATTACTTTACTTAATTTTAGGCAGGCATACACACACACACACACATATATATATATATATACAAAAACCATATTAACTACTGCTGATTATGATCATGTTCACCACTTAGTCATTAACACCTTATCTATCTCAATTTGCCTTCTGAAAGAGGTTTTTCATAACACTTCATCATCACCTATAATTACTATTGCTTGTCATTCTCTTTACAATATGCATATATTAAAAAAATTCATTCCAATTGTATTAATAAAGTTAAATATATATTTGTGTGTACTTTCATGAACTTAAAATAGTTAATATTTTTATATTACTTTTGTTACTAATAGGTGGTAGCATTTTTAAATGATTTATATACAACGTTTGATGCCTTAATCGATAGTTATGATGTTTATAAGGTAATTATTATTTTATATACATATAAATGAAAATATCCCAGAGCATATCGCTAGTTGAAAATTCAAATACAAAATGTTCAAATCAGCTTCCCAATCGTCCATGCTTTTTCAGAAAAGCTCTGTGTGACTAAATATAGTCTTAACTTCAAACTGCATGACTCAAAAGGATACCAAACGTTTGGGAAGGTGATTTGAATATTTTATACATATATATGCATATACACATCTGTTTTTAATTATTATCATTTTGTAAATTTTTATTTATAATTTACATATAGAATTTTTTTTCTTTTTTTGCATTAAATTATGTAGAATAAAAAGACAGAATTTTCTTAACGATCTTAATAATGTTAAAAACTCAAAGTACTTTTATTTCAAAGGTTCACTGATGGCCACGTAGCATTTTGGCAATGATATGAAAATATTGGAAGCGATCTCAGTTAAATGATAATAATATAAAAAGACAAACAAATTATTGAAAGAAGATAATAAATTCCTTCAAACACAATCAATTATTTCCAATATTACACTATTCCGAGTTTTATCTCTATTTAAAGGGGGAGTGTGGCTGGAATAATATAGCTATGGGACGTTTTGAATATTCCATATTTTGTATATATATATAAACACATATTATATATATATATACATCACTATTAATTTGAAATTTTTACAATTTATTTTAATTTGATAGTTTTCGGATTAGTGATTTCTTGGATTTCAAGAATAAATCCTTTATTCCCTCATTGTGAAGCCAAAGTCTGTGAAAAACTTAAACATGTGTGTGTGTATTATTCAAGAATATATAATATATCAATTTAAATAAAAATAATAAATAATAATTGGAACGATAAACTTTCTTTTAAAATGCTAGCAATATTAATTCAACACTCTCTAATATCAAAATAATTTATATTACAGACACAAAATGAATCTATTTTCACTTGCCTTACAATATATTATATAAGTGGCAGATTAAGTAATGCTGTCTATTAAAGCAAAAGTCAAGAGATCAGTGATGTCTACACAATATTATTCAAATTATCTTATAATTTAAATTCACAAGGCAGACTTAATCTATATTCTGTTTTACAAGAATTTGTTCATCAACTCTAGGCATGCACTCAGAAATAAATATGAAGATATTTAAGACCAAAACAATCAGGTTTGGAATTTTATGAGTTGTTACTACTTTCTAATTTGCATCATATATACTATGAAAATAATTTGAAATAAAAAAACATTTTTGTATTTTATACAAATTCTAAAAACATTAATTGTTGCATCGATTAGAAAATAGATGCTAATATTATTATGTACTGTGAATGACATTTTAATGTCAATATTCAATTTAAGTTTATTTAAATCCGTTTATATAAATGATTTAATAATAATCAATAAATTTTTCTAGTGCAGTGAAATTTATTGATTATTACATAATTTAACATTGTTTAATATTAAATATGATTTTAAATAACATTGTTTAATATTAGCATAAAGTAAATCATAATATTTCAGAAATGCTAATAAGATTATTAAAATAAGAAATGGGTTTAAATTGAATGATTTAGATATTCATGCTTTCACTTCTAGATACTTAAAATTGAATCATATAAGTGGATTTGAATTTGAAAATAAGATGGTCATTCTTATTTTCTCAAAGTCTTTATCTTGTGACTGGGATGAGAGTATCCTTGCAGTTTTAACATCACTGTTATTTAATGGTGCGAGTGAGAAGGAATGATTGCTTTCTACATAATTATAGACATTTAGTTAAAAATATAAAAACATTTTTGCCTTGCATATTACTCCAAAAGTAGATTAAATTTAAAAAAAAATTAATTGTTGCATGGACTAAAATAGCAGTTATTTTATAGCTCAGGTATTTTCCTAACATAATCTTGTTTTTAAAATGGGCAGTTTCACACAGGATATTTTACAATTATTATTTTAAATTTTTTTAAAAAATTGAAATAAAAAATACCATCACATAGAAAAATCTTAATAATGAAAAAATTATCCTAGACAAAAGTCATATACCATAACATTTGTTTTATGAATTCCACATTTCCCCCCACTTATTAAATAATTAATTATTTTAAAAATGGAATAAAGAAACTTAGGTATTTATAAGCCTAAAATAATTAAGAAATATTGCAGAGAGACCTTTAGTTTCTGTTCATTTCAATAACCTTAAAATAAACAATCAAACACTTCTTATGCAAACATAAAACTAAAGAACAGTACTAATATGTAAGAAATAGAGTGATAAACTTTATTTTGTACTATCAACTATACTAATGCAACATCCTCTAGTATCAACATAATCTACATTACAGATAAAAATATACTTTCACTTGCTTTTCAATCTTCTATGAATAGTAGAGTAGATAATGATATTCTTAGGTCAAATATCAATAAAAACAGTGGAGATATTATGCAGACTAATGCAAATCAACTTGTAATTTAAATTCAGTGCAGTATTAATTTCTAATCTTTTTAATAATTCTGTAAACAAACAGTCAAATATTAAATATGTAAATATCAAATTAAATAACATTAATATATACATATATATTGTAATGGATAAGTGGGTACAATTATGTTGAATATCGTACATTTCAGAGGGTGCTCCTAGAAAAAAAGCTTAACAACTTATTGGTTTCCAATAATTTTTGCTATTCAAGTCACTTTATAATTTTCTGTAAAAAATAATATCATTTTTGCATTTTTAAGTAATTTATTACTTCATGAATAGATGAAACATGCAGGGAAGAATAGCACTAGAAGGATAACTTTAACTTCTTGCTTAAACTGGTAAAAATAATAAGCAGTTTAAAATGAGATAAACTTTAAAAAATTTAAAACTGCTTAAGTGAAAATATAGCTAATTTTTAAAAGATAATGTGTGTTTTATTTTCCAGTTGTTTTTTTAAAAATACCTGTGTGTTCTTTTATTACTACAATATTGTTTTTCATATGGCATAATTCAACAAATTCAACTGAAGTATTAGAATAGGATCTTTAAATATTAGCATATTTTTTATCTTTCTCATTATCTAGATCATTTATTTATAGATTTTTGAGTTTGAACATACTAATTAAGATTTTTTAAACATGTGATGTTTAGACAGTAAATTAATTAACTTTTATTAACTTGATTTAATTATTAAATAAACCATTTATTTAACTTGAATAAAAATTATTTATTTAATTAAAACAAACGTATTTTATTCAAAATAAATACTTTTTCATTTTATTTGAAAGCTGTTTAGATTGGAATTATTTAAAGTACTATTTTTAAAATATATTATTTTTAATAATCCCATTTTAAACTTTCCAGTCCTTTAAGACATATGCACAAAGACTCACATACATATATATCAGATATAATTATTATTTTAAAAACAATGAAAGTAAACTAATTACAAAAACTTATTTAAATTAAAATATCTTTTCAATTAGTTATCTTTAAGCTTAATGTTTTTAAATTCTAACTTTAAACAAATATTATATCAACTAATGCCTTTTAAAATACTATTTTAAATATATCTTATTTTGAAAACTAGCAAAAATGAAACATTAACATAAATTAATCATACTTTACAAATAGCAATAAAAACTTTATTTATTGCACCCAATTAAAACACAACACACATCAAACTAACTTTTATCCAGGATTAAATTATTAAATTTGGATTTGTGAAACAAATATTAAATAAGCTAATTAATATTCCTTAAACAAATAATATTCAAATATGTTTAATAAACTGTTTCATTAATAAATTAGAACACTTAGTTAAGATTTTATAGCTTAATAACAACGAAGTTTATTTAAGTTAAAACATTTTTTAAAAAAATGTTACAGATATTTAATCCATAGGATTAAATATATGGTTACAGTGAAAATATATTGTAATAAATAGAATATTTAAGTAATAACTTGTAGATTTATGCTTTACGATTGTCCAAATTATGATAATATTAAATAGTGCTTTACGTTGTAAGTGTGATAGCACTATTTAATATTATTATAATAAATAGAATAGAAGAAAGTTCTGATTTAATAATGGTCTATGAATTATGATATCCATAATTGTAACTGACAGATGTGGGAAGTCTCTCTAATAAAGTCATTTAAGTTTTATGCATCAAACTGTAAATGTAAAAAAGAAGTTTTCTTTAATTTAGACAATTAACAAATGAAGAAAAAGAAACTTTACTATTTTATGTGCAAGATTATAACAAAAAATAATATGGAAAATGAGGTAGCTCTTATAATAATATTGTACAATTAAATAAATCAAAACTCCAATAATAATGAAAAGGAATAAATCCAAATCTACTATTTTTCTAAACTGTAAATCTCTAACTTCAAAATTTGACATTAAAATATACTAATGAGACTTAAGATTACTTGCTAAATATAATTCTGAAACAAAGGGATATTTTATTGAATCTGTATTATGTTTTTGAAATTGGATAAGTATAAATATTTTATTTTAATATCTAAGTCTCCCAACATTCGATAACACAGATGTGCATTAAAGTTTAAATAAGTAATCAAAATAGCATTTCAATACGCTCAGGATAAAATAATTAAATTAATAAAATCAAGCATTATACTATGACCCAAAAGTGTAGATAAGTGATGTAGTTTAAAAAAATTAAACAATGTCATTTTTAAAATAAAATAATTGGTCTATATTTTATTTATGATATATCTGAGAATGACAATAAAATAAAAAAAACAAAAGCAATAATAGCCATTTCATCATATAGGCATTCCCATTGATCAATAGAGCTTATTTTGAATAACATTTTATCAATAACATATTTATTTAAAATGCATTTTATATCTAAAATGAAGATTATCTCAGTTATACAGCTTAATAATGCATAATAAAAATAATTCAACTTATTAATACTCAAGTAATTCAAAATCAGATATCCATTCTTTTGGGAGAATCAAACTCTCATCAATTCACTAAAAAAGTTTAATCAGACAATAATATATGTGTGTGTTTGTTTAAACTATATTTTCCTATAACAAGTTCTTGAGTATGAATTACATCTTAAGATAATCTCTTTATTCAGTGATAAGTATTTAAATACAACAAAAACTGTTACATCTATATGACATTTAACTTCATAAACATTTAATAGGAATTTTATAAATACTATTACAATGACTAATAAATATTTCTTCATAATAAACACTTGAAAATGACTCTCTAGGTTTTTAAGATCACAAATATAAATATATTATTCTTATATAAAAATACTATAAAACCGATTCATCCTTTAAATGTATTTCATGATCAATGTTATATACAATTGAAATACATATGTTGGCTACTACTACTTATAAAAAAATAATTTCAGCAGTCTTTGTCTGGATATAAATGGTCAATATAGATTTCACTTAACATATTTATACTGTATAATAAATATATGTGTGCATGTTTTATAAATCATATGATAGTATTATATATATATTGAAACAGATATATCGATATATACCGGTACAATATATATATATATATATAATACCTGTTATTTTAATTCAGTTTTTCTATGGAGAGATACTAAAAACATAAAAAAATACATAACATAAATGTCTACCTATTTGTTTAAACACAAATTATAATCAATTTGACCTTATATTTTCTTTCTTTTTTGATAATTGACAACAACAAACAACAACAAAAATAGTCTCAAAAGTCTCTGTTTCTGTCTTGATGTGTGGATGACTGTTGTTAAGATGGTTGATAAAGTATTGTTTTGGAAGAACATGTGGATTTAGAATAATATCAATTAGTTTTTATATATCACTTCTGCAAATGATGACAGGATGTACTAATAACATTAATCAAAAGTTTTTGGAAATACTTTTCAAGTCATAGCATTGATTCCTTTCTCCAGGATGTGGATAAATAGTTGTTTAATACAATTCTTTTTTTATTTATACATACTTGTTTTACTGATCTCTGATTGATGTAACTTGACAGATAACAGCAAGGAGAGCATTATTCTAAATAGCTGGCTTATCTATTCATGCATTTTTACAATCATATCAAGTTCAAATTGAAAGTTTTCATTTTACTAGTTTACCTGTGTGTATAGATAGATTAATAATGGTAATTTTCATGATCCTTGCACACATTTATGTATTGCATAAGAAATTTTCATAACATTTTTAAAATTTGGACTTTCATGAGTCAAGCATTGCCCAAATGTTAACTATTATCTACTTGATTCATGTGCATATTGAAGAATATTCTTTATAAACTTCTTTTCAAATATTTAAGCATTGTATTACTGACATTAATATATTAAAAAATAATGCAGATAATTTAAAAAATACAAAAAATTTAAAATGTGTATAAAAAATAAAATACAAGTTACAAATCCATTTTTTTTAAATTTTTTTATAAACTAATTCCACACATATACTTTTAGATAATAATGTTATTAACATTAATTCTTAACATATTTTTAATATACATCATTTATCTCCCTTTTTCTTCATTTATTATTAATATTGCATTCTCAACAATCATAAATAAAGTATTAACATAATAATAATAATAATAATAATAATAATAATAATAATAATAATAATAATAATAATAATAATAATAATAATGAATATAGCTTTACTTCTCAGTATATGTAAAATATATAATTGTTAATTAGAGAAGAAGATGATGATGATGATGATAATAATAATAATAATAATAATAATAATAAGAATAATAATAATAATAATAATAATAATAATAATAATAAGAAGAAGAAGAAGAAGAAGAAGAAGAAGAAGAAGAAGAAGAAGAAGAAGAAGAAGAAGAAGAAGAAGAAGAAGAAGAAAAAGAAGAAGAAAAAAGAAGAAGAAGAAGAAGAAGAAGAAGAAGAAAGAAGAAGAAGAAGAAGAAGAAGAAGAAGAAGAAGAAGAAGAAGAAGAAGAAGAAGAAGAAGAAGAAGAAGAAGAAGAAGAAGAAGAAGAAGAAGAAGAAGAAGAAGAAGAAGAAGAAGAAGAAGAAGAAGAAGAAGAAGAAGAAGAAGAAGAAGAAGAAGAAGAAGAAGAAGAAGAAGAAGAAGAAGAAGAAGAAGAAGAAGAAGAAGAAGAAGAAGAAGAAGAAGAAGAAGAAGAAGAAGAAGAAGAAGAAGAAGAAGAAGAAGAAGAAGAAGAAGAAGAAGAAGAAGAAGAAGAAGAAGAAGAAGAAGAAGAAGAAGAAGAAGAAGAAGAAGAAGAAGAAGAAGAAGAAGAAGAAGAAGAAGAAGAAGAAGAAGAAGAAGAAGAAGAAGAAGAAGAAGAAGAAGAAGAAGAAGAAGAAGAAGAAGAAGAAGAAGAAGAAGAAGAAGAAGAAGAAGAAGAAGAAGAAGAAGAAGAAGAAGAAGAAGAAGAAGAAGAAGAAGAAGAAGAAGAAGAAGAAGAAGAAGAAGAAGAAGAAGAAGAAGAAGAAGAAGAAGAGGAGGAGGAGGAGGAGCAGCAAAATTGTAAATTGAAATGTTTTATATATAGACATTAAAAAGAGAATGAATTGCGCAGTGTGTATTAAATACTTAAACATTTAAATAAATATATGCCTAAATGGTAATAGTAATTCAAAAATCTTGAAATACTTAATAAATATTTCTCTTTTCCTTCATCTTTTTTTGCATTGAGCTGTTTAATATATAAATAAAAATAAAGAAAAAAATCTTTTTATAAATAATAATACACATAAAATAATCTTGATCAATAAAGTAAAAATTGATTAGAAAATAAGTATTATTCAAATGCTTTACAAATTGTTCATCAACATAACAAGTCAAATAAACAGAGCAACAAGTTTATGTTCTAATAATTATTTAGTAAAAAGAGAAATCAATATTATTAAAAAAGAAGCCACAATTTATTGATTATCCAAAAAGTACATTATAAAAAAATATATTATTAAAAATAATATCTAAAACAGAAGTAAAAACAAAAATAATAAAGATAGAAATAAAACTAACAAACAAAGGCTACATATATATTAGTTTAAAAGTAAATACATACACACATATGTATATATTGTAACCTCTATGATGTGGCTTATAACAGAATAATATAAATATAAAAGCTAAGATATAGTTAAAAGTAAGTTTTAACAATAGTTTAACTTATTTTAAATATCTTTAAAAAAAAAGAGATTTAAATTTTTAAAAAAGTTTAACTGTGTAAAACTAAAAATAAATAAAACCGAAAAGATAATAAATTTTGCTTTTGATAAAAACATCATTTCTTTGTTCTTTTCAAACATAAAATGATTAATTAAAAACAAACCTAAAATTTAAAAGAAATAAAACTTGTTTTTTTTAAATAGCAAGGTATTTAGATACAACTTACAGAAGGATTAATGAAATAAATTAAAACAAATTTAAAACCTCTAGTTGTGAATATCTATTTTAAAGTATGTTTTGTCTTGCTATGATGTCTTATCTAAAAATAAGGGATTAAGGTAAATGTTTTGTGCTATGATTTGAAAATAGAATTATTTAGAAAAATTTTAATGTTGATTAACAAAAAAATGAAGGTGCATAATCTGACAGACAATGGAAGAGTTGTGTATAAAACATTCATTTTTTATTGTTTTAATTATTACTGTGAAATTTTGATTGTTGCTACTCAACTACAAAAAGGCATTTCTACTATCCTCCTAGTTAATGTAAGGATGAATTTGATTCAACTATATTTACATATATCTACTATGGCTGAGTAGAGATTCCACTGAGGTGTTTGTCCCATATTTCCAAGATGTAATCTAAGTAATACAGAGAAATGCCCAAAATGTTGCTAAAATAAATGCAAGTTAATCTTATCATTGTCAGAGTTGTTGGCTATATTATTAATTGCCTATAATATCTGATAATTTTTTTTCAGAGAATAAACCATGGTCAGAAGTAAAGAGTGTTTACTAAAGAGGAGAAATAACATATGTATTAAACATTTACTTGCTTTTCTTCATCATTCAGTAAGTTGAAAATTACATAAATTCATGACAGAAAAAATAAACTCAAGTTAAATCAGCAATAAAAACATATTTAACATTAGTTTGAAATATTAAATGTTCTAAATTGCTGGCAGGAAAAGTCTGTGTAAATGTTGAGCCCAACAATATTTTGGTAAGATGATTTAAATTGATCCATTTGTGAATTATCAATATTAACAATAATTGATTTAATTTTGAGGAGACTACTTTTTTAAGATTTTATTCTAAATTTCAATTATGCTTTTAGTAATGTTAATCTAATTCTATAAAAACATATACTTTTATGTATTATAGGATTTATTAATGCTCATATTATTTAACCTGGAGCTTGATGAGAACTAAAAGAATTTGAATAAAATGAATTAAGCATTATATGCTTGATTTCATCAATCCATTCTAAAATATATATTGTTTGATTATGTACATGTCTAAATACAAAGAGTTAAAGAAAGTTTAATTTGTTTTATTAGAGTTTTTTATTGATCTTATTAATTTAACAGTTATTGTTAAAAAGCATTATTTCTGATTGATTTTTCATTCATCAGACAAATATTTGGTATATGTTCAATATTTAGAATATATTATGTTATAACTGCTCTGATAAGGCTATTTGAAATACATCTCTATTAAGATAACATATATGTGTGCTAGATGATTATTAGCAATAGGGTCTGCATTGAGACCAATGTTTTATATAAGCTTTAGTCTGACTATCATCAGTAGTTATAAACAAATAGGTTTAAATTTTAAGTTTGTACTCACCTCAACTTGTCTACAGACACTTTTTGGACATCGAATGGATAAATAGTTATTCCCTGAAATAAGATGGCAGAGTCATATAATTTTTTAGCAGGCATAATTCCATTACAATATATATATATATATGATAAACAAAACAAGTTATAAATTTTGTAACTTGCTCATAGCTTGCTTTTTATGATCACTAGATGGAGTGACTATACAGAAAGTGAATTATTGGTTTTTATGCTGGGTTTGTGAAAAGATAAGGGGAATTTAGATATAAAGGTTATAGAGTTGACAAAGATTATGTTATGGAAATGGGATAGAGCATATTATGGGTAAATTTAGAGTGGGGAATGTAAAATAAAGTGGCTAATAGGTTTATCTGGGCATAATTGCTGAGATATTCTTGACTTCGTTTAAGGAGAAGCCATAATACATCACATCACATCACATTGGTAAAGCTCCATCTAGTGATCATATATATATATATATATTACAATGTCTGCATGATTGTCTTTAATGCCATCCACTTTAAATAAATACCTTAATGATTATTCCTAAACATTTATGCTATTTTTAGACTAACTATAAACTTTAAACCCAATTAAAGATTAATATCTGTCTTTTAAACATAAATACATGATGAAACTATTAATTCAATTTCATCTTTCTATTTCCATATGTAATATCTTTTTTAGATATATTTAATCTTCCATTCCATCAATATGAATTAATAAAATTATCAAACAAAAAAAATACAAATCAAATATAAAATTTAAATTTGTATATAATGGAAAACTTAACACAAATAATTTGTTAGATATAAGTAAATAAAAATGTTGAAAATAGAAAATATATTTGAACCAAACATAAAGATTGCTATAATAGGATAATAATAGAAAACTGTATTAATTTTTAATCTTTTCATATTTCATTGAGAGTTCTAGCAGTGGGTTGGATTAAATGTCTCCTTTTTTATTTTATCATATTAACCTTTATTCATTTTTTATAAATTTCAAATTATTTCTTAGAAATATAAGTTTACCAATAAAAATTGTTCTTAAAAATAATATTTCAACTTTGCAAATATGTAAAAAAAATAATAAACTGAAATACATAATGGAACAATGGTTTTTTTTTTACAATTGCTGATGAAAATATATAATAAATAAAACTAGATTTGTTTTAACTCAGTTATTTAAACTAAGCTAATTATTGTTCAAATTACATAAAAAAAATCCATTTAAAATTTAAAATTTTATTTACTAATTATTAAAAAATGACATATTGCTATGATCATTATGAAGAATTCCTTTTCAACCATTTACAACTTGCTGCCATATAATATTAATTTCTGCTTATTGTTTTCTAAAAATAAATGTTTTTGAATCAAACCTTAATCTATTGCCATAATTTTTTTCAAAAAATAAATATTATACAATTATTTTGAAAAAATATTTATTCGTGCATAAATAAAAAATATATGTTTTTATTTTTTAAATAAAAACTAAATGTGAATACTCTCAAAAGCTCTTGCATGTGTTCTTGGATCTGGGAATAAAAAGCCATCAATTAGTAGGATTTATGAGTTGTTGGAAGTAGGTTTTTTTTGTATAATACTGACACCTTGAGATTTTTTTAAAATTAGTAAATAAATATTTTAGTTCCCATTTTTTTCAGTCAAATGACAGCAAACCCAGCATATGAATATTAAAGATCATCACAAAACAGTGAATTACAGTTGAAGTCACTATAGTTATATTATTGAATCAGAAAAGCTATTGATATTTTTATTTGAAAAGTTAAAATTACAAAAAACAAATTATAAAAAAATTATTATAGCATTTAAGTGTTCAAAAATCATTAATTCACAATTACAAAATACATGACAAACATTATGATTTCCAAATAACAATAATTGAATTTGCAAATAATTATAAAAATATATAAAAATAATAATTAAAGAATCATTATGTATAGATAAATGCAAACCATCTTTTAATATGAACAAAAGATGAGATAGGTATATATTTAAATGATAAAACAATATTTATTTTTTAAATCTATAAAGTTAATACCTTTAACTATATATTTTTGAAATACAAGCATAATTCATATAAATAACACATGATCACCATCTCATGCTATGAGAATGAAATTGAAAGCACAATAATATTTTCAATCTAAGCTCAATAGCTTATATAGTCATATGAGTCTGAACTCAATTCAGCACCCATACATTTTAGTGACTTTGGCTCTTTAACAACCATAGCCACCATTATCCTATTAGACAGGATAGATGTTTTACCACTAAACATCACATGATCACCATCTCATGCTAGCACATATCTGTTAGTAAACAGGAAAAAACTCTCCATATAGAAGTACAACCTTGTGCTAACCAGAGTAATCAATGAATGCAAGAAGGCTCCCTATCTAGTGCCTACTCATCCAATATCCCCAGACTAGTTTCTGGCTTGTGGCCTTCATCAGCGAGGAGCCTTGGATCTGAGAGCACTGCACCTAGATATTAGGATCTAATGCAACCCTCCAGCAGCCATCTTTTATCTCTACTTCACTACAAAACTATGAGAATGAAATTGAAAGCACAATAATATTTTCAATCTAAGCTCAATAGCTTATATAGTCATATGGGTCTAAACTCAATTCAGCACCCATACATTTTGGTGACTTTGGATCTTTAACAACCATATCCACCATTATCCTATTAAGCAGGATTGGTGTTAAACCACTGAATATCACATGATCACCATCTCATGCTAGCACATAACTATTAGTAAACAGGCAAAAACTCTCCATATAGTAGTGCCACCTTGTGCTAATCAGAGTAATCAATGGATTCCAGAAGGCTTGTGCATAAAATCCCTATCTAGTGCATACTCATCCAATATCCCCAGACTAGTTTCATGGTTGCTGAATTGAGTTCAGACCCATATGACTATATAAGCTATTGAGCTTAGATTGAAAATATTATTGTGCTTTCAATTTCATTCTCATAGTTTTGTGGTAAAGTAGAGATAAAAGGTGGCTGCTGGAGGGTTGCAGTGCTCTCAGATCCAATGCTCCTCACTGATGAAGGCCACAAGACAGAAACTAGTCTGGGGATATTGGATGAGTAGGCACTAGATAGAGATTTTATTCACAAGCCTTCTGGCATCCATTGATTACTCTGGTTAGCACAAGGTGACACTACTATATGGAGAGTTTTTGCCTGTTTACTAACAGTTATTTGCTAGCATGAGATGGTGATCATGTGATGCTTAGTGGTTTAACACCAATCCTGTCTAATAGGATAATGGTGGCTATGGTTGTTAAAGAGCCAAAGTCACCAAAATGTATGGGTGCTGAATTGAGTTCAGATCCACATGACTATATAAGCTATTGAGCTTAGATTGAAAATATTATTGTGCTTTCCATTTCATTCTCATAGTTTTGTAGTGAAGTAGAGATAAAAGGTGGCTACTGGAGGGTTGCATTAGATCCTCAGATCTAGGTGCAGTGCTCTCAGATCCAAGGCTCCTCACTGATGAAGGCCACAAGCCACAAACTAGTCTAGGGATATTGGATATATTGGATGAGTAGCCACTAGATAGGGATTTTATGCACAAGCCTTCTGGCATCCATTGATTCTCTAGTTAGCACAAGGTGGCACATACTTGGAGTTTAAATATCTGTGTTTAAATCTCCTATATTACATTAACTATATAGAATATCAGCTCAATGTCATTTTATCAGAGAAATAAAAAAAACTATTATAATCATATTTTTTAAAAATTTCATTTGCAAAGCCTTTTATTGAGATATTATGGTATTTTTTAATCACATAGCTTTAAAATGTTGTTTTTTAATTAAAAAAGAGGCGGTATAATCAAATAGTGGTAAAGTCAAAAATCTTTAGTACTACTTTCTCTTCAATTGATTTTTATCTTTGTTATTCATCAGACCATTTGTGGGATTACTTTAAGAGGTATAATTAAAAATTTGTTTCTTTTTTGTGAAGTTTATTAAGATTCATTATTATTTTTACAAATAAATGTGTAATAATTATTAAAAACCAAAAGTATATATATATTATTTTTAAAAATAAGAGGTAATAACTTATATTATAACTTTAACAAAGAAAACCACAACATTTTGATCACTCCACCTCATGGAAATAATAGCTAATACATTTTGCAGATACTGTATTAGGATTATTTGAGATATTCTACAAATTAAAAAACAATTTTAATATTTAAAAAAATTTTGATAGATTTTTCAGAGATTAATATTTTTTAATTTGCATTTTAAAATCAAATTTTCAATAAAAAAGGGGTTTCTTTCATTTTCTGAAATTACTCTGCTCTGCCATGAATTCAATCATCAAAGTATTTTTTGTTGTCATTATGATCTCATTTGTTCAAAATTTCCACATTTCAAATGTCCATTAAAAAAATTTTTTCATTTGTAAATATATATCACTACTAAATACAATTCATTTTATTGAATTTGATACATCATAACAATTTAGTATTAAAATCAAAAGTTGAAAGCTTACAAAAAGTCTCACCAGATATAAAAATTAAATCTGTTGCCCTGCTGGAGATTAATATATATGCCAATACATGTACAATTTATAAAAATAAGGTTTATATACATAAAATGATTATGTGATAAAATTTAAGACATTTTAATAATAATAATAATAATTGTAAATATTTAATTTATATTAGATATAACTTAAAAAAATATATTTTCATGTTGTTTCAAGGATGAACCAAAAAAGGAAATAAGACTAAAAGAGGATTCTCTCAGAAAGAAATTATGTGTTGCATGAAAAACTGTTTATCATTTAGTGTATTAGTATGATAATATTTTTTAAAAATATAATATTTCTTGTGAAATCAAAGTTCAAAACTTATTACAATAATTTATCATGTGGTTGGATGGAAGGCTAATATCAGAGAAAATTTTTTGAAAAGTTCATGAGCAGTAGGGAATTTAGTGCTGGTGACTTCAGTAGAAAAAGCTCACCATGAAGGTCATGCTAATTTTGTATCACTCTTAGTTTAAAGAAGAGTTTTGCAAAGAGTATAATATTGAGCTTATAAAAACAATATGTTAAATATTTATTAAAAGCTGATTATTTTTGAACCAACTATGTAATGAATATCACTAAAAGAAATATAGAAGGAGAGGACAACTAGTCTTATGTTTGATCCAAACAAAATATGACTGTTGCAATATATGTTATCCTGAAATGACCATTATACATAAATTGGAAAACTGGAGCTAGAAAAATAAGAAAATGCCAAATGGATAAAAATAACTATTGAGAAAGCTATAACAAAAAATTTTAAAAAGGAAATAATGAAGCCAAGGGAATGATTAAAATATTACCTAAAATATTTACAAGAAGAAATTCTCCATTAGGCATCTATAAAAGAAAGACTAAAATAATCCATGACAAGATAAGAGGTACTGTAATGTGAAGACATATTATTTATAAGTTACTTTATAGGAAAATAAGTAATTAAAAATCCTGAATAATTTTTTAGTATTTTTGTTGAAAAAGTTTTTTTTGCATCTAGTTAAATTGTATAAAGATATCTTCATTTTTTTAAAAAAAAAGAGCAAGGAAGTTAAAATTATTTTGCTTTCTTTCTTGCAAATCTAAATTAAATATTAATTAAGAAGAATTAGAAAGAAATAATAATTATATGTATAAAATTATGTGAATTATATAGATAGAGTTGATTATATGTATTAACTTTGGGGTTGTCACATTAGCATTTTCTAATTTTAAATTTTTTTTTATTTATTAGTTAAACATTATTAAATACTTGTTAATAATAATTTTTTAACTTTATTTTCTAGTTATTTGTTTTACGAATTACCAGTGTATGTGACTTATTTCACCACATACTTATGCTTTAATATAAAATTAAATATGAGTGTTATTAGAAAAAGATCATAACATAGAAGTATATATTAGATGAAAATTTAACATATATTTACATTTGATCAGTTTTAGGGTACTTGTGATCCTAAAGCTAATTCATACATAATAGTATTTGTAATATATATGTGTGGGTACATGTGTTTGGATATCTATATAATATTTTTTAGATAGTGCTTAGATCATTAAATGTCATCTTTAAAATCCACTTACTTTACATTATACATTTTGTGACGAATACTCTTTTATTGATGGCCAGTAGATTTATGGTATCTGATAGCCCTAAGTATTGATATCATGATACCAACATTTTTATATGTTTATTATTGTAATTAGCTTAGGACTTAAATATGTATGTGTGGATGAAATATTGACCGTTTTTCAATAATATTACACCCTAAATTGGCATTGGCTAGATGCTGTTTAGCTTAGATTTTTATTACTTCATTTTTAAATCCAGTCAAAAGGGATGATTGTTGACTCAATGATTATTATTGGTGAAGCTAATCAC
Organism: Epiperipatus broadwayi; assembly: GCA_028023455.1. NCBI lineage: Eukaryota > Metazoa > Onychophora > Udeonychophora > Euonychophora > Peripatidae > Epiperipatus > Epiperipatus broadwayi. Next base: position 11,381,104 of record JAQFVV010000022.1, read on the forward strand.
TTATTTGATGCATATTATTTATTTCCAATGCTGATTCCTTGCTTATTTCCATGCCCAGAAAAGAACCGTGATTCTTTTGTTGATAAATGTTCAGTTTTATTGATAATGATTTGCATGATATTCTCGTTACCCCTTTTTTGTTACATACCTTTATTGTATATATATATTGTGCCAATGCCAAATTGGCACATGTATATAAAATAATTTTGTATAAAAATTATTATCAAAATCTTTCGGAAAAAAGAATTTGAAAGTTACAATTAATTACTTTAAAGAGGGGAGAGGGAGTTTTCCTATAAAAAAAACAAACAAACTAAGAGTTTATAAAAGAAAGAGTGTTATTATTATAAATTAAAAGTTAAAAATCTCTTTTCATTCCAGTTTAAGTAGAATAAATGTATATATATGTGCGATGGTAGATAGAAATAAATGTTAGCTCATTAATAAGATAAATGCGTGTTAGAATAATATTAAAAAATAAATAAATATTGAAATGAAATGTATTTAAAAACACAGTGGTGGACTACTAATTAAAGATATGAAAACAACACGTTTTAAAATAGCTACTACTAATCAAACAATCAATCAAAATACACGTGGTCATAGGATTAGTTATCAAGGAATTTCGACAACACCTATTGCACTTATTCCTGGAGGATATAAAAACGAAAACAATTCACAGATATAAATAGCTAAATTTTATCGGACATTCAGTTGGAGTTTGCAATTCAGTCTAGTTTCCAGTGACAGTTTGCTTCAGTACAATTTCTATTATGTATACAGCAACCAACATGCACTGTTGAGCAGCCTTGGAAATATACGCTTGTGCTTCAGCCTTTTGAGTCCAACAAGATCATCACAACCTGCCTGTGAAATAATGTCGGCATAACAACTCTGAAACCCTCCGTCAAAACGTGTAGCTGTCTCCAAAAATAAACCAACGGATTACCATAAATTCTCTTCAATAAACAAAATCTAACCGGTTAGATATAATCCATCAGAAGCAACAGAAGCAGCCAACGACAAGAAAAAAATCCTAGGTATATATTTTATTATTATCATTTATATGTAGTAGTCACCACTGTAATCTGTAAATATTCAAGATTCAAATTATATGAACTCTATCATACATAAAATGAACTATTGATATGTGTGCGTGAGTTTCAAATGCTATAAATGCTTTATTATTATGTTTGCGAATGTGAGATAATTTAAAATGTCAAAGATTATTTTTGCTTTTTTCATAAAATATACTATCATGTGTTAATTTAAAAATGTGTGTGTGTTAAAATTGGATTTATAAAATGTTTATAATGCGTTTATGTTAGTTAGTAAATTATCTTTAAACTTAATTAATGTTGATTAAAATAAATTGTCTTTAAATTTAAACTTTATCTGTCGGTCAATTCTTTTTATCAATCTCTTCTTACCAATATTTTATTACTGATTAAAATTAGACTGGGCTAGTTAAGGAAATTGTTTCGAGTGCTGGATTATGAGCCTACTGCCCGAATATGTTAGTCTTCAGACTAGCTGGCGCCCTGGAGTTTACCCTGAAACAAATAAAGTATTTGGATAGTAGGGGTTTGAATCTAGCAGCCGAGATGGGCCATTGTTGATAGTTAAAGCTATCAATAAGATCTCCCATTTTGCTCGAATGTGCCGGTTCGTTCACGTAACCTTTATAAGATTATAAATGTATTATGAAGGAGTTTGAAACCAGCCAAAACTTATATATACGTATAAGTAGGTGGTTTCAGCGGTTCGACCCGGTACATAAATGGCTTTACCCAATGTTTGGGGCTGAACCTAAGAAATAACAGTAAATAAATGCTTTGTTTCTTGTTTAAAAATAAAAACCTTAAAGAAATCTAAATTACATAGGTAAAAGTGTATTAAATTAAAAATAAAAAAAAGAATTGACCAAAATTTTTTTTCTTACTTCTTTAAATGAAAAGAGATTTTGTGCTATTTATGTTCTGTTAAATAAATGACAGTTGGGTGTTTGGGTGGAGTTAAAGCATTAAGATCGGGTAGGATAAACGGACAAAGGAGAGCGGAGTCAGTGTGTATTTCCAGTTTAGAAAGAAATAAATAAAATAGAAATTAGTAAACTTATTAAAATAAAACGGTATCAAAAATAATGATAAAAAAGTGTTTAAAATTATAAATGATAAGAAATAAAGCCGAAATGGAGGCTCAAGGTAAAAATATAGAAAATATTCCCAACAAGGGGAAAAGAGAAATCATAGCTTTATTAACGTGCATGTTCGAAAAACAAAAAGAAACAGCAGAAGAATATAAAAAAATAGCCGAAGAGCTTAAAAACCAAAATAATGAAATGAAGAGTAAATTGGAAGGGCAGGCGGAAATGCTTGAAAAGGTAAAGGACCTGATCGAAATGGGCCAGAATAAAATAAAAGAAGAAATTAGGGAAGAAATAGTTGAAATTAAAACACAAGTAGAGAATAAAATAGAGACGGAAGACCAAGCAATAGACAAAAAAAATAAGATAGAAAAATAATTGAAGAAATAAAAGTTGAAGTTACAAATTTAACTGTAAAAGTAAATCAAATAAATCATAGTCAAAATAGCCCACAGACTGAAATAGAAAGTAAAGCAGAACAGGATAGTGCTAACACAGAGAAAAAATAGATCAAGAAATAGAAGAGAGACATAAGTTCAAGTTAGAAAATAGCGTAGAAAAGTTTTCACAAAAATTTAAAAAGGTTAATGTAAAAGTTCGTATTTGTTTTAAACGTAGATTTAAAACAAAGAGAAAGCGTAAAAAAAAATATTCACGGTTAGAAAAAATACGGAGGTCTGTGAAGCTTAAAAATTTTCTAATTTACAAGGCAGAAAATAAAATGGAAAGAAAAAGAGATAAAATAGATTTTAATCCAGAGATAGAAGTGAGAATATGGAGTATAATTTATGTTAGTGAGTTAGTAGAAAGAAAGAAGGAACCACCTGACATAGTTTAAAAGTTAGTAATCGGGCGGAATAGTAAAGGAAATAAACAAAAAGGACCGGAAATGGACAATGAACTCGAATATGATTATTCTAACGTCAATAATTTGTTAAATTTAAATCTGAAACTTCTATTTAAAATTAAAATAATAAATCAAAAATAAATGAATGATGATAAATTAAAGTTAATCTTAGTAAATAAATAACAATCTTAGAGTTTTTAAAATGTTAAAGCAACGATAAAACGATTTATGTCAAAACCCTCGATTATGTCTTATCGATTCTATTGATATCCCAGCTCATAAGTCTAGAACATAGCGGAGCATGACCTAAAAAAAAAATGTGTAAAATCAAAATAGACCAGCAAAATGAAAATTATTGTAGAATTAAATAAATGAAAAAGATAACGGGATTTCTAGAATAAAATCAAGTTAGATATTTGCATAACAAATGAATCGCAATAAAATAAAACAGTTTTTTTTTTTTTTTTTCTGAGTACGCGCACATTAAAATAAAATAGTTTTGAATATACGCAAGTTAATAAAAGTTGAATAAATAATGTATAATAAAAATAGTTTGTTTGAATACACGCACATAGATAAAGAAGTTAAAATAATGGTTTAAAAATAGTACCGTAAAACTAATATTTAAAGTAATATTCGTAATGATTAAAAATCTTATTTAAATAATGTTTCTTAAGGGTTATAAATAATACTGGAATATAAATGGTGTAAAATATTGTTCGTGTAAATTTAAAAATAAGGTTGGAAGATTATTAATAAAAAAAAATAAAAGTCAATCTAAGGTGTATTAAGAGTGTGTAAGTATACATGTGTATATACATGCACATACACTGGTAATATTCGGTAAATACGATACCTTATGATGAGTATCTTAAATGTATTTATCCAGATATCCTTTTAGGTTATTTTCTTGGTACTGCTGCACCTTATGATTGAGTGCAAAAAGGGACTTATTTATTATAGATTCCCTGTAAGCAAGTCCAGTAATAACTCGATATCTAGAATATTAGTAGGTGTAGAATTATGCTGCATGTATACACATGTGTAGGAATTATCTAAAATAAAAAATTAATAAATCTTTATAGTCAACAATTAAAATTGCAAGAGATAAAATGGTCAAAAATGACGCATTTTACTCTAAAACGGAGGGGGGTGTAATGTGCCAATGCCAAATTGGCACATGTATATAAAATAATTTTGTATAAAAATTATTATCAAAATCTTTCGGAAAAAAGAATTTGAAAGTTACAATTAATTACTTTAAAGAGGGGAGAGGGAGTTTTCCTATAAAAAAAACAAACAAACAAACTAAGAGTTTATAAAAGAAAGAGTGTTATTATTATAAATTAAAAGTTAAAAATATCTTTTCATTCCAGTTTAAGTAGAATAAATGGGTATATATGTGTGATGGTAGATAGAAATAAATGTTTGCTCATTAATAAGATAAATGCGTGTTAGAATAATATTAAAAAATAAATAAATATTGAAATGAAATGTATTTAAAAACACAGTGGTGGACTACTAATTAAAGATATGAAAACACGTTTTAAAATAGCTACTACTAATCAAACAATCAATCAAAAAACACGTTGTCATAGGATTAGTTATCAAGGAATTTCAACAACACCTATTGCACTTATTCCCGGAGGATATAAAAACGAAAACAATTCACAGATATAAATAGCTAGATTTTATCGGACATTCAGTTGGAGTTTGCAATTCAGTCTAGTTTCCAGTGACAGTTTGCTTCAGTACAATTTCTATTATGTATACAGCAACCAACATGCACTGTTGAGCAGCCTTGGAAATATACGCTTGTGCTTCAGCCTTTTGAGTCCAACAAGATCATCACAACCTGCCTGTGAAATAATGTCGGCATAACAACTCTGAAACCCTCCATCAAAACGTGCACTGTCTCCAAGAAGAAACCAACGGATTACCATAAATTCTCTTCAATAAACAAAATCTAACCGGTTAGATATAATCCATCAGAAGCAACAGAAGCAGCTAATGACAAGAAAAAAAATCCTAGGTATATATTTTATTATTATCATTTATATGTAGTAGTCACCACTGTAATCCGTAAATATTCAAGATTCAAATTATATGAACTCTATCATACATAAAATGAACTATTGATATGTGTGCGTGAGTTTCAAATGCTATAAATGCTTTATTATTATGTTTGCGAATGTGAGATAATTTAAAATTCAAAGATTATTTTTGCTTTTTTCATAAAATATACTATCATGTGTTAATTTAAAAATGTGCGTGGTGTTAAAATTGGATTTATACCATAAAATGTTTATAATGCGTTTATGTTAGTTAGTAAATTATCTTTAAACTTAATTAATGTTGATTAAAATAAATTGTCTTTAAATTTAAACTTTATCTGTCGGTCAATTCTTTTTATCAATCACTTCTTACCAATATTTTATTACTGATTAAAATTAGACTGGGCTAGTTAAGGAAATTGTTTCGAGTACTGGATTATGAGCCTACTGCCCGAATATGTTAGTCTTCAGACTAGCTGGTGCCCCGGGGTTTACCCCGAAACAAATAAAGTATTTGGATAGTAGGGGTTTGAATCTAGCAGCCGAGATGGGCCATTGTTGATAGTTAAAGCTATCAATAAGATCTCCCATTTTGCTCGAATGTGCCGTAACCTTTATAAGATTATAAATGTATTATGAAGGAGTTTGAAACCGGCCAAAACTTATATATACGTATAAGTAGGTGGTTTCAGCGGTTCGACCCGGTACAATATATATATATAATTGGTTACTCTCTATACTACTTTCATTTACAGACATTTTCTCTATATACTATATATAAATTTGTTTTGTAATGAATAATAAATTAAAGGATAATGGTTAAGATTTGCACAACAATAAAATTAATAGGGATTTCCATGCACAAAAGTCTCATTTTTATTTATATGCCTCATATATCTTGTGAAATTAGTTTCAAGCCTCCTGAAAATAACTTTATATTGTGATTACTTGTTAAAAATTAATTATTTATTTATTAAAGTTTTTATAAAATAATTTTAAAAGGAATTGGTTTCAGGTAGAAACTATTGGTGATGCTTACATGGTTGTTTCAGGCCTACCTGAAAGCAATGGAAATCAACATGCTAGTGAAATAGCTAGGATGTCACTAGCCCTTCTTAATGCTATTAAAAATTTTGTTATTAGACATCGTCCTGATGAAACCTTAAAGTTGCGCATTGGCATTCATTCAGGTATGTTTATGAGTAAACAAAATATTTTGTAATTAGCAAATTAGTCATTATTACTACTTCTATTAATAATAATGGTTTTATGGCATGTGTTTAAAACTAATTACAATACACAATAATAATTTTAAATATAATATATTTCAGAGTAGTCATATAATAACACTTTTTAATATTTTGGAAGCAAGGAAAAGCAAAATATTAGTCAAATTTACACAGTGGTAATTATTTGGGACAGAGTCTACAGTTAGGAAAGTATAGAACAAGTTAGTGAAACACATTGGAAATTGTTTATTAATTATAAAGAACACAAAAAGTAGAATAAGAATTTGACTTTTAATTAAAACAACTTATTTCGAAATTCTTAATATATATAAAAAAAGTCATTAAAATATTTTAGTTAGAATGTATTTTATTTAGGAAGAAAAATTATTGTGTGACATCATGGCTCAGAAGAATGGAAAATGTAAGGAAAACATATTACCATATATATATTCTCATGTGTCATAGCATCAGCCGGGATGCGAATCTGCGAACCCGGGACAACTGCTTGTAAAGCAGCTGTCACTGACCTCTTGACCAACAATGCTTGACTAAAATATATATTTTCTAAGGCAATAAAGCCAATTACTCAAGGCTTTAATAGATTCATAAATGTAGATGATAACAATCAACCCTTATATTATCAACAATCTCAACTTGTAGTCAAGGCAACCACCTTTATTGCTAAAGGCGATTGCCTTGACTACAGGTTGAGATTGTGATAGTTTAAGGATTGATTGTTATTATATATTATCGATGTATAATGTTGAGAAATGTAAATGTAAAAAGTTTATTTATTGATAAAAATTTAAAATAAAAATTAGATTGAATATGTACTAGAAGCAGAGAAATAATAAAGGGTAAAATAGAATTAAGGTACTTAGAAAGAAAAAAAAGCATGGAGGAGGAAGACCTTGTTGTAATTATTTAAGTAAGATTTATCCAGGTACCCACTCATAGATTTCCCAGACATATATTGTTTGGGAAATAAATAATTGTTTGACTTAAGTAAAGCAATCCCGTCAAATGAATTGAAATATCGTTGCTTTAGAAAAAAAATCTGAAGTGAAAGGAAAACATAGGAATATAGCTGAGATAAAGTAGAAAGATTATAAATAATGTTAGTACAATTTTATTTTTTCAATATTAGGAAAACATAAAAGAACATAAGTATGTGATATTAAATTATTTGACATCAATATTTAGTCTTAAGAGGATGATAATTATTGAAACATTCAGGAATAATAATATACACTCGCATCTCACCAACATCGGCTAAGCATTAATTTTTCTATTGGAACAGAGAGGGAGGATAAAATAATTAATTGCCCATGAATTCTATGGGGAGATTGAGGGTAGAATAATTATCCACGAATCCTGTTGTATTTTATAAATATAAGTTTACGGGTTAAACGAATGATTTTTGGAAAATTAACTAATAAATCAGACATGCAGAAATTGTTATGGCTTCAGCCTTTTTCAAACCAAAAAAATCTGAAATATAAGTTTTAAATCATGCTTTATATTTCACTGGAATGATTTGTAACAAAAAACAAACATTTGATCTATGAAATTGAAACAAGCAATGGTATTGGAGGAGGGATGGCATTAAGTATTGGATTAGTAAGTGATACAATATACATTTTGATCCTAATATAGGTTACAAAATATTTGGAACATATCCAATTGAGATATTCTTTTCATATAGGAAAGCATGCTGTTCTGATGAATGGAAGATCTGAAAATGAGTCTCTGATGTAAGCTTTTATTACAGATCATTTTAAAAATCTACAGTCTATGGGCTGTAGTATGTAAGTATTCCATTAAGAATAGCTTTCACAATGGGATGCAACATTTTTGGACAAAATGCATTCATTTAAATAGATTTCTGATGCTTTGATGTTGGATATTACATATCATATAACTTTTTGAACTATTAAAAATAATAAATAAATAGTAAGATGCAAAAAATATAAATCATTATATGAATTATTAAATCAGCAGATACAGGTCAATACTAAATGTATAATATATGTATATAACAGCAGAAATTATTTATCTATATACACTATTTAATATTTTAACCAGAAAACTGGCTTTCACTAGAAACAATTGTTCTAGTTAAAGTATTAAACAATGTATTTAGAAAAAAAATGATTTCTTTTATGTTTTTTTCTTTAGTTACTTTAATTTATGTATTCTCTCCTTCTCTTTTCCTCATTATATAAATGTTCAATTAGATACTTTTATGGGTTTTTAATTTCATAAAGAAAAGAGACTATATCCATGGATGAAGCCTAGCAAGGTTTTTACTTCTATCAGTAATTTTGGAAAAGCTAACGCAAGAATTATATTTCATAAAAAATTTGAATTATTAGTGTTTTAATTAGACAATGATTAATCTTAATTAGTATAGACAGTAAGTAGTGAAAGAATAACATATTGGTTTTTTTTTCAAGTTTAGCAGTAACATACTTGGAATGGAAGACAGGAAAAGATTACATTGTTGTTTTCAGATAAATAAAAATTAAAAAAAAATCTATGCATATTTACACAGCCTTTCAATAACCAACATGAAGATTACAAGTTAATTTATAAATAAAGTCAGTTTGTCTTAAATTACAAACATGATAACAGAAAGAACTTTTTGTATCCTGTGGAAAATTTGACCTTAAAAATTATATTACTGCATCATACAATATTATTAATAGTTCTTTGTTTATGTCAGTATAAAATGTTAACTTATTTTTTAGATAAAACAAGTATATTAGAACAATTAATTAATTATATATTTTTGTAGCTGTGATATTATTATTATTATTATATGACTTTTTAGATGAAATATTTATTATGTCATTCTGGAAATTAAAGAGATGTAAATATTTATCATAAAAAAAGAAATGATAGATTTTCTAACTTCCAAAGTAGATTATGAAAATACTTAAGATTGTGTGAATCACTTAGATTCCATTAAGAATATAATAAAGATACTAGACAACAATTATTTAATAGTAATGGAATTGTAAACAATTTTTATAAATGTTAATATTTACATCTTAAGTGCCATGAAGGATCTAATAAAGATGAAGACAAGAGTCCTGAATAGTAATGGAAATTGTAAACAATTTCTTTAAATACCAATATCTACATTCAGATTTATATATAGTATTAAAACGATGTACAGTTTTGTTTGCTGGAGATGCTTATAGATGTGTGAGTGTATTAAAACAGAAAGAAATTGAATTTTAAAAGCTGTTACTGAAATAATGGACTTAGTTTTTATTGCTACTTAAAGATTATTGTTTATAACTCCAATGACAACCTAATTTCTCCAGCCCATGGATGATAAATAAAAAAAGTAATTTTTTACAAATGTAATCACATCTGATTTTAGAAAAAAAAATGAAAAATAAGGAATAATAATAGATTTTGAAGAAATCATAAATAGGTATAGAATTATGTGTCAACTATTAAAAACGAATAATTATAATTATATTATGATGCATCTTCTATTAGTTATATTGCAGTATAATTAGGTTGAAAGAATGATATATTTTTATAACTATTTTATCTTTAATTGTAGATACATTTAAGTGAATTATTTTTATTTATATTACTTCTCATTAAATAGCCAATCAATTTTCCTAATTTATTCATTTATTATATAAAATTATTTAAAAATAATCTTCTAATGAATATCTTACTTATATGATTAAAGATAATTATTTGTTGTGTGAAGCACACACACGTTTATATATATATAATTGTAAAATAATATTAAATATATTCCATTACATTGTTTTTTAATATCTAAATAAATAAATAAAATCAAAAAAGTTTATTTAACAATATATTTAATGCTTCTATTTTCCTTTTCTTTAAAAAACAAAGAAAAAAAAGTATATTTGTAACTACTTAATTTTCATATGAATTATTTAGTTTTTTCATTAATTGGCCCCCTAGTGAAAATTTCTGCAAGCTTTATACTATAATATGCATATTTTCCTATATACATTATAGTATAAAATTTTAATTTAAAAAATTCCATAGATGGCAAGAAAATAAAAAAATCCGTCAAAACAATAGAATTTAGTTCCACCCTGACAAATCCCTCTACTGTATTATGATAGGATCAGACATTATGATTTTATGACATTGTTTAAAGAAAATGGTTTGAATAATTAAAAATGTGTTTATTTATGAATTTATTTCAATTCTAGATATTTTTTATACAATAATTTATACAATATTTATTAAAAATCAAAAATATAAATTATTAATAATTTATTTTGAATGGAAATACTTTATTTTCAAAAGTAGAATATTATACTAGTGGTCAATGCAAATCTGCCCTAAAGTTATTTACAAGCTTAACTTTCTATGTAAGAAATATAATTATAATAATGAGTATGAAATTATCATGATTTTGCAATAAATATTAAAAAATGTTAAAATTTTAAAGCACATTTTATTAGATATAAGAGAAATAAATAAATATTCATTCACATTTTTTTAAAAAAATGACAAATAATGAAGATTTCATTGATTTTGTAAATCAAAATAATCTCTCTAGAAATGATGATGTATAATTTTTTTGTTTTGATGACAATCTCATTTTTTTTAATATTTATAAAAAGAAAATATGAACATTTAAAATTTATTTCAATAGTAAACAAGAATATCTATCAAATGAAGTCAAATTTATTTTTTTATGATAAGTAATAATATTTTAATCTTAAATTCTATGTTGAACATGAGAACAAAGAAAGTAATGAATTGTGAAAGGAATACCAGAGAGTTTTAAAACAAAAAATCTAGCTCTTTATCATGAGTAATGATTTATAAATGTTAAAACAGTAGCAAACTCTCCATACAGTAGTGCCACCCAGTGAAAGCTTTGGTAATCAATGGATGCTAGAAGATTTGTGCATGAAATTCCTATCAACTGCCTATTTATCCAATATCTTTAGACTATTTTTAACTTGTGGCTTTCATCAATAAGGTGTAGGCACTAGATAAGTACTTTGTCCACAAATCTTCTAGTATCCATTCATTACTATTGAAACAGTAAGATTCGTATTCGAATCTTAAGTTTCACCTTTTTCTGTCGTCTCTCACTGACTGGTCTATCCCGCCCAAATTTAAACTTTTTGATATCAAATTGTGTGTGTAGCAATATTAAAAATGTATAAATATATGTAGAATTCAGCATAAACATGCACACATTTCGATCTCAAATTAAACGCAATAAATAGGGATAAAATAATATAATTTAGATTTCTTTTAGTTATATAATTTTGTATAATTTTAATCATTTATTTTGGATTATAAAGTTCATATTTATTGCTTTGTTTAAATTTCATTTAATAATAATTCTAAAAAAATCTGATGTAATATTTAATTAAAAGTTAAAATAATCTTATGTTCCCTTTTTGTTTTTGAAATTTAAAAGCATCAGTCAGTGATAGATAATAGATTAATTAAAGAAAAATTCCCCAAAATATAATTAGTAAATGTAAAATGTAAACAATAGAACGGCAGCTTTCTTTAATTAAAAAAACCAACAAAATGCATTGATTATCCTCAGGGCAGATTAAGTAGAACCTAAAATATCTTAACAAAAATGTGAAAGATCAAGATAAAAAAAAGAGGCCATCTTAGACTTGCTGGAGACATTGACTTAAAACTTTAGCTTTGCTCTCGATCACTGAGAGTCTCCAAAAATAATAAAAATAATTTGTTCCTGCCAAGGTATGACCGAGTAAAGCACAGATCGGATTCTCCATCGGGAGATGGCCTATCAGATGCCGAACTTTCCATTGCCCATCATAAATTCACCATGAAGATCTTCTGCCTGAAATGAATGAGAAAGCTGCTGCTGCCATGAAATTAAATGAATATCTAAATACAAGAAAGAATTGCCACTCATGAACTTTTTTTCTGCTAGACTAATGGAATCAGAAAACTTCCTATAAAACAGGTACCTGTCTGTGTTCAAACTCTAGAGTACTCTAATAATATGCTATAGCTCTTCTTCATACTACTTATCTAAATTATAAAATGTAAAAACTACCATATGTATAACTAAAACTGAATAATTAACTTAATGTGTAAATTTCTCTAATAATCTAGCTTACCTCACTCTAGCTTTCTTGGGTGCGTATTTCTATAATCTACATTTTTATCTATAGTTATTATTTAATTATTGCATGCTCATAATTGTCTCAAATTTCAAAGTTTAAATCTATGATCGCTTAAAACAATGAATGCGTGTCCAATTTTCATTAATATTTACTTTCCTAAATAACTTTACTTTCATATAAATCGACACGCATTCAGTGCATCATTTATTGTAATGCAGGGTCTACTACTTCACAAATGGCTGGCATATTAGTTGTAATAACTCCCAGTTTATATATATTTTGTATTTATTAAGTCTAATGAATAATTCTAGAAAATTCCATTTCTTTGAGAGTCACCAGAGTTCTTGAGTAAATGTTGGTAATGTAGGGCCAAGTCAGAAACCTATTTAAATCTCATCATAACCGTTTATATAGTATACATGTGTTACGTTTTAGAGATGTGATGACCCATTCCACCGTGAAATTTCTGGATTCTTCAGGGTTGAAATTAACCCCAGTCGTCCTACACAAGCGGGCATAATGGGTGCTCCCGTAGGACTTGACAATGTCATGCAGCCAGCCGGAAAAACTGCAACATGGACCGCTTGTCCCTGGTTATGCTTATGTGACACCTTACTTCGTCGGGCCGATGGCAGAGACCAGCCCGACATTCTTATAAACTCATTCATGGCATTGCAGTTTCGATATACTGCCATTCCATATCGCCTTTCTAAAGCGTACCACGTGTTCCTTTACTTAGTTTTATTATTCTATATATCACTCCGCCTCTGCATTATCTTCATAAATCACTCTCAAATAAATGTTTGCCCTTAGTTATAAATAAATATTTTAATTAAATAAATATATGTCTGCCATTACTCTTATAACCCATACTTTAGACTCTTGCATTGCAAAGGTATAAATCCCTCCAGGCATGCATTAGAAATACTTACTTGAGAATTTTAGGTAGCTAGATTACGCCTTCAAATAAGTGAATTCCTTTTGTAAACATTTCAGTATTGGAAATACCGCTACTGAAATCCTCAATATAAAATAATGTCTAAATAAATAAATGTATTCTTTAAAATATAATCATGTCGCAAATCCCACTACTGAAGCTTTAAATCCACAAAATATTATTAGTAAATGATTGTCTTCTTAAAATGTGTTAATAAATAATTTTAAACTATATGTCTGCATTACATTTCATTTGTTCGATACCCATTCTATATAATATTTCCTCGATTATGTAAATATGAATGTTTAATTAATATTAGTTTGATTATTGGCTAACTCGAGAATAAAATCATGAGTCTCTTGCATATCCCTGACCACCGTGCCTAAGGAAATATTTACTAATGTCGCATCAGATGCGTTGTTTCGTGGATTGTATTGTGGAACCAATAAACTATGTTCGAACTCAGTACCACGGGTGGCTTCGCTACTCGATGGTGCTGCTGTTCTGTATGGTGGTCGAATTCTGCACTATATTTATGAGTCACACGTTTTCTGACCATTACACTATGGCTTACACTAGTGACATTAATGTCTGAAAAATTTGCTACTGTTTTAAAGGCTTGTGTAAGCATTGAAAATAGTGATCATGTAATATTTTAGTGGTTTAAAAATGTGCTCAATATGTACTCTGAGAAAATCAATAAAATGCAAAAGGAAGCTTTAATAAATTATAAGTACAATCCTTGTTGATGTATAACCTTTATCATATATATATATATATATATATTACTGTGAATGTTGGAACTTAATTATATATATATATTGCTTAGGTCCTTGTGCAGCAGGTATTGTAGGTCTCAAAATGCCAAGATATTGTCTGTTTGGAGATACTGTCAATACAGCATCAAGAATGGAATCCAATGGAGAAGGTTTGCTAAAATTTATTTATTAAAAAATTAATAATAATTGTAAACTATATTAGCAATACAATATTAATATTATTATCATTATTGTTATGTCAAGTAATCAAAATGTTGTGAACTTAAATTTTTGTTAGAACAGTGCTACTGAATACATTGTATTTCTAGTAAAACATTAAACTGGTAGCACTACAACTTTATAACAACTGCAACATCATCCTCAATCATTGGTTCTCATGACATAGTAGATAGCTTTTTCACACGATATAACTGTGACATGAAGTTCAGTTTTGAAATGTGGAATTTTTTTCAGATTCAGATAATTGGACAATAGTCAATCCAGGTATCATATAACATTATTATAATGATTATAATAATTAATTTATTAGTTATATAAAAATGATCTATTTTAATTAATTTCAGTACTATTTATATAAATAATAAAAATTGATTCTCAAAGAATAATTTTATATATATATATATATAATGATAAATCATATTTTAATATTGAATAAATACAATGTCATGTGAAATTTACCAAGTCTATTTTAAATAATAATTGAACTGTACTCTAGTTTCCATGCTTGATAAATTTTTACAATCAGAAAATGGACCACTACTTACCATATTTTAAATCTTTTTATTTACAGTTATTCAGAACAATGATATGCAGACAGCAATCTTAAACCAGCCTATGTATTTTAATGTAAATTGATTTCTTTTTAAAATAAGTGATAATAAATTTATAGAGCAGATATCTCACTCATTACAAAAGAAATCAAGTCAGATGTCACATGATTTAATTTAATAAGCTTGTGTTTACAAATGTTATATATGGAGTTCACAAAACAAACTCTTAATAAGCTTAATAGTTATACATTAGATAAAGGGCTGGGATTGTCCTAGTATTTTTAATCCAATGATTGAATATCTTAGTACCTCAGAAACCAGTCTGAGATTGGGTGTATTCTACAAAGCTTGTTAAGAGTTTGTTTTGTGAGCTGTATATATAACATCTCACTCATTATTATAACTCTATAATAAATTAACACATGCCATATATGTAATGATAAATAATATTTTAATACTGAATAAATGTAATGTCATGTGATATTTAACAAGTCTATTTTAAATAATAATTGAATTGACCTCTATGTATGCTAACTGTGCACAGCTTAAATTCATCAATAAATATTGTATATTTTAGAAAAAAAACAATCAAAGCAATATTACTAAAGGTAGAAAATATGATTTTATATAAATAGTAATTCCAAGCAATGCCAAATAATGGAGTAAAATATGTGATTACTGAAAAGTTATTTAAACTTACTGCAAGTACATGCCAAAAACAGACTTTTTGTTTTAAAAAAATAAATGTTTTTAGTAGAAATGTTAGTAATAATAATATAATAATTATATAGTTAGTTATTTGGAATACTTGGAAATATTTAAGATCCAATTGTCCAGCTTAGCAATTTTACTTTCATTGTTTGGACCAACTGAAAAGTGCTCATATTATCTTTAGATATTAAATTCATCATTGTTTTCTACATTAAAATACTAAAGATAATTTGATGGATCATGTAACATATGACACAAAAAGAAAAGATAAACAGGAAGTGAATATTGTGTTTTTGAAAATAGAACAATGTATCTGTGCTTTGTGAGAAGATGTCCTTTTTATTTGGTGAAAAAATGTACTTGAAAATAAACCATTTTCAAATATGTCTGCAAATAAAAATGCAGATTGCATACAATTTAAATCAAAAAAATATTTTAGTTAAGTGTTGATGGCCTAGTGGTTAGCATAGCTGCCTTCCAAGGACCTGGCCCAGGTTCTCTTCCTGGTCAACGCATTTGACATATGAAAAAAAATAATTTATTAATAAAAATAAAAACAAGTTATTTTTTAGATTAAAAATCTAATTTTTTTCCACCAAATCCTGATATTATTAGAATGATTATCATAATACTGATAAGTTAAGATGTCATATTCAAAACAAAGACATGGCATTATAATCTCATTTGCATAGATGAATTGATTTAACCTTCAATAGCAAGAAACTAATATTACTATGATTTTATATAATTGGTGTATGACTAAAATAGTCCTTCCGAGGACTAAAAACAAATTTGATGAAATGCTTTTATTTATATAAGTGCGTTAAAGCTAAAAAATATTATTTTCAGCTTCCAGAAATAAAAACATGGAGTACTCATTTTTAGAAAGAGAACTCCTTTGTATAATTTTTTATAGGTTTCTTATCAAGCAAAAATTCCAATTTTACATTTGAAACTTAATATTCATTGTTGTTTTGTAATTACTACTTATAAGAAATAAATGTATCTAATTTATATTTCTGTTTCACGTTTTTTTCTCCTATGTCATAGCATCTGCCTGGAGGCGAACCCGAACAACTGTCTGCAAACAACTGCTTGCTTGCAAGGCTGCTGCACTGACCTTTCGGCTAACAACGCTTGACTTCTGTTCCATTCTTTATTTACAAAAACTGAAGAAAATTTACTTTTTTACTTTTTACTGCACTTATTTAAATAAAAATGGTTCTTAATTTTTTTTTTAACACTAAAATATTAAAATGAGATGAATTTATTTAAATTGAACTTTATATAGGTAGAAAAAAAGCATCTAATAAAAAAAATAGTTGATCCAGTTTTCGACAAATCGTTTACTTTTAAATTACAAAAAGAAACACTAGAAACCACTAACACCAACATTACATATAATATTAAAAATTTTAAATGTTCACTATTTTTTGTTAAAAATCGTTTGTAAACTCTAAAAATTGACTTGTCATCAGGAATACATATGTATACAACATTTTAATTACATGGAAATTGAGGAGTAAAAATTGAGTTACAAAATTTTATCCAGACAGACTATAAAGCAGATTAATTTAAATAAAAATATACTAAAAACAATGAAATGGGTTTGAAGAACTCTGACTGAAATAAAGATATAAAATTTAGTAAATGTTGTTTAATTTCAATAACTTATGAAACAGAAACAATTGTAAAGATTTAATATTAGAAAAAAAAATAACCTTACAAAATTACATATTTTCTAATATAGGGTATTTAATTTTTCTAGGATGCCATATGAAGTCATAATTTTAATTATAAAACAGGCAAAACTCTCCATACAGTAGTGCCACTCAGTGCAAGCCAGAGTAATCAATGGATACCAGAAGGCTTGTGCATAAAATCCCTATCTGCTGTATGGAGAGTTTTTCCTGTTTTAATAACAGTTATGAGCAAGCATAAGAAATGGTGATCGTGTGGTGTTTAGTGGTTTAATTTTAATTATACTTGCTATGGGCTGCTTACACAAGAATGTCTCATTGAAAGAGATTCTCTGTATAGAATATTTGGATGCCTTATAGAAAATAGACTTCACAAACAAAGATAATTCCATTTCATTGCTGCCATCAGTTAAGTTGAAAGTTTTATCAAAACTTAAAGTAAAATTTAATAATTGCATGACCAAAATCTATACTACACTTCAAATAATACCACTGCTATAATCTCTTTCCGTATTATCTAAATACTTATGAGATTGATTTTAAAGATAATTCTTGCAGTCATTAAAACCGAAGATACTGCGCTGAAGATTAACTGTTTAGTCATAAAACATGGAGAAAAAAACATCAAAAACAATAGTAGTGTGTTGACAATATTTAGTTAGACTTAAAAAATGCATAGAAGCACTCTCTTTATATTAACACATGGCTTATTTTAATATACAATAAATGTCTTCACTATAAATATAAATCTTGTAAAATATTTGATAGATTGCCACATATGTAGTCTTATAAATTTTTTCTTAGGCAGTAGCAAATGAGAGCCATATTTCTAATACTGAAAATCTCTGATAAATAATTCTATTGTTGAAGATGTTGACATACAACATCGTTCTATTGAACAGCCAAACTCTCAGATATACATTTACTATAAAAAAAGATCAAATTAAAGACTTGTTAGAGATAATGTAAAATTCATCGTGTTTTCAGTAAATTAGAAACAGTTATTCATTTTGTAAATAAATCCAGAATGACATACTCCACCCATATCATTAGGTGATAAATTTTTACAGAGCATAACGCAAATTAATAATCAAAGACTAAATAAAACCTCATTACGAAGGATAATGAGTTATCAGAATAAATCCATCTTAAGATGTTCATTAGAAAGTACAGATACATTAGCATTCGTTTCCTCATAATAAATAGCATTACAACCAAACTCCCAGATTAATAATTGAATGTACAACTCCATATTTATTATCACAATCCACACTATCCTTTATAATTCAAAAGGTAGTGTGGATGGTGATGATAAATATGGAGTTGTACATTCAATTATTTGCCGTGAGTTTGGTTATAATGCTATTTATTATGGGGAAACGAAAGCTAATATATCAACAATGTTGCAGCAATACGTTTATCAATATAAAAAATCTAAAATAGAATCTGAGATTAGTTCAGTATTTTTTAATCATAATAAAATTAGTGGGCATAAATGTTTTCCTCAAATGATTAGTGCTATTTGCAATGAGCTTAATGATAGGAAGAGGAAGTTAAAAGAAACTTGGTTTATTGCCAAGTCTAATGACGTCATTAATCAACGTAATATACTGTCCCAAGGAGCATACCCTGGAATATTAACTGTTCAGCTTAAATCAGTAGCTATGTACCTGGTATACAGTACCGAAAGCGTTTGGTGAATTAGTATTTATTTTAATTTTTTTTTACTTTGTGTAATATTTTTATAAGTATTGAATATTTACATGGTATTAAATATAAATAAATATAACGTAAAAACTGCAAAATTTAAATTATCTATGATAAATTTTACAAAAAAGATTTATTAGTAGTGATTTTGAGAGTAAAAGATTATTTTCGTAGTCCTGAACGTATTTACACCATGCAATTCTATATATGACATTAATCGATTATAACATGTTTTTGTCGCAATTGTACAATTATATGTGTGATAAAAATGTAATAGAATGCAACCATCTCCCTTAAATAATTTATTGCTAACATTTTAATCAAATTCATTATCGTCATTCTTATTAGCGAGACTGAAAAGGATATGTTAAATTTAATCAGATTAAAGCAAAATATATTTAGGTTTATTACATCCATCAAATAACATTATATTTAAACTGTAATGTTTCAGTGTCTAGAAATACAAACTAGCCAAAAACTTGTTAGGATTCTAAGAAGCAACTTAGTGCTATTTAATAATATTTGTTTACTAGTTACAGTCAAAACATTAATACCGCAGTCAATGATAATCTAGTTCTGCAGTCATTCTTTGAATGACGTCATGATAGCAAATTATCTCGGATCATAAGACATTACATAAAACATAATATTTAGTTCTCTAAAATCAGTACAAA
This sequence comes from Epiperipatus broadwayi, assembly GCA_028023455.1. NCBI lineage: Eukaryota > Metazoa > Onychophora > Udeonychophora > Euonychophora > Peripatidae > Epiperipatus > Epiperipatus broadwayi. The sequence goes on from JAQFVV010000022.1 coordinate 11,400,798, forward strand.
TGATCATTCAAAATCATGTTTGCAAAATTATATATTATTAAGGTTGATTAGAACATATAACGTGATATGGAATAATAAGAAAATTATTCAATCAGACCAATCTAAACTTTATAATAAAATTAATTTAAGCATACATAACTTATAATAAGGAAAGACAATGTTACGTTATCATCATCATCATTTATCATGACTCTTTCTTGTTACAATTCCATATATTCAGTATAAATTTCATTTTCTAACCTTTGCGTTTCTTAATTATTGAAAAGTTTAAGAGCATAACAAGAGTAATTACTATTTTATATCTTTCTCTATATATTATATATTTTTGCATCTTAAATGTTTTTCTATGTTTTTATGAGATGTGTATATGTTAATGTATATGATACATGTATATGTTCACGTATTTATATATGATGAATCTGCTTTAATATTTTTCCTTTAAATATATATATATAGAAGAATAAAAAGTTTTGTTTATACAAATTTGTGTTCCTTTTTTTAGCTCTTAAAATACATGTTAGTTCTACAACTAAAGAAATTTTGGATAAATTTGAGATCTTCGTTCTAAAGAAAAGAGGTCATATTCCTATTAAAGTAAGATTTTACACACATAGAGTCACACACACACACACACATATATATATATATATATATCTGAGTTAAACTCGATCCGTGTTTGCAGATGTAACTTATTCAGTAGAATGAGCAGATTAATCCTCTCATTACAAGTATATATTTCAGGTAATAGTATTCTTGTCAGATATGTTGGAGATGTAAACTGCAGTAACCATGTTAGTATAGAAATATTTCTTTTTATATTAATAAAAAAAAATTGGAACCATTTTATTTTATAGTATAAATTTTATAAACATATGTTTATGATTAAATATCTCATCCAGACCAGCCTCGCAACATTAAACATATACCATAAAAGGTAAAGATATTTTTTATATTATTTATAATTTTTACATCTTAGAAAATATTAGAAGTGCAGAATATATTTAACCATTATATGCTTAGATATATGGATATTTTTAACAAATTTCAATTCTTTTGCAGGGTTCTCTTAAATTACATATATATTAAATCTCTGCATTTATAATATTTATTAAAAGTTGTAAATTGGTTAAAAATGGTCTCTATCATTCATAGTATTTATTTACGGTTGTGAAGCCATTACGGATGTAATATTAATTATAATCATGTATTTATAAATTTTATACTATAAAATAAAGAGATCGTAAATCTGCTATTAATTTAAACGGCGCTATTCTATTGTAGAATGTCAATATCCATTCCATCTATAAATATTATTTGATATATATATATATTGTAACGTTTTTCACGTTTTACTAGATCTGGTAGGCCTTCTTTTACACACTATAAAGTGAAAGTTAATCAAGCTATGGTTAAGAAAATATATTGTTCGTATTTCTAAAAGCATAGCTATATTTCCTGATTAACTGGCCTACTAATTATTACGACATGAATTGCGGATGAAGTTAGTTTTAATTTATAAAAGGAGGTTTTAGATTAGATAGGCGTATAGGAGATAGTGTATTTGTAGTTACACAACTTATGGATATGAGAAGAAATTCAGGTAAACAGTTATATATGAGTTTTATAGATATAGAGAAGGCATATGATAGAGTAAATAGAAATAGATTATGGATAAGTTTAGCAAATTTGGGAATGGATGAAGCTTTAGTGGATATTATTAAGAAATTATATAAAAATAATTATTATATATATCAGGGAATATTGAATCAGTTAAAGATAAAAATAGGGTGAGACTAAAGCAAGGGTGCCCTATGTCACCTATTTTGTTTGTGTTATATTTAAGTGAAATGGAAATGGCAATAGAAAGATTAGGAAGAGGGATAGAGATACCATTAATAGGTGGTAAGGGAGTATATATTTTGTCAGGTTTTTTTTTTGCTGATTTTTTTGTGTGCAGAAAGAAAAGAAGATATGGAAGTTATGCTGATGACATGTGCAAGGGTGGGTAAAGAGATGGGGATTAAATTTAGTGAAGAAAAATCAAATATAATGATGGTTAATACTGGAGAAAGAGAAGATGTAGCCTTTTATTGGAGATATTAAGTTAAGTGTTGTGAATAGATATAGTTATTTGGGAATTATTTTAAGTAATCAGAAAAATTATTTGGATGAATGAGAGAAAAAATTGATAAATGAAGCAAAGAAAAGAAAGGGATTGATAAAGAAATTAACAATGTTTTCATATAATAAATATGATGTAATTAGAATTATATGGAAGGGAGTTGCAGTAGCAGGGTTAACATATAGTAATGATGCATTATGTGTTAGTAAAGGGGTATTAGATTATTTAGAAAAAGTTCAAAGGGAAGTAAGAAGACATGCATTGGAAGCAGATGTATAGACAGCAAAGGAGGCAATTCAAGGAGAAATGGGATGGTCAAATTTTCATATGAAAGATGCAAAAAGTAAAATGAAAATGTTTGGTAGATTTCAGTTTATGGATAATAAAAGAATAGCCCAAATAGTATTTAATTGGGTTATGAGTAAAGGGTAGGTAACAAGATGGGTAAGAAAGGTAATGCAGTATGCAAAAGATTTGGATAAAGAATTTATATCAGTATATTTGTACAAAAGATGGGATGATTGTGTTAAGAGGATTGTTGAGTGTTATAGCGATAAGGAATGTGATAAAAGAATAGATTTATTAATAAAGAATAGGGAGTTAGAGAGATGAAGAAATAGTATGGAGAGTAAAAAGAGTTTAAATATATATAAACAGAATATTAGATGCGAGTTAATATATGATAATAGCAAGGAAAGTAGTTTATTGTTTAAGGCTCCAATGGGATCTTTAGCAACAAGAGAATATACACGTAAATGGAAAAATATGAGTGATTTATTTTGTAAATTATGTAAGGAAGGAATAGAAAATATTAGGCATTTGTTAATTGAATGTAAATGCTTGAAAACAGAAGTGTTACATATAATGAAGTTATGGAAAAATAAATATGAAAAAAGTGATTATACAGAAAGTGAATTATTGGTTTTTATGATGGGTTTGGGAAAAAATGTGGGGGATTTAGATATAAAGGCCATAGAATTGACAAAGATTATGTTGTGGAAATGGAATGGAGTAGAATATGGGAAAACTTAGAGTGGCGAATGGAAAATAAAGTGGCTAACAGGTTATCTGGGCATAATTGCTGAGATATTCTTGACTTCATTTAAGGAGAAGCCACAGTACATTACATCACATCTTCGTATCCCATAATTTTGATGTAAGAAAAAGATCGGGGTTATGATTTCCCGTAACTTTATTTATTCTTTTAAAGAATAATATATCCAGGGCTTAATTAATAAATATTGGCAAGGGTAAATTACACATTCAAATCTTAATAAACTAACATTAATAATAATCATTAATAATGTACAATGAATAGTTGATATTAGAAACAAATATTTTTATTCTAACAAATTAAAATATTAAAAACACATTACTAATTAATTGAAAAGATTACACGCACACTCTAATCCAGATATTAAATCAACTAACTAAAACAGTTTAATAATTAAAGTTCACTTAAGTTTCTTCCAGGAAGTTCTTTGGATGAGAATTCTGCAAATATCTCTAGTAGTAGTAATATTACAAGCTTATAGGAAGGATTGTTTGCAAACGCTTAATTTAGTCACAATCAGGATATGAATAATCTTAGCTTACCGGTAAGTTTGTGTAGATTCATGGGATCCCAATCTTCAATTATTGGTCTGTTCTATAGCTGGAGAAAAAAAGGACGGTTGCGATGACCCTTTCATTGAAAAAAGTGGTATTCATAAGACTTCGTTTCCATGCTTGCGTGACGGCTTGGTTCAGCTTGTGGCCTATCTGTGCAGAAGTATATTACTGTCACAGGTTATGCTAGTGGAAACCTCCAACTCTAAGACATTTAACCAGATGGTAAAGAGAAGACCTAGATCGAAGTTGTCCTCTTCTTTTTATACCTTGATCCAGTTTTTGAAACTTCTGTGCATCTATTTTCTTTTGTCCTTTTATCAGCATACAAGATAATAATCTTGTACACTCTTTCTTAAATTTAAGTTACAAAGTCTTTTTTTTTAGCATAATTCTGGCATCTTTAATTACTTAAAAAGATTTTTCTAATTTTAATCTTTTTACTTTTGCAATTTTTAAAATTTATCTGGATTAGTAATCTGCAAGTCTTTTTTTCTCTTTCCAATTTTAACTTTTATTTTTAATTATATATGAAAGAAAAATTTAACTTTAAAAAAAAAATTACTCAAACGAACAAAAATTTTTAAATGGGTCAATTTACTTTTTAGCTTTTAAATATTTTAAATGCCAATATCTTTGGACCATCTACGTGTAGACGTACAATATATATATATGTTTCTAAGAGAAATTAAATAAAATTTAAGTCATGACAGCAAGAAAGTTTTTAGATGCGATCAGATAATTATAAATATATTGCAAGTGCTAATATGAAAATCATAAACTTTCCAAATGGTATTTATATCAGTATAGTAGTTACAACACTGTATTAATTAATACATAATGAATATATATTTAACGAAATTGTGCATATATATATTATAACGATCCAAAAGAAAGTGAAGATCGAATCTTACCATAATCTGCACTACAAGGGTGCCATCTAGGCATTTGAACCTAGAAAAATTTATATAGTAGGCAGATACATAAGTTAAAAAAAATTATATTGGTTGATTCTGGTCGTTAGCCCATTGTCACTAGCTCATTGGAATAGCAGAGATTTATATTTTATAATAAATTCTTATCTAAGAATATATAAAAAAAGAATAAAATAAGCCACTGCCAGTAATTAACACATAAACATTTATTTACACACATAAATTTTGAATCATTTTTAAATTTTGAGGAATAACATTATTTTAGATTTTAATATAACTTTTAATTTAAATTATTATTTTAAACTTTTAAATCATCTACACAGATGAAATTTATATTTACTTTAAGATTGTCGCGTATGAATAAACTACATAGATTTGCATTTGAAAAGAAAATATTCTATACTTTATTTAACCTTAGGCCAAAAGTTCGCAGTCAAACTGGCATCAATCCATCTGATACATTGATGTATTCAATGTAGCATGAAAATACAACAGCACAATATACTATACTGTCAGGAATGGACATCTGAACAGTATAGTTAGAGAAGACATTGACTCTTGTCCAATACAGGAATGTTACATTTGTATGGCAAGAAGAACAATAAAATAAAAACTCCATAAGAAGGGACCACAGTCCTTTTCACCAACTTACAATCCCATACATAGGCAAAAGGGTTTTGTGCAGTGTATACAGCGATTCTGCCCATAGCGAACCTCATACTACATCTACTAATTACACCAATATATCCAATCCATTGACCTAATTCAACTACGAAATGAATAACCTAAGATTACCCTCCCTTAATATAACTTTACAAATCTATATAGCCATTCATGCCCGACTTAAATTTAACATTTAGTTAAATTCGCACAGATGGATTTATAGAAGTTTGTTTTTTAATGTTGAGCATAGATCGACTACACAGATTACATGCTCAAAAACATTTCAAAATAAACATAAATGATCAAAATATAAAGTCATTGATGTAATTGCATGAGAGAATTCACAAGAAACCCAATGGTATTCATCATAAGATGCCGCATTAACACCAATAACCAAAAAGACATCCAAATAAATACATTTTAGATATTCACCATAAGATATTTACGGAATGTCTATATATTTTAATCATATATGAAAACAAAAACATAATTAAACGTGAACGAATCCATGCAAGCATCTATGCACAATTGAAATTTAATGCATTTAATAATTTAAATGATAAATATTAATACAAATAAAAATAATAATTAAAAAAAAAATGGAAATGATTTTTAGCAAACAAATATGTAAAAATTAAACATTTATAATTAATTTGAAACATAAGTCAGATAAAAGTTCCTTTTTAAAATTTAGATTAGCTGATCAAATCTTTTAAAGTTCTTAATTACTTTTAGTAAAAATTTTTCCTTTTTTATCTTACAGTAAAAAAGTCTGGTCTGTTGTTCCTGAAGGAGGCCTCAGCTGGTTCATTCCTGGTATTTCAGTCATTTCATTTTTTAAAATAAGTGAGAGAGAATGACAAGTGCATCTTATCATCTTCTCACAAACTCAAGTTGGAACTGTCTGGAAACTCTATATTTCTCTTTTTATAATCCTCCTATGGATTCCATGAACAAAAACGTCACTGTTTCATTTTTTCGTTATGGTCCGGGCCTTTATTTGCTGCTTCTATATTGGACAAGATAATTCTTTTTATTCTCATATCTATCTTATCCTCTGACTTTTTAATTACAGTATATAAGAGCCCTAAGGGCTAGTTTGGTTTTCGATAATTCATAAGCAATCATTTCCATTTATAAAATATATAAATCTTGTACTTTTTTATAACAAAGTACGCTCAAATACTTTTATTTATTAAAAAAATATATTTTTAAAGTTTTGCATCTGTGTGAATATATACGTATACACGTTTAGCTTTTAGTTTTTAATAAATTTATTTTTATTTGCGAACTTAAAGTTTTTATTTTGAATTAATGTAACGGCATATTTATCTATCGTTACAATATATATATATATTGTAATGATCCGGAGAATGGCACTTAACGTAAAATGCACTACAGGGTGCCATCTAGGCATTAGAACCTAGATAAATTTATAAAGTAGGCAGATACGTCAGTCAAAAAAAAAAAGGATTTTTTTTTTCCTTTTTTTTTTATTTTGATTCCGGTCGTTAGCCCATGTCACTAGCTCAGGGAGTAGCAGAGATTTAATAATATCATATCTTATCTAATTAGATTTCAACATTAAAAAAATAAATAAAATAAGCTACTGCCAGTAATTAACATACAAAAATTTATTTACGCACATATATATAAGATTTAAAATTATTTTAGTATTAGTTTTACATTTTCACATTTAACATTTGATTTTTGACTTTAATTTACATTTAATTACTATTATATTCTAATTTTACATTTTAATTAAGTTCGCACAGATAAATTTATGAAAGCTTGTTTATAATGTTGAATATAGATCGGTTACATAGATTTCACGGTCAAAAACATTTCAAAGTAAACATAAACGATCAAAATACAAAATTATTGATTACTGACAATTGCGGAGGGAACTTTATACATAACCCAATAGTATTCACCATAAGATACTGGCATTGTCACCAATAACCTAAAAGATATCCGAATAAATACATTTTTGATACTCACCATAAGGTATCATTATTTATCGAATGTCTATATATTTTGATCAAATATGGAAACGCAAAACATAGTTAACCAATAAACAATCCATGCAAGCGTCTATAAGCAACTTAAATTTAATGCATTTTTATTTAGGGTCGAGTATGAATAGACCATATAAATTTGCTTTTGACAATAAACATTCTATCCCTATTTAACCTTAGGCTAAAATTCGCAGTCAAACTGGCATCAATCCATCTGATATATCGATGTATTCAATGTAATTTGGAATACGGCAGCACCAAAGAGATTAAGAAAAGGCATTGACTCTCATCAGATAGGGATATTACATCTATCTAACGAGAAGAACAATAAAAAAAAAACTCCATAGAAAGGAACTGCGTTATCCGACTTATAATTCCTTCCATAGGCAAACGGAAGTGTGCGGCGTATGAAGCGATTCTGCCCGTAGCGAATCAATATTACATCTACTAATCACACCAATATATCCAATCCATTCACCCAATTTAACCACGAAACAAATAACCTAAGATTACCCTCCCCTAATATAACTTTACAAATCTATACAGCCATTCATGCCCAACTTAAGTTTAACATTTATATAATTAATTTAACGAAAAACAAAAAAATCATGATAAAACTTAAAGAATAAAAAATAAATAAATGGAAATGATTTTACATAAATAAGAAAAAAAAATACATCAAATAACACTATTAATAAAGAATTTAGTTTGGTCAGATAGGATCATATTGCAATCATTGAAATATAGAAAATTTTAATTTAATGTTCATTATTTATAAAGTTCTTACGGTTTAAAACAGTTCATCTTTATCCGTTGCTTGTCATGAACGTGAATTCCCACGCCGTCCTAAAAAGGTTGGTATCCATTTAGCCGTTGTTTATTTATTTATTCGGAGGTTTTTTAGTTTAGTTGGTCCTCAATGTAGAAAACGATAGTTCATTTCTCTTTTTTTCTTTGGCAAAACTGAAGGGATTGAACGTGCGTCCTTCAATCTCTTCTCCCGCACCTCCACACTAACATCTATCTGTCACATCATAATAATCATCATCTCCTAATAATTTTCCACCATGTCCTTTTATATTCATTTGAAGGATTGCATTTACATTACATCATCGATGCGATGATCCTTTTCGTTGAGGTCCGATTTCCCAATGGATTTATTTCATTTGCTAAAAGTTTCTATTGTTTTCCTCTCTGACCGATGTTTTTTACATTTAAATGCCCAAGGCTGGTTTACATTTAACTAATTAACAATCATTTCCATTTCTGATTAATTAACCTGTTTTCCAAATCAAAGATATATTTTTATCTCTAAATCTTTTTAAGTTTTTGTTTTAAAATACCTTTTCTATTTTTAATACAGTTTTATTTTAATAATTTTTTTTATCTGTGCGATTTAATATATATGAGTTTAAGATGATATTTAATTTCAATTTTTAATTCTTAAAGAAAATTTTTAAATGCGAACTTTTTGATTTACTTTCATGTTTAATAAATATAAAAAAAACAATGTAACGAACGTCTGTGCTCGTTACAATATATATATATATATAACCTTTTAATTATATACTTTGTAAATCATATCCAAATATATATGTATAACTTTGTTATATACAATTTAAAAAAGTTTATTATGTATATTGTGCCGGATGAAAGCTTTTAATTTCATCTATCAATCTATTCTAATACAGAGGGCACCACCAGATCACTACATATCTGGAAAATTGGTTTACTGTGATCAGAATAGATGATGATGATGGTTTGCGCCGACTAGACTCAGGGAAAAACAAGAGATCTTAAATTGTTTAGACAATTGAGACAAAAGCACAAAGACAAACATCAGCCAAATTAAGTTTAAACATATTTAATAACATTTTATTCAGAGAAGAATAACTTATAAGAAAAGTTTATAATTTATTAACACAATAAATAGGATTAACTCAGGTGTGTACCAGAAATACTTGAGGTAAAGCTATGACAGACCAACTGATCTTCTAATAAATGAATTATAAAAGGGAGGATGTAAATTTCATTCAGCAGAAGATTCACCCAAACATTGGTTCTCACTTTCAGATACTTAAACCATATGCCCTTGAAACAGATTAAAGAAATTTAGTGCCGATGAGCTTTTCGAGGTCCAAAAATTGGTCAGACCCCGAATGTCCTTATATCGGTATGAGCTGCACCTATTACTACATTTAAAATAACGGTGATTGATCCACCTCAAGAACAAACGAAAAATATGCTTGAAACAGAGTAAAACAATTAAAATTGGTGAATCCCAGCCAAACGATTGGCGAAAATTACTCTAAAATTAATAAGAAAAGGTCTCAATAGGAGACAAGCAAATAATTAGAAAAACAGTTATGTCTGCCCCAGCAATTAAAGAAAAGAAAATGAATTACAAACAAATTCTGAGTACACACTCTGATAAATTTAAAGCATACGTAATAAATACAAAAATAAATCTATCGGAGAGTGCACATGAGTACGAAAATCTTAAAAGTTGTAAACACTTTAGCAGAATGAAAGTATCGCTCACCTGTAATTTAAGAAAGGATAAATTTTGTCTTCCTGCTGATGACTTATAAAATTACAAAGAAAAACACAATTCTAATTTCCACTTTTAGAGATATTAGAAACGAAATCTCCACCTGCGGCAAATTAGACATAAAGTCACCAGCCAAAAGATTTTTGGAGGTTTAGCAATAGGGCAAACATAGAGTTTAAAATTAATTATTGAGTAATAACATAATTACAGGTAAGCATTTAAAATGCATGACTGCTAAAGCATTTATAAAAAGTGAGGCATAAAATATAAATACTCATTCATCACTCTCCAATAAACAAAACTGAAAGCAAATTGGGAATCTTAAAACTAAGATTCCAAAACCCATTACAAAAATACAAGAAAACACAATAAAGATTAAATGTGAATATAAATATTACTTAAAGTTTACGAATACAGACTTTTATGATTAGACTGAGTGGAGATTTAAAAAGAATTAATTTACCCTGGGAAGAATAAAAAGAAAATAGTTACCTTTCGGTAAAAGCAATGTTCACGTAGAGTGCACACTTTTACTTAAGTTCATTTTCAGGTTCTTCAACCATGGCAAGGTAGATGTAACGAGGTTCCCGCTTCTTGTAGGAGTTTAAGGCATTACTAGAGCAAATTTGGTAGTCAGGGATCCATCTTTTGTTGAGTTAGCAAGCCATTCGGATTTTGACAACACGTATAGAATTTTTCATCTTGTTGCAAGCAAAAGTATTTAATAACAGCTGATGTCCTTTAAAAATTTAAATGTCCACGCTGATATAAACTTTCACTTGAGAAACAGCTTGTCTAGTACGAATAATGAGTTAATTGACACTCCAAATTTTCAGGGCTATTTATACGTTGCTCCATTTCCTGCGAAACACTTTCCTTGTTGTCCAATTTCTACACCTTAGGCAGGGCAAATATTAATCTCCCACTCAATGTAATCTAGGAATTCTACCCAGAAATTATTGAAATGAAAACAACTACATAAAAATCAAATCTCCACTATTAAAATAAAAGCCACAGGAATGTAATTAGCTAGATTGCTTGTTTTTTAATTAATTGATTTAAAGTAAAAACAAGCAGTATAAGAAAATTATTTTAAAATAAATCGATAACACTGAATGTATTTTGATACACGTATTCTTTTTAAATAATAATAAAAATTTAAACATTAAACATTTTAACAAAATTAAGTTTAGTGAAGATTAAAACTTTATCGGATTTCAATCATGTTCAACTGCCTCAAAACGTGATCAAAAAAAAAAAAAACATTCCTGTAACTTTTTTTTCTTTTTTTTTAACTAGAAACACTTTAAAATTATTCTTAGAAATTTGGCTGAACGTTTGCCTCACACTCAGAAAAACAGAACAATATTTCATTTTAAACATTTTCCACTTTCATAATCCGTTAACAAAATCTTTTTTTTTTTTAATTTTTATTAAAAACAATCCATCCGATTACTAAATGCTGAACCCTTAACTTTTGTCCGGCAGTTCTTTTACTCCGTTTACTAACATTGAAATAAGTTCCTTTCCCTCTCTTATATTTTCTTAACTTATATAATTTTCTCTTGTCTTTTTCACATTCTATTTTGTTTTCTATCTCATATAATGGAAAACTGTTTTGCCGAGCAAAACACCTTTCTAGTAAGTGTCCCCTTTTACTACTTATACTATCAGCATTAGTATACAGAAAGAATATTATTGTCTACAAACTTTTTGACTGTTTGACATAAGATCCTTTTATATATGGCTTCTATTTCAACCTTAAAATCATATTTCTTAATCTTTTTATTAATTCCTTTCTTCTTTTTAAACTCATACTCATCACAAACAGTTATTGAAACCAATTTATTTTTAGTTTCACGAGGAAACTTTTTTACCTGCTTTTCTGTTTTTACCTTATAACTTTCTTCTATTGCTTTATTTACATTTACTAAATTTTCCACCACACTTTCTACTTGTAACCCATCTGTGCTTATTTCTAACTTTATTTCCATCTTCTCTGTCCTAGCACTATTCTGTGCTACTTCAACTTCTATATCTTTTATGACCTCAACTTATTCTACTTCTTGAGTTTCTTCTACTTCTCCCATTATTTCCCATCTCATTTCTTTCATTTCCATAATCATTTCTTCCTTTATAGCCTGCTGGCCCTGCCTAACTTCACTAATTTCTTCCTTTATTGCCTGTTAGACCTGCTTAATTTTCTTCTTTATTTCCACTTTAAACTCTGCTATCATTGCTTGCTGACTTTTCTTGAATTCACTCATATCCTACTTCATTTCTATTACCAACTTCATCATCATCTTCATCATCATCTGTGACCCACTCTCTTCTTTGTTAACTATTCCCATTTTTGCACCAGACTAAATTTGCAATACTAACTTCTTAAAAAAAATATAAAAATCTAAAAGCAAATAAAATGCTATTTACTGTTTTCTATAAATTATTTCATAACGAAGACGAACTATATTTAACTCTTCAAAAAATTAACTTAGACTTTTTTTTAAAAAATACTCTTTTTACAGTTTCAAAATTATTTCATATAAAAAGAAGACGAACTATATTTAACTCTTCAAATAAAATTACTCCGACAGACTTTTTGAAAATACGCTTTCTAAGTTTCTAAATTATTTCATTAAAAGGAAGACGAACCCCATTCTACCAAACTGCTCCAAAATACGTGCAATAATTAACAAAACCGAACCTCCACCTACTAAATCTTGCCTCTAATACCTGAAATCTTTCTTAACCATCTAAACAAAATCTCACATGGGTTTGAAGTCAAAGCCCCATGTTGGGCACCAAAATTTCCTATTATGTGCCAGACAAAAGCTTTTAATTTCATCTATCAATCTATTCTAATACAAGGGCGCCACCAGATCACTACATATCTGGAAAATTTGTTTACTGTGATCAGAATAGATGATGATGATGGTTTGCACTGACTAGACTCAGGGAGAAACAAGAGATCTTAAATTGTTTAGACAATTGAGACAAAAGCACAAAGACAAACGTCAGCCAAATTAAGTTTAAACATATTTAATAACATTTTATTCAGAGAAGAATAACATAAGAAAAGTTTATAATTTATTAACACAATAAATAGGATTAACTCAGGCATGTATCAGAAATACTTGAGGTAAAGCTATGACAGACTGACTGATCTCCTAATAAACGAATTATAAAAGGGAGGATGTAAATTTCATTCAGCAGAGGATTCACCCAAACATTGGTTCTCACTTTCAGATACTTAAACCATATGCCCTTGAAACAGATCAAAGAAATCCAGTGCCGATGAGCTTTTCGAGGTCCAAAAATTTGTCAGACCCCGAATGTCCTTATATCGGTATGAGCTGCACCTATTACTACGTTTAAAATAACGGTGATTGATCCACCTCAAGAACAACCGAAAAATATGCTTGAAACGAAGTAAAACAATTAAAATTGGTGAATCCCAGCCAAACAATTGGCGAAAATTACTCTATAATTAATAAGAAAAGGTCTCAATAGGAGACAAGCAAATAATTAGAAAAACAGTTACATCTGCCCCAGCAATTAAAGAAAAAAAAAGAATTACAAACAAATTCTGAGTACACGCTCTGATAAATTTAAAGCATACGTAATAAATACAAAAATAAATCTATTGGAGAGTGCACATGAGTACGAAAATCTTAAAAGTTGTAAACACTTTAGCAGAATGAAAGTATCACTCACCTGTAATTTAAGAAAGGATAAATTTTATCTTCCTGCTGATGACTTATAAAATTACAAAGAAAAACACAATTCTAATTTCCGCTTTTAGAGATATTAGAAATGAAATCTCCACCTGTGGCAAATTAGATGATAAAGTCACCAGCCAAAAGATTTTTGAGGTTTAGCAATAGGGCAAACATAGAGTTTAAAATTAATTATTGAGTAATAACATAATTACAGGTAAGCATTTAAAATGCACGACTGCTAAAGCATTTATAAAAAGTGAGGCATAAAATATAAATACTCATTCGTCACTCTCCAATAAACAAACTGAAAGCAAATTGGGAATCTTAAAACTAAGATTCCAAAACCCATTACAAAAATACAAGACAACACAATAAAGATTAAATGTGAATATAAATATTCCTTAAAGTTTACGAATACAGACTTTTATGATTAGACTGAGTGGAGATTTAAAAAGAATTAATTTACCCTGGGAAGAATAAAAAGAAAATAGTTACCTTTCGGTAAAAGCAATGTTCACGTAGAGTGCACACTTTTACTTAAGTTCATTTTCAGGTTCTTTGACCATGGCAAGGTAGATGTTACGAGGTTCCCGCTTCTTGTAGGAGTTTAAGGCATTACTAGAGCAAATTTGGTAGTCAGGGATCCATCTTTTGTTGAGTTAGCAAGCCATTCAGATTTTGACAACACATATAGAATTTTTCATCTTGTTGCAAGCAAAAGTATTTAATAACAGCTGATGTCCTTTAAGAATTTAAGTGTCCGCGCTAATATAAACTTTTATTTGAGAAACAGCTTGTCTAGTACAAATAATGAATTAACTGACACTCCAAATTTTTGGGGCTATTTATATGTTGCTCCATTTCCCGTGAAAGACTTTCCTTGTTGTCCAATTTCTACGCCTTAGGCAGGGCAAATATTAATCTCCCGCTCAATGTAATCTAGGAATTCTACCCAGGGATTATTGAAATAAAAACAACTACATAAAAATCAAATCTCCACTATTAAAATAAAAGCCACAGGAATGTAATTAGCTAGATTGCTTGTTTTTTAATTAATTGATTTAAAGTAAAAACAAGCGGTATAAGAAAGTTATTTTAAAATAAATCGATAACACTGAATGTATTTTGATACACATATTCCTTTTAAATAATAATAAAAATTTAAACATTAAACGTTTTAACAAAATTAAGTTTAGTGAAGATTAAAACTTCATTGGATTTCAATCATGTTCAATATATTAAAGTAAAATTTGCTCTTTCTCTCCTTATATATACTCATGAAGGTACTCATCTTTTAGCTAAAGACACCATTCTATAGCGCGGTTTTCACGCCAAAACACACTAAAATGCTGTTTCCATGGCCGACACATTCGAACCCGCTTTTTCAATAGTACAACTTTTTTGTTGTGCTACAGAATGCAGGCCGCTATGTTGCGTCACAGTACAGCATGTATGTTGCATGGTAGCAAATATATTTTGCAAATTCGCACAATTTATAAAACAGTTATGACTTGATGAGAGAGTTTGTATTTGAATCGGATGGAAATGTTTTTTTCATTGAATTTTTTTTTATTATAAAGGATTAAAATGTTGATATTTTGTAAAGTAATAATTCTAAGACTTTTTACAATGTACTATATTAATGTTTTAATTGGGAAAATGTTAAAGATCTATGTTTTTAGTGAGTTGCAATTAGGTAACGCATCAAGTAACGTAGTGTTCATAACATTTCACGAGACAAAGAAGACTTCTATCGTGTGTATATTTTTGAAGTAAGAAAAGTACAAATATACAGGTTTTTTTGTAAATTTAATAAAAAGCAAATATTATAAACATGTTTAATAAGTAAAGAAGACATTTGCATGTGTTTGTTGTTGTATAAAAAAGTTTGAGTTTCTTTATTTTGTCCGAGTACGGTTATGATTTTGAATTTTTTTATTTTAGCATTACAAACAAACAGAACACTAACCCTAAAACTAACCCTAAACCTAACCCTAAACTAACCCTAAACCTAACCCTAAACTAACCCTAAACCTAACCCTAAACTAACCCTAAACCTAACCCTAAACTAACCCTAAATCTAACCGTAACAACTTTTACTTTTATTACGATTATTATTTTTTAGTTAAACAACAACAAAAATAGTCGTAACACAAGTAAAAAAATATCCGATAGACAATTGATAGAAAAAAAAGCCGTAACACAATTTAAAAAGTATACGATATAAAAAACACGAATCAAATTGTAATTTGTTGATTTTATTTTACATTTATTATTATCATTTAAATTGTATACGTTAATAAAAAATAATATTTAAAAAAGACGATTTTGTTTTGTTTTTATTTTCGCATTACAAACAGAAAAATTATTAAAATCAACGGCCGTGAATGTTCATATTTTATAGTTTTAGCGTGAAAACGATGCCATCCAATGGTGTCTTTAGCTATAATACAAGCACCCTTATGAAAAATAGGTTGTCTTTTACCATTTCACAATAGTGCCAAAACATTTCAAAGTAATTTCATATCAAATACTGCCACATGGACTATTCTACAATAAAAAAGAGCAATTTTTCACAATATATTCATATGTTTTATGCTAAATACATATAACAAATAGTTATTGTATCTTAAGATAAATCATATTTTACAAATCAACATAAAAGCATTTGATATTTTTTGTGTTTTCAGTATATTGTGAAAGGCAACTAATCTTCACACATGTGCTATACAATTAACATGGCTCACTCACCCATCAATGAATTCATGAAAATATTTATTTTAACATAAACAACTCTTTGGGGAAGGTGAATTATTAATTTAATTAGCACTTGATTATTATAAATGAATGGAAAATTGTATAAAATAATATATATAGTGGTGTATAGTGTATACATTATTTATTATATATATTGTTATGTTATATAGTCAATTCTTTGAATTGTATTCTATTTTATTAATGTTTTATATTGTTTTTATTTTACTTCCATTATAGAACACTAGATGGTGTTTTATTTCTAATAATTGGTTAATGTTAACTATATTAGGGACTTTGGCACCATATTAAATTTTGAAAAAACTGACTTGACACACAATTTTCACAATAACTTCAGTTTTAATAATGTTAGAGAAAAATGCTATATATTGACAGAAAATAGAAAAACTAAGAAAAACAATAACGTTAAGACAAATAGTTTTTACCAATAAAAAAAGTAAGGGAAAAAATTTTTCAACATCTGAAAAAATGATTACGGTATTATTTGTTCATAATTTATCATTATCAAAGTTTAAAATTACACTTCATTGATAATTTCTTGGTATTCCTCACAAAATTCTCATTTAAACCATATATAATATTTCTTATCTTATCTGAGATAATCAATAGCATCAGAACTTACAAAGTACTAACATAAGAATTCTTCATTTTTATCTTGTACTCAAAAGTAAAAAAATTCAAGGCAAGTATAAGAAAAATATTCATCCTAATAAAAGATCCAAAATAAATCATTTCCTGAAGGTGGATATGCATTTGCCATCATAGGAATTAGGTCCTTGTCTAATCAAAACTAGAAATTGAAGGCTACTGTCTGTATCAATGATAAAATGAGTTTCCTTTCTTCATTGTATATTTTTTTGTGTACACCAGTGTTTAAATGGATATAATCCCCTAATTTTCATTATTTACATTATAATAAATCCATGATCATATGTTTTTGATATCACATTTACAAGTATTAATATATGTATAAAGGAAATTTTAGATTACACAGACAGCAGTTCATATGGGTAAATTCTTAACTAATCTATATTTACTTCAAGAATGAGGGCTTGTGTGATATGTTAAAAAAGTTCAAGCTATGAGAATTCACAACTGAAAAGGACTGTATTCTGCTAAGTTGTATTCATAATATTTAAATTAACATATAGATTTATATGTATGCAAAATCTTCAGCATTAAAAAAATTGTAATGGACAGGGAAATTTAGGAGACTGAAAGTCTTAGTTGTCACTCTTTCATGAGGCTGCTTACTTATTTAAGATATGATTTTCATTTATCTAATTAATAGTTATGTGCTAGGGAAAACCTACTAAGGGATCTTATGCTATTACACATGGCAGAAATCAGATAAAAGTTACTAAAATGCCCTGCCTTGCAAACTGCAGTTAGATTGCCATGCTTGGCAAATTGACATCTAAGTGATAGATAAGTTGTAATATCAATAGGAAGTAGTAACAATAATAATTATCATTTTCAATTTTTTTTCGAAACATGTGATCATGGAATATTCAAATATTAATTGGCTATGTTCTTTAAGATAAAATGTATGAAGAATTTACACCTAAATACCTGTCAGAATTTAAGATTACTATATTTGTTCTTACAAAGTTTATTTAATGAGAAGGAAGTTGCTTAATTGAATAGATAATTAGTCATGATATTTTTATCGAAAAAGTTAATCATGTGAAAGAAGACTGCAAAATGTTGAAGTCACTATGAGGTGCTATTTTTTATTTTTTGGATTTCTAGACATACCAAAGGAAAGATAATAATACTACAATCAGACTTAGCAATGCTATCTGAAATCTATTTCATTAGTATATATTTTTTAACATTAGATTCATAAAGTTGGTGAAATAAAGCTTTTCTCATTGGATATCATTATTGCATTAATAGCTAATTTTTTTCTAATGATTTTAATGCACATCATCCTTTTTAATCTATAAGTCTTGAAAGAACGTAGTGTTATTTTTTTCCATATATCAAAGCATCAGTCGGGAAGCAAACCCGCGAACTCGGGACAACTACTTGTAAGGCAGCTGTGCTGACTACTCGGCCACCAGCGCTTGAAAAATTTAGTGTTATATGTGAAGAACTTTATTGTCCTTCATACTTTATGAGTTTAGGCCATGTGCAGCATTTCATTGAACTCAAGACCAATAACTTGTTTAATTTTCTCTGATATTGCATTTAAAGCAAAAATACAGTCAGTGACATTCTAGTTTTTGTTCAATAACCAGAATTTTTAAAATATAGGATTTCCTCAGTACGTATCTAAAATATACCACTATTCATTTCTTTAATAGCATTACGTTATGACATAAAATATGTATTAATATCAAATTACTATATTTTTATGCTATTGTTCTTGCACGTAGCATTTGATAATATTTTTTTAAATAAATGCATTTAGTAGATAACTTTATTTGTATGTGGGTGTGGCAAAATTGAAAGTTTAGGTATAAATATCAATATAAAAAATTGAATTTTTTTTAAGAGATTAAAAATAAGTTGATAGAAGCAGTACAATATAATCAAAAATTATTGAGAAAAATTATAAGTTCTCTGCTATAATGTGGAATTTTTGCACAACACATACATTGACTTACATTCGAATGCTTAGTGGTAACCGAAATATATATTTTTAATGAGACGGTGCCACTTGACTTTAATAATCTTTCTATGAGTCCAACTTTTAAAAATAATAAGTATAAAAATTTAAATAATTATTATCAATTTTAGCGTATTTTCAAGTACGCATACCTAAAGATAATTTTTAGAATGTTGATGACTATTGGTTTATAAAAATCACAAAATGCTATAGATATGGTTTTATTATCATAAAATTATATGAAACATAATAAAGAATGTATTCTCAAAATAATGTAATCTTACGATTACATTTTAGTTAGAATCAGAATGTAAAAAAGTCAATATTGAAAAACATAGACACTGAATATTAGAGAGAGATTGTGGATAAGTGGGTTTTAAAGTTAAAATATTTAAATTAAAAATATACCCAAACAATATGGAAGACAATTTGGTGTTTCTTTTTTAAAAGTAATTATTATTTGAACTAAATTTCAACAGCAGTTAAACATTATGCTTGTCACACATATTACTGAAATTCAGAATTCTCTCCAACAGTGGATTTTAAATACTGGATGGCCTACGGCAATAAATGAATTAGTAAAGATTTGATTCAGAATGATATTCCCTATTAAAATAAATAACAAAGTGAATGTGGAATTTCATAAGCAATATATAGATATCACACTAGATGTTTAATGACTAGTAAAATGTGTTAATAATTGGAGAATTAAAACTCTTCTATTGATCTTGGTCTTTTTAGGTGTTTTATGCTTTAAAAAGATCCTATTAAATCAATGAATAGGACTTTTTCATAGAATAATTATAATATTTTGATCAGATTGAGAGATTATTGTGATCAACGTTAAAAAATAATAGAAAAAATTCAGATGATCATGTTTAATGATATATTCATTGTAGTGACATAATTAAATTTGGTTAGAGCCATAACGATTATTAAAGGAATTCTTTGTAATTTTAAAAATGCGTAGATACCAATATGTTAAAATACCTGGAGATGTTTTTAATAATGGAAATAGTATTTCAACATCTAAATTATTGGAATTTTTTTAGGAATATGTACTGCTGTTAAATCCTTTTTTAACAATAGCATATACCTCCTTTTTTCTTTTAAATATATATAATTACAAAATATAAATTTATATCTGCAATAAGAAAAAAAGATGGAATTATTACTAAAAGGAGAGATGACATCATGAAATTGGTAGAAGATTTTTATCAAGAATTATATAGTAATAAAGAACAAGTACCTCCTATATCTATTACATCTTACCAAATTGCCCAGAATTTTAAATGAAGAAGTGAGACATGCAATTAAATGTATGAAGAAAGGAAAAGCTCCAGGTAATGATGGAATTATAATTGATATATTAAAAGAAGCAGGCAAAGAAATAGAAAAAACTTTAGCAAAGTTATATACCAAATGTCTAAATGATAAAGATGTACCGAATGATTGGAAGAATGCAGTAATAATATTAATATTTAAAAAAGGTGATAAAGAAGATATTAGAAATTTCAGACCTATCAGCCTTTTATCAATTTTATATAAAATTTTTACCAAGATAATTACTACTCGTCTACAGAGAACATTGGATTTCCACCAACCAAGAGAACAAGCTGGATTTAAAAGTGGTTTTAGTACAGTAGATCATATCCAGGTATTGAGAGAAGTTATAGAAAGGACAAATGAATATGAGTTGCCATTATGCTTAGGATTTGTAGATTATGAAAAGGCATTTGATTCTATAAACATTTCTTCAGTGATTAAAGCATTAGATCATCAAGGTATAGATCCAGGATATTGTCATATTTTAAAGAATATTTATAAAAATGCAACAGCAACAATTAGATTACATAATGACACTGGGAAAGTCAACATTGAGAAAGGTGTAAGACAAGGTGACTCCATATCTCCAAAACTTTTTACAGCAGTGCTGCATGAAGTATTTTGTGGATTAAAATGGGAAACTAAAGGAGTGAAAGTAAATGGTGATTATTTAAGTCATTTAGATTTCACAGATGATGTAGTTGTTTTTGCAAATAATGCTTCAGATCTGCAGGAAATGTTGCAGGAATTATCAGATGAAAGTAGGAAAGTAGGATTAAAGATAAATGTTAAAAAGACTAAAGTAATGTTTAATCGATTTGCTCAAAATATGAAACTAAAGATTGATTATGATGAATTAGAAGAAGTTAACAGTTACAAATACCTTGGTCAGATTATTAATACAGATGGAAACATAATGGAGGAAATTAATCATAGAATTAAACTTGGTTGGAGTGCTTTTGGTAGAAATAACTTGATACTAAAAGGAAATATGCCTATGTGTTTGAAAAGGAAGGTTTTTAACAAATGTGTTTTACCAGTTCTTCTTTTGGGATTGGAGATTGGGACATTTAAAAAAAGAGAAATGAGAGTTCAGACCACTCAAAGAAGTATGGAGAGATGTATGTTGGGAGTAACAAGAAGAGATCGTAAATGCAATGTATGGGTAAGAGAACAAACAGGTGTTACTGACTTCATTGAAAAAAATAAAAGATTGAAGTGGAGTTGGGCTGGTCATATTGTTAGAAGAGATGATAATAGATGGACAATTGAAATTTTAAACTGGATTCCAAGAGATTGTAAAAGACCCAGAAAGAGACCACATGTAAGATGGATGGATGAAATAAGAAAGTGTGCAGGGATGATGTGGAGAAGAGAAGCTAAAGATCGGAGAAGATGGATTAATCCTGCAGTGGATTGATAATGTTTGGTAATGATGATGACAAAATATAATGTTCTTTTCACTAAATCCACTCAAAAATTATACACTCTCTTTTCACTTTTTCTTCATCCAAATCTTACTTTTTCCACCACCATATATATATACTTGTTAAAACATCCAACATTTCGACCACTTTATTTGTAGTCATTTTCAAGGATCTACAAAATACATATTTACATCTTTATAACTATCAATATACAGTAATTAAAAATAACATAAAAATATAAAAATTCATCTATCCTTATCATAAAAAACAACATTTTCCTTTCATTTATCAATACATCTTTGTTTACATATACTACATTATATATACACTTCATTAACTTAGTTCTTTACTCCCCAAACTTTTTTTTTACATATACATCTCTCGTTTTTAAAAAAAAACATAAATATTTTTTTCCTTTCCTTTTTATACCTCATAAGTAATTACTTTTAAACAATAACTTTATATTCAAATTTATTCTTTACTTAAAACATATCATTTACATAATTCTATTCAGAATAGGTTTATTACTTTTTATATATAAACTCTCCTTTACCATTCTCTCTATATATAATCTTACTTTTTTCAACATTCTTATCTTAAAATCTATATGTCCAAATTCCTTATTGTGTATGTTAACATTTGAATTTTTATCACTTAAATGTTATTTCAACCTTGTCCCTAATTTATTTTTTGTTGTACCTATATATGACACATTCCTATTATCCTTACAATCTAAACACACTTCTATAAATACCATCATATTTTCAACATTTTTATCTCTCGTTTCCTTTATCACATTTCCTAAATTAAGCTTTCTTTTTATATTTTGGCTTCAACAATAAATTATGTTCCTTTCTACATTTCCCATTTATAGCCTTTATAATCTTTTTAATGTTCAAAAATGTATTTTTTTGATACCCTATAACTACTATATATAAATTTGTTTTTATCTTTCTTTTTATCCAATTTTTTTTTATTTTTTAAATATTTTTCTTTCCACATAATTTATTAATAATTTTAATTGGATAATCATTTTTCATTGCCTCTTCTTTTATTTTACCCGTTCCTCCTTAAATAACCTTTCCTCTAAACATAAAATTATTCTCCTATTTATCGTATTATTAACAATATTTATCTTATATATATATATTCTAACCTCCCCCCGTGCATTCTCACCCCAAAATTTACTGTTTATTACGAATATTACAGGTTCTAGCTCAGTTAACAAATAAATAAATAAAATATTCAGCATTAATTAAAATGATTACTAGCTCTAATTTTAAAATACAAATATGGTTCAATTTTAAAATGAATTAACAAATATTTACTATTTTCATGAGACATGGAGTGACAATACAGGGAACGAGATAGACTACATTGAGCCATTATCCACACGATACTACCTCAATGGCATAAGAACACTATCCCCCCTTTTTACTATACCAAATAACTAACTCATAGTATTCTTACGACTTTCTGAGCTCTATTCACTACGATTAAAATAATAATCATATCTTAATCTTCTTTATAACAAGAATCTAGCTCAATTAAATAAAATGAAGTAAAATAAATAAAATCTCAGGTTCATAAATTGTATTCTAACTGATTTAAAATTACGGTAGTAAAATATGAAAAGGGAATTTTATGTCATAATCTACTACACAGCAACTAATAATAAAAATAATAATAACAATAATAATATAATATAATCTTATTTCTTCCTAAAATGAAATAAATAAATACTTCCATGGTAGTATTTTAATAATCTGACAACAGAATACGTGTGGCAACATTAGCATATAATTTAATGTAATATTGTGGCAACCGACTTATGACCAATAAATAATATAAAATTATGATCTTTTAATTTTAACATACCAATAAATTCTCAAAATTCTTATAACACTTTTATGTTTACCTTTTGTGCAAAATTTATATGTCTGTTTCAATTATAAATGTATCGTGATTTCATGCATCCATGTGGAGAAATAACAACTCGGACACAAAAACTTTAAAACAAATTTAAAACAAAGTTTATTAACAACATAAATAAATTAACAATATTTTTACACTATATACATTGGATATCCCTTACTCTCATATCTCAACTTAGTTTATTAGTTTATAAAATGAAATCAAAATATTATGTACTTTTCCTAGTTAAATCTTATTTTTTTTTTTTTTTAACACTTAAGAAAATACAGTATTATTACTTGATTTATTATTATGGTTAGCTTATTACAAAATGCATTTCTTATATGATTATCACAAACTCTTTTCATCCCTAATATTATTAAAATTACATTTTTTACAAAAATTTACATTCGTAATAAAATTCTACAAAATAATAAAATTTAGTTTCATATTGGTTGTATGGAATCTTACAAAGTCAAAACACTATTCTACATTCGGTATTAGGTTTTTATTATTCATTATCCGATGTTTATTAATCCTAATATTCTCATTCAAGCCTTACTTCGGATAATATAATTATAACTATTAATATACCATGCACAAGTATATGTTTATTATACCTTATTGAATTTTCTCTTGATAAATATGCAATACTCATTCCCTCCAACATTAATATTTAAAAAAAAAAAATAAAACATTCAAATTTTATTATCACTTTTTAAAATACTTGGTTTAGATTTCTTTTCAAAATCTTATATTCATTTCTGAATTAATTTTACAATGTATTATATGATTCTTTCTCTCTTTATGATATTTTGGGACTTTCAATTTTAAAGTTACACAATTCTATACATTCAAGTAAATAAACTATTCTTACATAAACGATAACATATCTTCAGTTCTATTTTATTCATTATTTCTTTGAAAATATCTTTCTGACCGATGCAGATTCATGAAATAAGGATAGCGAAGATAGATGCATAGGATCAAAATACAACTAGAATATTACTCGTCATATACCTTGACAATCATGGCACAGTGAATTAAAAGACACTATAGAGGAGTGACCTTTACCTGTCTACCAACCTCTATCATAGGAACGATGCTAAAGCTATTTCTTCAGCTTTATTCTAACATCAAAAGTTTAAAGATATGCAAAACACTGTCCAAACCATATGTGTTCAGTCATAGGACTTAGTTAACTATACTAAACCACACAAAACTAAATATGATCCAAATCCCTTATATTTTCCTATTTCTTAAAAAAAAACACATCATCTTGGTTTCCTCTCCACTAGTACTTCCAAGTCACTATCCGATCTTATTTCTCAAGATTTTTTCTATACTGTACATCGACAAATACATATCTGCATTACTAACAATAATAAAATTCATTGATATTTTAAAACTATTGCACTGTTCTATAAGAAAATCTTTTTACTACTTTCCTCCGTATATTTAATCATATACAAACTTTTTAAATATCTGAATACTTTATCACATGAAAGTTCAAAAGAATCACACAATTGTTCTGTTAAATTATATTATTAATATACTTTAAATAAATTGTTGCATGCATATTCCGAATTACTCCTATCTCATTATATGTTAAAATGTTGCATAAAATGTGTACATATAATTAAGTCTTTCACACTTCATTCTTAGGTCAATAGATGATCTAAAAAAAAATACATTATGCATTATAAATAACTATTAAAATTACCAAACGACCTTTATCTCCTCGATCGCGTTCCGTAGGCTTCACCATCCATTTGATCCTTGTAGATATAAGATTCACATCCATACACTTTATTTTAAACACTATTTCTATAATTTTATCAAGCTATTATATTTAAATTTTAATATTACTAAATTTATGTTTTATGTTTTCCCTAATCTCACATAACATTTTATATTTTAAAATAAATTAGTAAAAAATATTCAAACTATATTTACTGTACTCCTTCATCAAATTTTCCTGAAAACCGTTCATACTAAAGCCAAAAAAAAAAAATTGTTTATCATTTCTTTTCCATTCACTTAATGTTCCTCTCCCTGCTTGTTCAATTTTAAGGTAAAACAAATATTACTTCGTTCAATAAATATTCATGAATGATAATCCTTGGTTTTTATAATATTTAATACAATTATTAATTATGATATTAGTTAATCCCGTAAAGAAAACTTCTAAATATTCTCTTCTAATATTTCTTGCTAATATTTTCTCCCGCGCGACTTTTATGATGCATCTTCTCAGTACTTTGATTTAAATATTCAATAAAACTTTTCTGTTTCCATGGATTCATTTCATTAAGTAAATTAGATTTATATTTTCCAAATCTTTATCTTTATTAAGCATTTCTCTAATGAACACTTTATAATATTTTTAATTCTTCTTAGAGAAAGTTTTTCTGTTCCTTTTTCATAAAAACACAATAGCTCTTTCATATTATTATTCTGTAACTTTTTTCCTTCTTTTAAAATTCTGGTACTATATACTTTGTAATGTTTCCTTTAAAAAGACAAACATTCTTTCTCCATTATAACTTTTACATAATTTTTTCTTTATGATATATGCATCTTAATTTTTCCATAGAGAAGAATAAAAAAAAAAACTTCGGAGTAGCCTTTTAAAATTGTGCGTCATAATTTTTCCTGACGGCAAATAACTTTTCTTTTAAGTTTTCTGTATAATGTCCAAATTATATTTATCTGAGTTCTAATGATTTTCTGGTTGATCACAAATAAACTGTATTCAAGGCACTTTACAATTATTTTTACTTTATCAATACTTTTAGGTACTTTTTTCTGTAGTATTTCCATTTTACTGCAAGGTTTCGGCTAAACTTGAATAAAAATCCTGGTAAGAAATCTTTTAAATTAGCCTTCCATTTAAAGGCAGTTCAAAATATTATATTTTAAAACAAAACTTTTAAAATAAATACAAAATTTTTTAAATTATAACACTTTTCTAGCTTACGATCTTATACAGCTAAAAAAATATGTTCCTCCTTCCTTTACTTACACATTCCTTCTCCCGCTCCGTCTAATTCCTATATTTCGTCTGCTAAAATACCTCCGTTGATTGGTTAATGACTTTTTTAGCGCGAACAAATTTACACATTTTTAGTTTTATAATAGATTAAACTTTTTAAAATAAAGAATTTATGACGTCATGTTTTAAAATATTACTTAGAATAGTATTTTTAAACTCAATTACAGTTTTATCAAAATCATTTAAACTTTAAAACAATTATTAAAATAACATTTAATATTTCAACTTTTACTTTAACGATAGATAGCAATTACATTTAGTTTTATAATTCACAAACTTTATTATTATATTCTAACAAGCGTGTGTGTGAAGGTATATAATTTACAGCCACATGATTACTAACTTTATCAGATGATTTTTTTTTTTTTAATTTACGTCTCGGTCTAAATTACCAAAACTGATATATTTTATAAAAATTTGGAAAATAATTTAAAAATGTAGAACTAAATATAATTCTCACCATCCCCAAAGTTTATCTTAAAATATATTAGATTAAATTTGAATATTAATTATAATTATAATATTACATATAGCGTTTATTTAATTTATTAGTTTTAAAACATTACAATTGAATTGTTAATATACTTTTAACTATTTATAGCTGTATTATTTTATATGGCCAGCTTTTACAACCATAAGCAAGGATATAATTAAGCTTTATTTAACTGTTTTTTTAAAATAATCCATTACACTTTTATATACCAGGTATTTTTCAGCCTTAAATTGTACTATAAAATCTAATCGATCATACAATTATCAATATATTACACAAACGTATTTTAAAATTTAAAATTTTTTAGCAATTGACCATTCTACCTTATTATGACCTATAGATAAGGGCACAATATATATATATATATATATATATTGTAACCATATATTTTAGTATAAAATATAATAATTGATGTAACTGGTATAAAAATTTCTCTGTCTTCTTTTGGTGATTTGATTGGCTTGATTTGCACTTTGAACAGATTACTCTCTTATATTCAAAATAATTTATTAGAGAGAATGGGTAATATTTTGCCTTACTTGTTGTCTATATTATTTTAATAAATTTAAATTGCTTCTTTCCATATACTAATTCATATCAAAATGTTTAACTTTTTAAAAATTTTGACAACACATTAAATTTGGTAAAATATTATTAAAAATAATAATAATTTTTATTTGTTTAAAATGGTCTTAAAAATTATTTCCATTGAATTAAAAAAACCATTTGTTCAACTAAATTTAATTATTAAAAATAAATACAGTAATTACGTATGCGTTTCAATGTAAAAAAGAAAGGAGCGCGAATTAAAAAAAAAGATCGTCTGATAGTGTTGCTTTTGGAGGGAGAAAGAAAAGAAAATGGTAAAAGGCAAATGGTGTAAATATGATAAGCTTATTTTAAAATAGTTAACAAGTAAACGGATTACCACAAAGTTTTCTATAAACGTAAAAATAACATAGTGGTATTTAATAATAAGATGAATTGCTAAATTTAAAAGTCTGTTCAAGTCGGCTAGCCAGGTGGATCAAATCGCTAATAATAATTTTCCAATATTACATTTGAAATATGTCGGAGCTTTCCAGTTTAAAAGCAGAATTAATTGCAAGATTTTGGTATGTTTTAAAATATTTATTATTCTACAATTTGGAAAAATTAAATAAGTATTTTAATTACAGAAGTTTTATAAATATGAAAATTTGCTTTTTAAAAAAGAAGAAGTTTAAATTAAAGTAAAATGTTAAAGTTATTAACATAGTTTAATATTTCCGTTTATAATTTTAATAAAAAATATAGTATTGATTGATATTTAACTTTGCAATGCCAGTAATATATTTGCTAGTTAATTTGTTTACCATTTGGATAATAAAAACAGTCTTCAAATAATTAATCAAAGCTATTTTCTAATTTTATCGTCAGTTTGGAATGATTAAATTAATTGCTATAATTAGTATTCCTAGATTTAAGCGTGGATAAATAAATATTAGCATGGATGTGATAAACTTGGAACAGTTTTAATAGAGAAATGTAGAAATTAATAACTTATGAAAAAACATTTTCATTTAAACTCTGCGTGTCATGTTTTGGAATTGTTTCATGTTTATGGAGCCACGTAAAATCGTTAATCTAATAGTGCTTATAATAACTAATACAAATGGATAAAATTACATGTATGGAATTCAACTATAATTGTAGCTATTACTTCATATATTTATTGTTCGACACATCGTACATGGATTTCACGGATCATATTTGTAGTTATAAAATGCTATACAATTTAATTTGTGATACACACACCTGCTAGAATTCATGTATTGAACTATAAAATGCTATACATTTAATTTATATCACACACACACCTGTTAGATTTTATGTATTTGATGAATAATGCATTACTTTAATTTTATCGTTATATGAACTTGCATGTGAAGTTCATAAGTTATATTTTATTAAGTTTAAATTAATAGGGGTTGAATAAAATACTTATTCAAGAGAATAGCGCTTGCGAAAAAGCTTGAAAAGTACTAAATGAATTTATGAGATGTATCAATTTTTCATGAGGTATTTTGTGAGTCTTTCCAGATTTCTATTCCTATACTAATATTACTTATATTATATTACATATGTTTTATTTTAAGCAAGATAAGTTAGTACATTAGTTGTCCTGATTAGTGTAACATTTTATTATGCAAGAACCCACATTTGCTAAAATGTTAGTGTTTTCTGAATGGTCAGAATAACTGAGGAGGATGATTTTGCACTTTAATGTGAAGTAAATAGTAATGTTGTTTTATAATGTTAAAAGGCATTAATCTGTGCCGGTGGTTAATCCGCAGATTACTTAATTGCCATTTTTTTGTATTTTACACTCATTCCTGTGCTGGTGGTTAATCCGCGGAATTGTGTAATTATACTTATTACTTTATGATGGTGTATAAATCCACAAAGCGTTTAGTGTTATTTAATTCCTATGTGTAGATGAATGCATCCACAGGAATATGGTTTTACTTCATAGATATAAGTTGGGCAAAGTATTTTAGTTATTCTGCTAAATCATCTTCTTCCATTTGTAAGTATAATTTATAAGTTAGATCATTAAATTGTAGCAGGACATTCTATTCAAGTTACCTCATAATAATTAACTGTTGGTTGATTATTATTTACCTGAATGTAAGTTTAAATTTTCACTTTATTTAATGATTGCATTATAGCTAAATCCTACAGATATAATATTATTTATTATATTATTATAAGTTTACGGTATAGATTTATTGAATCTGGAAATGACATTAGATGTTTCATGAGTTGATGTTGAATTTAGTATAATTTCCTCAATACATTCATTATATCAAATTGAAATATAAGGTATGATTAGGTTTTTAAAAACCGTACCTATGATATGTTATTGAAGAAAGTCGATGGAATTATAATTTATTTATTTTATTTGTTTATTTATGTCTTTAATTATAACATTAGAATTAATTACTTATTATTCATAAATTTGTAAATAAACGTTGATTTATAATTAAACTTACTGTGCCGTTGCTATTTGTCATTCGTAAAATCAGAAATCATAAACCTTGGATAGAGCATACATTGAAGTACATACTATCGTCAACATGATATACGAGTTTAGTAATATTTTGAGAAAACATTTGGATGCTTTTCGTCTTTGGTAGTTTATGATGTGTAGGGTACAATAAAATCCCATTTACCTTTTCCATCATTTTAGCTTTGCGTAGTTGATTCTAGTATACAATATAAATTGATTATTAAACCTGTAAACAGATTTACCAGATAATGACATGATTGAATATATTTACTTAACGTTTTTAAATTGTCATTTGTCAGTATAATAAGAGTCTCAGTGATATAGTAAACTATAAAAAAAGAACCCAAGTATTTATGTTTATTTATTGCAAAGCTTTACCTGGACTAGCATTTGTATTAAAAATCATATAGATGGTTTAAAATTTCATAATCTTATGTAGTTCCACAAATTATGCCATCTTGTACATGGTCGGCCATCGGGTCTCATACAATGAAAATCGCAAATTAAGGTTTGAAAGATAATAACATTACATACTTATAATTTGTTTAATGTATTTTATCATACTACTATGATAGGTCTTCGCGGTACACCCTGGCTGCGATCAAATTAAATCATAAAAAGTTTATGTTATATCATTAGTTTGGTCTGTGGTAAGTTGCTCCAGATGTTGGTTGTGGTCTTTGGTGCATAATATAGATGGCATGATATGCTTTTGGTTACAGCTCTTAATAGCTGACAATGTGCAGCGGGAATTGATCGGTGATCGAGGTTACAATTCTTAGCGCACTTATGTTTTGGTGATATTATGTGGTTGGGACAACAATCGAACGGTTACAATTTATATATATATATCTGATCTCCAATTACTTAATAACCCATAAAAATACCTTTCCTAAATATACTTTTCTCAATATTTATTCTATAATTTATGTCCTTTTTAATTTTAACTTCCATATAATTAATTGAATTATTTATTTCTTTTTCCATTGTAAATTTAAAATTTTCATCAATTAAACTTATATACTTTAAAAACTATTCTGGTTTCCTATTAATATAGGTTTGTATTTTCTTCCACTAAAAAATATTTGTTCAAAATAATCCATATATAATGATGCTTGTAATCCTCTTAAACAATTACTCACATTCATCCCTTTACATTGCTTATAACGTCTTTCATTGTATACAAATATAAAGTCCTTACAACATATATTCAAAATTTAATGTAATAGATTACATTATGTTTTAATACTTTTTCTTATCGTCTTTAACATATATTTCCATAATTATTTTAAATGCTTTACTTGAATCTACATTTGTTTTCATGTTACATATATCGAATTTAATAAAATACACATTTTTTAAATTATTATTTTCTTCCAAAAACATTTTAAACCTTTTAACAAATTAATTTGAATTACTAACATTATTTTCTCTTCCCTACATTTTTTTTCAAAATCTTATTAAATAACCATAATTGTAGGTCTTAATGATATACCCATTTTAAGCATTTTTGGTACTCTGGGTATTACATCATCTTTAAAATCCATGCTTTTCAATTTCACTAAATCCTGCTTACTAATATTCCCTTTTATGTACATTTCTATTATAATCCTTTTTTTCTCTATTCCCTCATTCTTCTTAATCGTTTGAAAACAATCCTCTCTTAATAATATTTCCATCATTTCCTTATACTCTTCTTTCATTATTACAACCATACTAGATGTTTTATTCCCTTTTAATATAATACATCTTTATATTTAATCTTCATATCTTTAATAATTTTCTATTCACCTTTATTAACATATTTACATCCGTTATTGTTTTTTAAATCATATTCTAATTCTTCCATTCTGTATTGAAATTCCTTCACCATCATATCATAACCATCATTTTTTCTTTCATTACTATTATTCATATTATTTATATCTTTTAATTTATCGATTACTAATTTATATTTTGTTTCTATTTCGAAAATGTATCTTTTAACATCAATATTTTTGCTTGGTATATATTTCAAACCCTTCTCCAATATCTTATTTTCATTTCCTTTAAAAACCTTAGCTATTAAATTAATTATAAATTTTTATTATTATTATTATCATATCTTTTATTCATATTTTTAAATTTACTTTTATTTCCATTTTTTAAAACAATTTCCAACTTTTTAAACATCTAGTATAAAAATTTAAGAAATTGTTATCAATTGTAGAGTCAAGTAAGCTTACTAACAGATTACTCTTAGATATAGATGGGTATTGGTTTACAAAATTAAAAAAATGCTATAGATATGGTTTTATTATCATAAAATATAAGAAAAGTGCATGAATAAAAATGTCATTTAGATATTGCCTGTATTGATTTATGCAAGACATTTGGATTCTATAATTTAAGAAGATTATAAAAAATATAGAAACATCTAGTTGTTTATAAAATGGATTGGCAAAAAGAATTATTATTGGTGGAGAAACAGATGAGTATTTGAAATTAAAACTTATGATAAACAGAACTTTGCATAGCTTCAATTGTGTTTTTATTTGTAAATACAGGAAAAGAAGGTATAATACAAGTTTGATAGTGGTGCTTTTAATATGAACTGATATAAAAGCAAAAACAAAAACTGAGCTTATAGATTTATTATATTTTACTTAAATTATTATAACCATTAAGCATCACATGATCACATTTCCTATACTAGCACATTAATTGTTGATAAACAGAGCAAAACTCTCCATACAGTATTGCCACCTGTGCTAAACAGAGTAATCAATGGATGCCAGAAGGCTATCAATGGATGCCAGAAGGCTTGTGCACAAGCCTTCTGGCATCCATTGATTACTCTGTTTAGCACAGGTGGCAATACTGTATGGAGAGTTTTGCTCTGTTTAAATTATTATACATTTACTCTAAGATTTTACAATAAATTTTAATTATGTACAATTTTTTATTATATTGTTATTTTTTATATACAATCACATTATCACTTTACTTTTACATTCTAATGTAAATGTTTAAAAAAATGTAATGTTATTTTAAAACATTGAAAATACGTAAGACTTTTTTAAATAGAAGATTGTCAGCCTTAGGCATCATTGTTTAATCATGTTACTAACATACCAATGTTATTGTGAGTATGAAGGACACTCTCAAACCTAAAAACAAAATAAAGACATTTAAAAGATAAGAAAACCATCTTATCTTTTACCTAAATGCAATTATGTAGACTAATGTAAAACATTTTGGAATGAGAACCTGAAGATTTAATGTCGGTAGCTTTATATTCATTACATTACTAATTTATAGTTAAACCCAGCAAAATTTTAAGTTTATGACTGGTAAATATTAGATGATATTAGAATCAATTTAGTAACCACATAATTTCCAAGTGCAGTTTTCATTAGCAATTCTTAACCAGAAGGTGACCACATTGTCATTCCAAAATATTTGAGATTGATCTGTACAATTGCATTTAGGTGCAAAGATAAGATGACCATTCTTATCTTTTAAAAGTCTCTGTCTTCTGTTTGGGTTTCCTGCATATTTACTATAACATCAGTGAGTTAGTAACGTGATTAAATAACACATGTTGAAGGTTCATTATCTTCTGATTAAGAAATACTAACAAAAATCTGCACTTGTAAATTATGTTAATATTAAATTTATAGGACTTTTTAAAAATTAAATTGCTATAAATTTATTTATTTTGCTGATTTAATAATTATTGGTAATTAATATGTTATTATTTACATTTTAAGGGAAAAGGAAAAATGGTCACATATTGGTTGTTGGGAGAAGATGCACTGTGTAACTATAATCAAGATAATTAATTAAAGTAATTTAGTTAATTTTGTACATTAAATATATAAATAAATTTTGCTAAAATTTAAATCAATTTTCTATCATTCATACATGCATATACATTTATATTTTTAAGTTTTTTACTTTCATCAGTATGTCTTTCATCTTAGTTTAATCCTATCACAACCACCCATCAACACAGAGGCTAGACCGACCTCTGTCATTATAAATGCATTTGAAACAACGATCTCACTTTTTTAAGTGAATGACATACATAGCATATGTTGTAATTTAGATTTAAATAGTGTAATGGAATGGGGTATTGAAAAGATTTGAACCTGGGGTGATGGAAAATTCATATCACTCCCAGTCAATTTAAAATGAAATATTGAATTAATTATTAAAGTAATGTTTAGTAATCATAAATATATATAAGCAATGCTATATATTAAAGACTGTAGAAAGGAGTTTGCAATTAACTGAAAGGAGACCATTTGATTTCTCTTGGAGGTGTTGCAGCTGTTATTACTATGTGATTATTCATATAGTATACAAACATAGATGGGCTACTCACCAACACACATTAGCCAGCATGGTGAGTTTATTGGCTTTTTACCTCTTGAGGTTAAGATGAAGAAACACCATGGTCTTTTTTCTCAGTTGCCTGATAAGGCAGAATGAATGTTTGTGTAAATGATAAATATTTTGCCAATAGATATATACAATTATGACAGACAAAAATAAATCATGGCCCTTATTCACAGGAAGTTGTAAAGTCACCAACCAAGGCAGAAATTGGTGGCCGAAGGCGGAGGGTGGTAAAAATCCCCTGATTGTGTACCCAGGCTGCCATTTCATGATGACTTTTTATTTAGGTACTTACAACTGTGGATCACTTTCAAGTGAAAGAAGATTGCGAGAATTAGAAGAAGAACTATCTTATATTAAATGGAACATTGTTGGACTTTGTGAAGTTAGAAGAAAAGGTAAAGAGACAATTGATTTAAAAAGTGGACATATACTCTATTATAAAGGCACAAATATTGGAAATACAAGTGGAGTAGGATTCATTATAAATAAAAAATGGAAGAACAACATTGTGGAGATTGATGGTGTATTGGATAGAGTGGCAAGATTAGTTATACAACTTAATAGCAGATATCAAATGTAGATAATTCAAGTTTATTGCCAAGAAGTTCTTATAGTGATGAAGTAGTAGAAGATTTTTATATGGATGTACAAAAGGCTTTTGATCAGATTAAACAACATTTTAAAATTGTTATGGGAGACTTTAATACTAGAATTGGTAAACAAATGAAAGATAAAATTGCTGTAGGTAATTTTGGTTATGGTAATAGAAATGAGAGAGGACATAGACTTGTGAAGTTTGTAGAAAAAGAAAAATTTTATATTATGAATTCTTTTTTTGAAAAAATGTTAAAAGGAAATGGACACGGAAGAATCCAAATGAAGGTACGGCAGAATTGGATTATATTTTGACTAACAAAATATACATATTTCAAGATTGTAATGTTCATAATAAATTTAACACAGGAAGTGATTATCGATTAGTAAGATGTTAGATACGTGTTAATGAAAAACTAGAGAGCCAAAAATTATTAAGAAAAACAGTATTTACAGTTGATATTTCTAATCTTCTGAAACATTCTAATGAATTTAAATTAGAACTTACAAATCGGTTTCAAGTATTAGTAGATTTTGAACATGATTCAGATTTGAATGAAATTAACATGAAAATAACTGATATACTTTTAAAAACTGCAACAAAGATCACTGGTAGAAAAAAGCAGCAATTGACTAATAAAATTTCTACTGAGACTAGGGAATTTATGAAGAAAAGAAGGAATATGAAGATATACAAAAATGATGTATTAAAAAGAATTGAATATCTCGAATTTTGTAAAATGGTACGGAAAAGAGTTGAAAATGATATAAGAAAGTATAACTGTGAACTAGAAAGGAAAGCTGTAGAAGAAAATAAAAGTCTCAAGAATGTAAAACAACATTTTAGTATTGGTAGGAAATTTATATCTACAATAAGAAAAAAAAATGGAATTATTACTAAAAAGAGAGATGACATCATGAAATGGGTAGAAAACTTTTATCAAGAATTATATAGTAATAAAGAACAAGTATCTGCTATATCTATTACATTGTCCAATTGCCCAGAATTTTAAATGAAAAAGTGAGACATGCAATTAAATGTATGAAGAAAGGGAAGGCTCCAGGTAATGATGGAATTATGATTGATATATTAAAAGAAGAAGGTGAAGAAATAGAATTTTTTTTAAGCAAAGTTATATACCAAATGTCTATATGATAAAGATGAATCAGATGATTGGAAGAATGCAGTATTAATATTAATATTTAAAAAAGGTGATAAATTAAGACATTAGAAATTACAGACCTATCAGCATTTTATCAGTTTTATACAAAAATTTTATCAAGATAATTACAACTCATCTACAGAGAACATTGGATTTCCACCAATGAAGAGAACAAACTGGATTTAAAAGTGGTTTTAGTACAGTAGATCATATCCAAGTATTGAGAGAAGTTATAGAAAGGACAAATAAATATGAATTGCCATTATGCTTGGATTTGTAGATTATGAAAAGGCGTTTTATGCTATAAACATTTCTTCAGTGATTAAAGCATTGGATCATCAAGGTATAAATCCAGGTTACTGTCATATTTTAAGAATATTTATAAAAAGGAAACAGCAATAATTATTTTACATAATGATACTGGGAAACTCAACATTGAAAAGGATGTAAGACAGGTTGACTCTATATCTCCAAAACTTTTTACAGCAGTGCTGCAAGAAGTATTTTGTGGATTAAAGTGGGAAGCTAAAGGAGTGAAAGTAAATGGAGATTAGTTAAATCATTTAGATTTTGCAGATGATGTAGTTGTTTTTGCAAATAATGCTTTAGAGCTGCAGAAAATGTTGCAGGAGTTATTAGATGAAAGTAGGACTAAAGATAAATGTTAAAAAGATTAAAGTAATGTTTAATGGATTTTCTCAAAATATGAAAATAAAGATCGATTATGATGAGTTAGAAGTTAACAGTCACAAATACATTGGTCAGATTATTAATACAGATGGAAACATAATGGATAAAATTATTAATCATAGAATTAAACTTGGTTTGAGTGCTTTTGGTAGAAATAAATTGATACTAAAAGGAAATATGCCCATGTGTTTGAAAAGGAAGGTTTTTAATAAATGTGTTTTACCAGTTCTTACTTATGGATTTGAGACTTGGACACTTAATAGAAGAGCAATACAGAGACTTCAGACCATTCAAATAAGTATAGAGAGATGCATATTGAGAGTAACAAGAAGAGATTGAAATCACAATATACAGGTAAGAGAACAAACAGGTATTATTGACTTCATTGAAAAAATTAAAAGTCTGAAGTGGAATTGGGCTGGACATATTGTTAGAAGAGATGATAATAGATGGACAGTTAAAATCTTAAACTGGATTCCAAGAAATTGTAAAAGACCCTGAAATAGACCACATATATGATGGATGGATGAAAGAAGAAAGTGTGCAGGGGTGATGTGGAGAAAAGAAGCTAAAGACCGGAGATGGATTGAACTTGGAGAGATCTTCATCCTGCAGTGGATTGATAATGGTTGATGATGATGATGACATATTAAAAGAGCATGAGAGGACAAAATCTTTGAGAGCATCTAGCTGGAGATCAGTTAACTCTTCATAGTAACTAAACCCATAATTATAAATCAACCAGCATCATCAATAAGTAAATGTAAGTAATACTTAAAATAACCATTCACCATTATGAATGATCAACATCAAATAAAATCAATACAATAAATCAGCAGTCTATCCTGTGGCTGAATTTGAACAATACAAAATATAAATCAACAGTCAATCTGATATGACTAGATTGGAAATGAGTCTTCTGTAGACCAGGCTGACTATTGAGCCATTGCCAGCTTGGGGCAATTCTT
The DNA here is from genome assembly GCA_028023455.1 of Epiperipatus broadwayi. NCBI lineage: Eukaryota > Metazoa > Onychophora > Udeonychophora > Euonychophora > Peripatidae > Epiperipatus > Epiperipatus broadwayi. The sequence goes on from JAQFVV010000022.1 coordinate 11,438,871, forward strand.
TAACAATTAACTTGGAAGTACAAAGTAAGTGTTCATCCATCAGAGTAAATAATAAAAAAAAAATGCTTGGACATTAAAACATGCCGATCATAATCAATGCTCTTGCCACTTAGTACCATTAATGTACTGGCCCACTATAAACTTCATTTCTAAGACTAAACTAAAATAAAAGGCAATGCATGGGTTATACAGATTCTTTTTTGCACTAACCAGGATGATGATTGATTATCTCTGGATGCCCAAAAGCACTAATATACATCCCCATTTATATATTCATCCCATGCTTGAATGTAGCTCAGATAACTTAAGCTCTATTACTGTTATGGTGACCAAGAGGTGATGGAATACAATTTTTAACAATTGAATTTAAGTTTATTAACAACAATAAAAATGATATTAAGGTCTAGAATATTGGCTATCTACATAAGCCATTTGATTTTGATTAACATACAATAATAAAACAAATTATCACATTGTTATTTACATATGTGATTTACAAAATTGAAGTTATTACATGGTGGTTTACATATATCGAAGCAGTCGATGTCTAATCATCATCGAGCTTCATGCTTCACCATCTACACTAACCTCCTGTGGGGCCTGCAATTCAGACCTCACTGTAAATATATGCCATTCACCCACACACTGTCTGCATAATGATCAGAAAAATTAATAAAATTAAAACTATTTAGTAAAGCAAAACAGTAGTGTGTGTGATGCATATATATATATATGAATGAAGCAATAATGTTATTAAGGTTTATTGTTGACAACTAAACATTTTCTTTATATAACTGTAATTTTTTTTTGTTATATCTATATGTATTTTGATTTAAAGTATTTAATTAAACTATTGGAATGTAACAACAAAGAAAAATGAGGGAGTCTCGAAATGCTAAAATAATCTTTGTTTAAATTCAGCTTGTTGCCTTTAATTAAAATTGTCAATCTCAATTAATATCGAAAACAAATCATTTATCAGTTGTTGTCAAATGATTTAAAATAGCTAAAAATGGTATTTCGAGCCTTATCTGTATAAAAACATATTATTAATTAAATGTTGTTTGTAAGTGGATTATAGAGATAGTGTATATAAGGAGCCCATAAGACCTTTTTGAGGTCAGTCAGTTTAGTTTCGAAGCATTTCAAGACCTTAACTTTTAAGAAGTCAGCACAATTCCTGCATGATGAAGCATGAGTAGAGGAATATTTCACCTTTCTCTTCTTCTCTTGTAGAACTGTCTGCCTGCAACTGCCATGTTCCATCTAGCTGACCATACAACATGATTACTTCTGACTGCTGATTGCTAATGACGCCGCTATGCTGTTTTTCTTAGGTAACCTTTAACGTAGAACTGCCTTCATAAGTCAATACTTTTGTAATTTGTAATCTATAGTTCAACTTTCGTATCTTAATTTATATATTAATTTATAAGCTTCTGTTAATTTTGCTTTTAAACTCTTTCTCCGTAATTCCTTATTAGTATTATGTAGTTTTAATTTACCTCTCACACTTAATTAACTTCTATATATAACAGTGTGCAGCTCCCTTAAGATTTTATGTATTTTGTTTAATGTATAGGTATAATTTATTTACTTTAATATGCCAAAAATCACCAAATTCGGGAGTAAGGGGAAAATAATTGTTTAACTTGGAAAAAGGCTGGGCTTCATTTAAAACTTATCAATAAAGTTTTGTTTATATTAAATAGAAATTGCTCACGAATTTGGTTTCATTTTAAATTCGTTATTCTTGAAGTCATTTAAAAACTTTTATTGTGGATAAATTCTGCTAAGTTTACTGCTTTGAAATTGTATTTAAAATTTCATTTTAAAAGATCGTGAACCTTGATTAATATAATTAGTCCTTTCTTTCCCACTGTTGTCTAAAGAGCTAGTGTAATCCGTAATACATATATGGGAATCGAATTTAAATATAAATTTTATCAGTTTAATGCTATAGAAAAGTGTTATTACTTTATTACACTTTGTTAAATGACTCAGAATTGAATTCAGGTTATTGCATAAGAGGTTAGACCGTTTCCAAACTTTAAAATAATATTATTTGAAAATTATATTATAAAAATTATATTGATGTCCAATAAACGTTGCTGGCATACATTTTCTTTTATTCTGATATTTTATCTTTCCATTTCTTGATTGCTTTGTCACTGGGGCGTCAGAAGCATGAAGCTCCCGTCCTACTTTTCAAAATCGTTTGTAATCAGGGAACACTCTCCCTGTGGAACGTGAGGGTTATGATATTATGTGCTGCGGAAGACAGCACATCCAGATCTGGGCTCTCAAACCCAGCCCCTCCTTCGATATCGTTCCGCCGGAATGCACGGACCTATCAAATCTAAGTTCGTTTCAAATATTCTTTTAAAATGATAAAATATCCACAATCGCCATGAATGCCATATTTCTTTATTGTATGCTAGTACCGTTACTCTGCTCCTTAATTTGATCACTGTCTGCCTAACCTTAGTAAGTTGCAATGATGTGTTAAAGATGATGATTCATTTTGTAAAATACATTCAGTTCATTGAGTTAAACTGCTTTTTTTTAAAAACTGTTATTGATTCCCATAGGCGTAAATCTAATTTATATAAATGATTGCATAACTTATTCTCGTAAATGTAGCGCATTGTTTGTCTCTTGTATACTTATTCCAAAGACGCTATGTCAAAACAATGCCGATCAAACATATATAATAATTTTAAGATTGTAAATAAATGATTGAGACCGTATGTTTATATTTACTTGCCAAAATGATTAATGCTAACTTATAAGATATCTTTCTATAATTCGAATCTGTTCCGATCTTGTAGATTGTTTTAGGCATCCATAACATACTGTTAATAAAAGTTTATTAAATTGGCATATTAAATTCCGCACAAGTTATAATCCACTCTATAAAATTGTAGTCATTCAATAATTAATAAAGGGGATTTTTATAAAACAATTCCCAAGTTTTAGTAGACTGGAACCCATCAACATTTTTGAAGGTATTTTAAAAATTGGATTTGTGTTTCCAACACTGGCAGTATTCCTCTACTCATTCCCGTTAGTATATCTGTTGTACTAATGAGGAGCTGTTCCAAAAGCCTCTGTCTTTCTCGAAAGATACAGCAATAAATGTGGATTATATTGGTGTTACAGGAAGATGCTGATATATCTTGGTATAGTAGATGAAATTTCAACAACATTTGTCATGCAGCATTTGAAAAGTATTTCAATGACAAGAACCCTATGCTGCAAACGGCAGAAAAAAAATAACTGCAGATTGATCAATTTTACACTCACACCATCTTTTTACAGAAGACTGAAATACTTTCTAGCAAAATGGGAATGCTTTTGTGGAATGGTTAAATATGCTCAGTATTTGCTGAATAGTTCAGAGAGACTTGAAGAAATATTGATTTAAATAAGTAAATATATTATTGGAAATTTTACATTGTTATATACATGAAATGAATGTGGATACACATGAACACATATACATATAAGTTTTAGCTATTATAGATTTTCCCAGTTTAATCCAGTTTCTCCAATATATGGCTTCTTCTCTCCACATTCTACCAGGAAGCATCTTTTTTTCATTCATCCATTTCCACATGGTTTCATTCTAGTGCTATTGGGATCCCTAAAATCTGACTTGAAACTTTAACTGCCTATTTATTATCATCTCTTCTAGCAATATGTCTAGACCAACTTCGTTTGATATCAGTGATATCAGTTTATTCTCTCATACATGTATTTCGTTTGAACTTTTTATGTTGCTCCTAATATTGGTGAGTGGTGTGGAGTCTCTATATTGTTCTTCTGTTAAGTTATTAAGTCTCAGATCGACATTTATTAGAAATCTTTTTTTAAAGTACTTAGACATACTTCATTTAATGATTTTCTTATTTTTACCAAAGCATTTCATCCGAGTTGAGTTCTGTGATTAATATCATCTGCTATGTTTTCAACTGTATTAATAATCTGATCAGGTCTTATTTGTAGTCATTAATTTATAAGTAATGATTATTAATCTTTATTTTCTTTTTCTGTAAAAATCCATTGAACATTACTTCAGAAGTTATCTTTATTACTATATTATTTTTTTCCATCTGATAAGTATTGCAACATATTCTCTTAACATTCTATTTTAATCTAATAAACACCTTTATTAAAACTGCTGTAAAACATTTGGGTTATATGGGATAATCTTGGAATACACATCTTCATTTTAATCTTTCTCAATTTTAATCTTTTTATTGTCTGTGTAATCTAATCACTGCTATTGAAATTTTTATAAATATTCTCCAGAATATGACCATATTTCCGATCTTGATGATCGAAAGCCTTAATCACTGTAGAAATACTTATAAAATCAAAGGCTGTGTTAATGGTAACTATTTCATCGCACCTTTCAAAAACTTCTCTCAATACTTGGATATGATCTGCAATACTAAAACCATTTTCAAATCCAGCGTTCTATAGGTTGATTAAAATTCCGTAAATGCATTAATATATTGTTAAAATTTAGAAATGATAGAAGATTGATAGGATCTGTAACTTCTATCTTTTTTCTCATCTTTCTTAAATGTCAATTCCATTTGATATATAATGTTGTCAACTATTCTTTTAGTCTTTCAATTGCTTCTTTTAAAATATCAATAATAATTCCATCATTTGCTGGAGCTTTTTTTTCTTTGTAGATTTAATCACATATGGCACCTCTTCATTTAAAATAAGTGGCAATTTAGAAGATGTAACAATTGTAGGGAATACTTTTATATTCATTTATTATTATTATTATTATTATTATTATTATTATTATTATTATTATTATTAATAATAATAATAATAATAATAATAATAATAATAATAATAATAATAATAATAATAATAATAATAATAATATTATTATTATTATTATTATTATTATTATTATTATTTATTATTATTCCTATTATTATTACTACTACTATTACCACTATCACTACTACTACTATTATTATCATCATCATCATCATCATCATCATCATCATCATCATTATTATTATTATTATTATTATTATTATTATTATTATTATTATTATTATTATTAAATAAACATAAAAACTTATATGTAAAGTTTAAAAGAGAATTTATAAATAAATATAATAAACTGAACGTTTTCGAGGATCCATGCCTCATGATCATAGTTCTGTTAAAAATATATAATAAAATATATGCAAAGATGTCTTTGCATATATTTTATTATATATTTTTAAGAAAGCTATGATCATGAGGCATGGATCCTCGAAAACGTTCAGCTTATTATATTTATTTATAACTTCTCTTTTAAACTCTACATACAAGTTTTTATGTTTATTTATATATAACGGGAAGTAAATTATCTTATTATTATTATTATTGGAAAATTCAACACATTTCATGGTATAGTCTTTTTTTAAATAACAATTTCATTTTATTTATTTTTTGTTCTCTTCTATATATTTCTTTGACAATTATATCTTTTTATATTGTTATTAATTCTTTTTTTCCATTTTAAAAAACTCTTCAAATTCAGTTCTATTTAAAGGACCATTTGAAAAACTTTCATGATCTTTCTTTTAAACCAATAGTATTCGATGCAGTATGACCGACCACTCATTATAATCCTTAATAATCAATAGATCTTAGAAAATTTTAACATCAAATCCTTAAGTCTAAGTTATCTTCAGAGCCTGACAATATTTTAAAACTATTGACAAAGTTCTAATCAAAGTTTATTAGAATGTTTCTGAAAGTTAAAAATATTAGTTGTTTAATAGTGATTTTCTTAATACAATCAGATTAAGATTTACTTTTTCTTAGTGGTTCAATTTCAAAAATGATAAGTAAATGAATGTTTTTTCTGACTGGTGCTTTTGGCAGGATCGCTCAGTTTCTTAGTGTGTTACCATAAAATTCAATAGTCAAAAATCTAAGGGTCCTAGTTTAATTTCTCTGGAAGTAGTGTCATTGGTCAAGCCAACAATAATCAATGAAGAGGAAAAAATAATATCTCTCAAAACATTGTGCATATACTAACCTATGTATTCTTATTAATGGTTGAATGTATTTGAAATATTTAAATAAAGTTAATTTTTTCTAATGACATTCAATACTCATATTAGATGATGGAAATAGGTCGACATATAAATACAACTAAAACACCATCATCACTAACCTTCAGGAAAATACTAATCTTGCCACTCTCTGTTATACAGTTAATTTTCACACTGTTGTTTTTCCACATTTTATGTATAATAAATGTAATAGCGTTTATATTTTCAATGTTTGTAACTGCTGTAATAAAGAATAAGTTAACTTTTAAAATCAAATGTCTTTTTACCTTTTTTAAATTTTACAAAGTCGAATAATGCATCATTTAATAATAGGTTCTTGTGATCTCCTTTTACTTGAAAGGAATCTACAATTATCGGTACCTAAATAAAAGGTCAAGTGCACTATCAGGGAATTCTTAGCACCAGTCATTCTTGTCCATCCACCACTACCTGCCACTTTATAGCATTCTAAAAAGAAAAGTATAATTTAATTTTTTGTGACATAATTATAAATACTTATTCAAATAAAGATTATTGATATATGATTTTATCTATCATTCCAAAACCTTTAAATCATATTTCAGTTAAAATGTATCAGGCACATGATATAAGAATTATAGTCTTTCTTGATTTTAAATTGAGAGGTAAAAAGCTACTGAACTAAGTTTACTGGCAACACATGTTGTTGAATAGTTTGCTTTGTTGGTTCGAACATTGGATATACGTTTTGTATTTTATAAATTTCCTGGAAATAACTTAGTAGTTTAAGCGAAGTATATATCTTGCTATTAGTTAGAATTTGTTAGCCTCAAGAGTTAGGCTTAGTTTATAATTTTTGAATATGCCTTATGGAGTCGAGAATATCTTCCATCCTTATTGTATTGTATTTCCATGATTTGATAGTGCTTGTCCCCAAAAAGAGGGTATTGTATTGTATTTTTCAGTGATGATGATCTTATTTATAAGCATTGGAAATCCCATGAGAGGATTGTGCTTTTCTGGTGGGTGTTTCTGTTCCCAGATGTACTGAAGATAAATTCCAGACATCGTCATTTTTTGCCTCAAAATTAGGTATTTTTGGAAGCCACCATATTCTTTTCCAGCTCTGAGGAGCCTAGTATCTTTATATTTTTTGCCTATCATTCATGATGACTTAATGCTAATTCCACTATAGTAGGTGATGTTGCATTTGTTTTAGATTTGTGATGACAAGATATGCTTGTATGAGGAAATGTATTTCTTCATGTAGTTGTAGCTAATTTAAGGCTCATAGATATATCCATGTTTGAATTGTGTTGCTATGATAGTTTTATCACACACAAGCTAACGAACAATAAGTTATATTTATTTTAAAGTATGTTAAATATGCATATGATATAAGTGGCAATTTACACATAATAATTTAATATTTTCATCCAGAATTTCGCCGCTGGATTTGTAAGTCTGTTACATCATTATCTTTAAAACATTGAGGAAATAATTTTATGTGGACTAAAGTTATTTTAAAAAAAGTATAACTGATCTCTGATGAATGATTGCCCCATACACTTAAGTTAGTTTAATTTTAATATTAGCTTAATCTGAATTAAACCTATATCTAGCTGTGATATTAGTTATATCCGTGAAACTAGTAATGATATTTTCAAAAGTATTGTTGAATATGCATACTCCAACTTAGCGTTTGTTAAGTTGAGGAGTATAAAATTAAGCTTAGTGTTTCAATATAAATATAGTTCTGTGTGTTATTTTGATTAGTACATGACACAATAATGTTATTAATTAGTACAAATAATTATATAAAATCTTAGTGCGGTATTGGCTCTGTTTGTATTCCACTATATTTATAAACATTTCTTCTCATTATTAATAAATTAAATTATTATTATTTCAAAAGTTTTGTTTGTTTGTTTTACTTTTATATGAAAATGTATTCTTGTCTTGGGTTCCAAGTTCACAAAGTCTTAAATTTTAAAGTTAATGAATCTTCAATTCAGAAATTTACAAGTATATTCTAAGTTAATTAAATATAGTTGATATTGTCTTAAAAATTAAAAAGCTATGTTAAAGTAAATGATTCTCATATTAAATCATAAATACAGATAATTGCATTATAGTAGATACATAATTAAATACTTAGTTAAAAGTTTATTTTTTTAAAATTATCAGTATATCTTTCAGATTAAAGATTATGCAATATCAGATTAATTATATTAGTACTTCAGATGAATATTTTAATTAATATTATTTTAAAAGCTGCACATTATCTTATATTCACTGAACATCATCTATCGTCATCTTAAATCTTATATATTTAAAGAATTCTAATCCATTTGCATTTGAGGTCTTTAGTGGTGGTCTATGAGTATGGAAAGGCATTAAAAGTACCCTTGCTATTTTCTTTGCTCAAGTAATATCTTAGATAATAGGCGATTATTAGTTAAATTTAAATTGATTCATTAAGTTTTGTGAATTAATATTTGTTTTGTTTATTATTTTAGATTGAACACATTATAATTATTTTATTGGCAGCTAAGATGTCACGTATTTATTTATTAATCACAGTAATTCTTTGTTAGGCAACTTAACTTAAACTTTACTTTTATACAAGAGTGTTAGTTTTAAAATCTCTGAGGTTATTTACTCTTGTTGTTTTAGTAAATATAATTCTATGAGATAATATTTTAAAGCAAAGCATCATAGGTCTTTTTCAGAGAGTGTATGATTTATTGGTAAGACTAATCTGGTAAGCATTGAGTAGTGATTTAGATAATCTTTTGTATGGTTTATTAAAATATTAATATGCTGTAATAGTTATAGTTCATCAGTATTGGATTTGATCTTTACTTGATTATACATCTCTGGATCATCATCTCTTTTCTTTAAATTTATTGTAACCCCACTGAGCCGAGTAGTTTAGAGTCTCTAATTTATATTTTATTTTATTTCATTTCAATTTTATTCTATTTCTTTTCATGTCATTTCTTTCTATCATCGCATTTCATTTCTCTCTCCTTTATTTCATCTTCTTTTCACATCTTCTCCTTATATCTTTCCCATCATCTCATTTCTTCTCTCAATTCTTTTCTTTTCCATCATTTATTCTTACCATTTTTACCTCCATTTCATTATTTTCCTCTATTTCTTTTTTCACCCCTCTCTCATTTTATTATTATCTCTTTTCCTTTTTTTCTTTTGTCTCTTTCTCTATCTCTTATTCTATCAGGTTACAATTGGCCTCTCTCATTTAATTTTCATCATTTATCTTTATCATTATCTCTTCTTTATGTTATTTTCTTCTTATCTCCTCCCCCTCTCTCTCTCTATTTTATTAGGTTACATATATATATATATATATATATATATATATATATATATATATATATATATATATATATATATATATATATATATAAAATATAGTTAAGTTCATTAAAAACGTTTTGTATATTTGTGAAACTCAACAACACACATTGATGTAATTATGACAGAAATATATGATTAATCCAACTATTTAATTCAACTTAATGTACATAGATGCATGTGTTAAAGTGAAACTCTTTATAAGCAACAGAAATAAAAATTCCATTAATTGGATTCAACTATGTACAATTACTGGATCTATTATTAGTTGCATAGGATACGTCAGACTTGATCAAATGTGTAAGAACTGAAATACAGGCTTATTACATATCTGTATTAATATAGGTAATATGTAGGCTATATGAGCACAGACTTTCACATAACCCACCACTAACCAATCTGACTCATATCACTGATACACTTGAACACACATATAGCGAAAAGATAAATAATAATTACCACTATGCGTATTTCATGCTAAAACAGCAATCCTCAGTTCGTTCAGATTATCATCTCTGCACATATATGCAATAAGTGCTCAGATATATATTAAGATATCCAATCTTCATCCTCTAATGCACAGACTTTAATCCACTCCACACTCCAAATCTTCAATGATCCACCCAATCCACTCCTCACTCCAACTCTTCAACCCTTCAGCCATTTGAATTGGGTGGACAGTTGAAGAGTTGGAGTGTGGAGTGAATTGAAGCCTGTCCATTAGAGTATGAAGATTGAATATCTTAATCTATATCTGAGCACTTATTGCATATTTGTGTAGAGATGATAATCTGGACCAACTGTTGATTGCTGCTTTAGCATAAAATATGTAAATTGGTGATTATCTGTTTGACATATATGTGATCAAGTGTATCAGGGATGGTGGGTCATGTGAACGTCTGTGCTCATATATCCTATATATCAAATGTGTAAGGAATATTATTTTAAAAATTCTTCTGGAGAATCTGCAATCACTCACATACAGAAAAATATTAAAATTTTTTCCAAGCAAAAACATAAATTTTTAAAATATTAAAATGGAATGTGACAGTGGATGGGAAAAAAACCTGATGTAAATTCAACAGTTGTTCTGATTAATGTTAAAATAATTTCCAAATAGAAGGAAATTTACATTTATTTTTTAATAGCTTTTCTTTTTTTTTTTGATGGTGAATGTTGCATTGATTTGATTCTGGTATTTAGAAAACCTCTGTTGAATCAATATCCAGAGCTGACATGACAGTATGACCTTGAAAATTATATATGTATGTGTGTATATTGATATTTTTATACATATGAGTGCATCAGAAAGTTTAACAATTATAATGTAGTTTAGTCCAAGTTAAAAATTTAATCAATTAGATAATTAAAATATTTTTTTTGTAATTAAATGTAATTATGATATTCAAACTTATTAAAACAGAAGGCATTAAGGTCATAAAAACCAGTAGTCAATATTATATAAGCAAAGTTTTTTAAAATTTTTATTCTTAATTCTCAGCTCTGGGCTTTATTTTATGACTGCACTTTGAACCTAGATTATGTTCTCTTATTCTTCTCTTTCACTTTCTTTGCATATCTTCATATAATCTTATATATATATTTCGTATAACACTTATTTCGTATACACATCAATGCAAACAAATTTTCTTAACCTTCTTTATTTCTTTTACAGTTTCGACTGTCCAGCAGTCTTCATCAGAGCTCTAATCTTCTTCTCTGCTTTAATTAAAATAGAACTCTGATGAAGACTGCTGGACAGTTGAAACTGTAAGGTAAATAAAGAAGGTTAAGAAAATTTGTTTGCATTGATGTGTATATGAAAGAAGTGTTATAAGAAACCTAGATTATGTTAAATGACTAAGATCAAAAGCCACTAACTGCAGAATGTTTACTATGGATATAACATTATTTGTTAATTTGAAAGGCTATTTTAAAAAAATTCCAACCCATAATGCATCTGAGGGAATCCGATGACTAATCGCAAAATATTTATGCAGATTTGTATCAAACAGAGTCGTCAGACAGATGAGTACAATTTCATTCTGTCACAGAAACTTATAAGTGATATTTTATCTTTGGCTTGGAAAAAATAATAATAATAGGAAAAGCATTTATTTTATAACGTCTTGCGTGCGATTATAATTACAATAGAATGACAGCCTGTTAAGCTAAATTGCGCAGACGCTGTGAGAATGTTACTCTTATATAAATACTATATCATGTGGTTGTTCGAAGGTATTCATTTATTAACAACATTCTCACAGCGTCTGCGCATTTTAGCTTAACAGGCTGTCATTCTATTGTAATAGGAAAAGTAAAGTAAAACATATACAAGTTATGGAACGTGAGCTGAATTATAAAGCTTCACAATAAATTGCAGAAAGAATAGTTCTCTTAAGAAATATTTGCCCAAAAGGATTTCTTATAATATTTTAGCTTATAATATAATATTTGAATATAGGAAAATTAACAATAAAGTACAATAGTCATAACATTGAATACACTGGATGGAAATAACATGTGGAAAAATTATTATGATATATGGAAAATTTCCAAAAACTAGAAGAAATGATCATGGTAATAAGAGATATAGTCATATGATCACTGTGATTTTAAGTTAAGTAGAAAACATTATTAATTTTAAATATGACGTAGTGCTCTTTGAATATGAAATTGAACCAAATGCATTTTCATATGTAAAGGAACTTATTGTATAACTGTAGTTATATTTAGTTCATTTGTTTATATAGCTAAGTATGAAATAATTGTATGGCATTTTGATAAGTGAAAGAGTGTTGGTTTTGTATATCCGAGCTTGAATCCAAAGCTGAGGACAGAATTACATTATGTTTATGTTATTGTTAAAAAGAGAGAATTGAACCAAGAGAAGATCACCTCTTTGAATTAGTATTATTATAAGGAATAATAAATAATTATATTTTTTAAAATGTCATTGAAAATTAGAAATAATTTCCTCCCACTGAGCTGTCGTGATTTTTCACATTACAGAACTAATTAGGAGGTAGTTACTTCCACGTTTCAATTAAAGAATAAATAAGTGATATGTTTACCAAGTTTTACACAAAAGTTATACTTTATAGATTAGACTTATTTTAGATACTTATATATAATTCCAGTTACGAAGCTATAGCCAATTGAATAAATAAAATATTTATAAGGGTCAACAACATGTAGATTTTATCCTAAATACCTTAAAGGCGTATGATATTTATTTAATGGCAAGTAGGACTCATTCATATACTTATATTTTAAGATTAAAGTCGATCAGAATAAAACTTGAACATATTAGTCAACCTACAGATTTTTTTATTTGGCTTTCTACACCTCTTTCTAAAACATCAACTAAATGGTAATTTAAAGATTTGATTATTAAATATTAATGCTAGTTACTTAAATGACATTAGATTTAAACAATACTTGTAGATAATAGATTTCACTTAAATCCGAATGTATAATTTGAGATATTAGAAATAGTTTTAATGAACTTAGGATTGATAAATAATTTTTAATGAAAGTATCTTTGCTGTAGAGGAGAAATAATTCATTGTACTGACAATTATGCTATTATAAATTATATTTATAAACTATTTAAATAGTGTATGTTTTAAATAATATGAATGTCAATCCTATTATCATTTCATCCACAGTAATCCACGTGAAACATGATTTGGCTATATTGATAGAGTCTGACGAATTCCTTCACTTTAAGCACTACATATTAAGAAAAAAATCCTTCTAGTCATCTTAATACTGAGATAAGGTTTATCACTGAAATATTTTCTGATAGCAACTATAATTTTTGCTGACCATTACAATATATTATGATGGATTGAATGTTACGAATGAATTCATACTATTGTCATATGTGATTAAAAGCAGTGGCAAACTGTTTGAATATCAAATAACCTCCTGAGCAACAAATTATTTATTTAAATAAATTCAGCTTTGTTCTTACAGATTAACTGTTTACCCTATTAATAAGCATTACATCTAATTGCTAGATCAATTTTGAAACATTTATTGAAATCTCTGTTTTCATCATTATCGCCAAGTTTACTTGAGCATAATGTTAACTTTTGAACGCATAAGATTGCTACGTTTTCTTATCAATTTATAATAGATTCTGAAATATATGTTATTAGTTAAGCATCTTTCTTGTTTTAAAGCACTTTAAACTATTAGGATTTTAAACAACTATTAGTTATAATCATTAAATAATAATAATAATAATAATAGTAATAGTAGTTGTGATAATAATATTATAATTTATGGATCATACATTTAAATATGTTCTGCATATTATAATTAACCTTTACTTAAATATTATACAATATCGGTGGAAGTTTGTTATTATGTTAATTTTCTTGAAATAACACTGGTTCCAGTTTCTATGAAAACAATGTTGCAATAAAGCTTTACTTTTTATAGCATTTTGTGTAAGATTTCTACCCACATATTAATAATTTAAGCAAACTGGTTATAATTCAATTGTTTTGCAATCAAGACAGGATTAAGCAAACACAGGTAAAATTTAATAATAATTTATTAATTCTGTCAACTATAGTAAAATAATAATTTACATTTTACACAGAAGGTATAATTTTTCATTTACTGTCACATTATACATGGATTGAAGTAAAACGTATTACAAGTAATATATAGGACAGTTGAAAGCTTATTAATTAAGATCAATCCACTAATGATGAGCATTTTTTAGTTGTTATTGTTGTTAGAGTTTCATATCTTCATAGGATACAACACATTAGAGTATCATATTTTATCTAATATTGGAGAATATTTGATTTTTCTCTTGATATGTTATTTACAGTCCACTTTATTTACTGATTATTATTACTATAGTAGAGCACTTTATTTTTCTCTTAACAAGGTAGTGGCTTTCTACTTCAGGATTTTATGATTATTATTGCAGCATCGTTTTTATTTTTCTCAAAATGATAGTTATATTCCACTTCAGGTTCATCCTCTTATATTATTTTGGCTGCCACAGTTATCTAGAAAAATAAATGGAAATTTCATTATATTTAACTTGCATCCACATTCACACAAGCATATATATTAATATTTCGTGATAAAAGCTAATTATATATTAAAATGAATTAAGTGTAAAGCATTACAATCTACATTTTCCAAAAGTTAAGATGGAATAAAGTCTACTATTTGTTAATTAACTTTATCTTATTATGTTTACAAAAATGAAGACAAAAAGAATATGATCTTAGAATCCTAAAATAAAATGTTGTGTATAACAGTTGATTAAATAGATTTTGTTTACCAATCTAGCATTAAAGATCCCATAACAATTTTAAAATTTTGTTTACTCTGATCAAAAGCCTTATGTACATCCATATAAAAATCATATACCACTTCATTACTATGAGAAGTTGTTTGGGCATACACCTGAATTATCTGCATTTGCTATCTGTTAAGTTGTATAACTAATCCTGCCACTCTTGTCTGATACATCATCAATCTCCACAATGTTGTTCTTCCACTTTTTATTTATAATTAATCATATTCCACTTGTATTTCCAATATTTGGGCCTTTATAGTAGAGCACATGTCCACTTTTTAAATCAATTGTCTCTTCATCTTTTTTTCTAACTTCACAAAGTCCAATAATGTCCCATTTTATATAAGACAGTTCTTCTTCTAATTCTTGCAATCCTCCTTCACTTGAAAGTGATCTGCAGTTGTAAGTACTTAAATAAAAAGTTGTCATCAAATGGCAGCCTGGGTCCACAATCAGGGGATTCTTAGCACCCTTTGCCTTTGGCCATTAACCACTGCCTTGGTTGGTGACTTTACAGCCTCCTTGGAATAAGGGCCACGATTTATTTTTGTCTGTCATAATTGTATATATTGGAAAAATATTTATCATTTATACAAACATTCATTCTGCCTTATCAGGCAACTGAGAAGAAAGACCTTGATGTTTCTTGATCTTAAACTCAGAGGTAAAAAACCAATAAACGCACCACATCCATGTTCTTTATACTATATGAATGATTACATAGTAATAACAGCTGCAACGACACCAAGTATGGAGTGCACATTAGGAATTTGCCCTGCTTGGTTCCTTTAAGACCTCCAAGAGGAAATTTTTTTCAGTTAATACCAAAGTCCTTTCTGCAGCCCGAGTGTATAATACAATATGACAATTTTACAAGAGGGTATTTTTTGTATTAATTTTCCAAAAGTCAGTATATATTACTTTGGAGAAATTAATATAAAAAATACCCTCTTGCAAAGTTGTCATATTCTGTGTAGGAATTTGAAATGCAAGATATTGGATAATGAAGAAGACATTGTATATAGTTTGTGTATAAACAAACTCATTGTGATATTTATTTAATATTCTTTATGAATACTTTTTTAATAGTGGTTTCATCAGGTGTCAAACAAAGACAATTCTAAAATGGAAATAATTTTATCACATGAAGGTTGTTGAATGAATTGGTAAAGATGCATTTAGTAGCATCAGAAAAGAAGCCTTTCAAGTTGATGATCAACAATTTCCTTTTTAATTGAACTAAAGAATCATATTGATATTTTCGAATGGACACATTTTTATGAAGATAAGTTTAAATCCAATAAAATCATTCTTTCGGTTCTAAAAGAAGCTGGAGGCAAGCCGTCCACTATCAAAAGCTGAAGCAAACATTAAATAAATATTTAACTTTTAACATCGACAAAGCATTTCTTCTCCGGTACATGTTCATTATTAACTAATTATTATTTTTACTTTGGACAAAAAATCATATTACTATTGTTTAATGGGCACATTTTCATGATAGGTTTAAAAGAAGCCGATGCATATATATATATGTAAAGTGATAGCTTCCAGTTAATAATTGATATATATATATGTTTCTTGAAAGCTTCCAGTTAATAATTGATATATATATATGTTTCTTAAAAATAAAATAATTGATTTGATGCATGTATATATTTGTCTTTTTAAGAATAAAATAAAATTTGATTGTAAATGTGTGAATATTTTCAAATCAACAAAATTAATTTTTATAAAAACCTGTTTTTTTAATCGCAAATGTAAAATTTGAATTGTAATGCTCTTTAATAAAAACGAAATCTTTATTGGCAGATGAAACATTTTTACCTTCTATTAAAGAACGATCTCGTTTACGATCTATAAAAATCTCAACATTTCTCAAGTGTCTTTTGAAATAAAAGTGTATAATCATTTGGGGGAAAATGTATTGTCTTTATTCTTGTACTTATTTTGCTATTTTCATTCAATCCAGTGCATGGAGGTCATCAAATATGAATAGCAAATCTATACTAAATTTTAGAATTTATAAATCGAACAACTTGTTAGTAATAACACCCAAATAGACAACAGTAGGTTAATAATTATTTGTAACTTTTATTTTTTAAAAAAAAATCCCCATCTTAAAAAATATGATTAAGTAATTAAAGAAAATGCTAAACAGCTAAAAGATTTATTTTATCCAACTTCTCTCATCTGTTCCTAAAATATTTTTCTTTTCTGTTTAATCATGCATCACCTGTTGAAACTTTTTTAAAAAAAATTATTTTATAATAACCCAACTCAGGTGTTCTTGTTCACAACTTCAAAATAACCAAATGAATAATAAATTTAATTGATTTGAAAATCTAATAATGCTAAGATTAAAAAATTATTTTCAACTTTAAAGGTGATGGAATAAATATGATCATCAATTTTTATTATTATTCTCAATTATTTTCTTTATTCTTTATAAATGCGGTAATAATAAAGGATATAATTCATTGAGTAGAAGCGATCAACCTATCTTCTTTTTATTATATGTGTAAAATAAATAATCATTCAAATTAAGATCCTGGAACTTTTCGCTTGATCAACTCTGTTTTTATCTAAATCTCACGGTCTTGATTAAAATCATTTCACTTGTCAATATACTGTTTGTTTCACTAGGGTTCCGACATGCTTGATAATTTCCAAATTTTGAAATCTGTTCTTAAAAATGACTACAGTTAGAAAATGTAAAATTGACAATCAATGAATGCCGTGTTTTTAACAATGAACGGATATGGAATAATTTTTTCACAAATGTTGAAAACAAAACAGTGTGCTTAATATGCCGTGAAAGCATTGCTGTTTTCAAGGAATACAATTTGAAGAGGCATTTAGAAAGTAAACACAATACATTTGCAAATACATTACCAAAAAATGAAAAACAGCAAAAGGCAAATGGTTTATTAAGAAGTTTAAACTGGCAACAAAATGTTTTTGTCAAACAAAGTGACATACAAGCGGGTGCAATGAATGTTAGTTTTGTACTAGCGCATAATACTGCCAAACTATTGCCAGACGTAACAAATCATTTTCTGAAGGTGAATTTTAAAGGAATGCATGGTTGCCACTGTTGACATTGTCAGCCCAGAAGTTAAAACAAAAATTGAAGCAATATCTTGGTCAAGAAGAACTATAGTACTAGCCATGTAGATTCAATTTCAGAGAATTTGTTAAAACAGTTAGTTATTGTTAGCAAATCATTTGATTGGTACTCTTTGGCACTGGATGAGAGCAATTATATTAAAGATTCTGCACAACTGCTTGTATTCATCGGAGGAATTGATCATAATTTTGCAATTACTGAAGAGTTGTTCTCTCTTGAAAAATTGATGGATAAATGACTATGTTTGATATACAAAATCCGTCTTTGTTGGAATAAATCATGAATAACCATATTTTAGACACACGCTATGTCTGTGTCGAAATAAGTCCCAAATACTTATATGTTTATAATCAAAATATCTTTAATTAAATAAATGATAATATATGCAAAATACGTCTGACTTGAAATAATGAACAAATACTAATATCTTATCTGCAAAATACATTTGTATTGAAATAAGTCATAAATACGTATATGTTTGTATACAATATACGTCTTTATTGGGATGAATCATAAATACTTATATTTTTATAATACATCTGTATTGGAAATAAATCATAAATGCTCATATTTCTAAATGCAAATCCGTTTTTATTGAGATAAATCATAAATACTTATATATATATATATATATATATATAAGTATTTATGATATATATATATATATATATATATTAATATGCAAAATACATCTGCGCTAGTATAAGTCATAGATACCACATATATCAATCTGAATGAAATACAAACACTATACAATTGAAATACTTTTCTAGCTGGTGGAATAATAAATGTTATGTACAAAACACAGTTATACCTGGAAGAATTAGAAAGGCTTAAGAAAATAATACACATCTTTAAAAGAAGGAATTACAAATGTTTATAAGAAAAATACAGCTGTACATGGATCAAGGAATAATATTTGAATCACAAGTAAAGAATTAAAGGACACTGCAGATAAATATATTACCAAGGAGGAATAAGTAATCAATGGAACCAAGAAGATAAGCACATACCAGAAAATGGATCGTCAAGATGAACTATTTCAAAAATGAACTAATGATAAATTTATGGGATTATTGTCAAAAGTAACAATGGAGAAATAATAATCTTAACAAATGTTATGTAATAAATTTATTGTTATATAAAACGAATCCAGTTCTTTATGTTGCATCACTTGTCATTCATTGCATTTGTTCATGAGAATCTCATTCTTCCTGAGCTATGTTCGGCATAACTAGAACCAGGTAAGTCAGGTTGTAGTGAGATAGTCTCTATGGTACTACATCCTCTGATGAGAAGGAAATATTGTTGTAGGTGGGGTGACATCTGTATGGGTGGGGCCCATCAAAAAAAAAAAAAAAAAAGGTTGTATGGGCATGTCCGTTTACACTATAATAGGTTATAGTTAATTTTATATAGAAAACAATATTTGTCAATAAGGGTTTTCATCTTTTTATATTCTCTCTTCCCTATCTTCATCTTCCTCTCTATCACTTTTTTTCTTTCTTAACTATCTTCTATCTATCATCTATCTATATATCTATCTATCTATCTATCTATCTATCTATTATCTATCTATCTATCTATCTATCTATCTTCTATCTATCTATTACTATCTATTATTATTTTATTATATCTATATATATATATATATATATATATATATATATATATATATATATATATATTATTGCTGTTATACAAAGATTTTATTTTGCTATATTATACGATTTATTTAACTATATGAGAAGGCAACAAAATGAATTAAAGTTCTATTTTTGATGATTATTCATAATACATAGATTATAAAAGTAATATAATTATTTGTAATGCAAATAAATTTGTATTAAAATAACATAAATAAAATCATTTTATGGCTCAATTTACTTAATTCATTAATCTCTTCAATCTTTAACCTATAAAAGTAATATTAGATATTTCTTACAAAAGGGTTTGATTTCTTGTTTTTATTTTGAAGAATTTATTCAAGAAACAAGATTTAAAATTCAAGATGTAGTTTTAAATTTGAAATTACATTTCAAAAATGGTATAAGATGAAAATAAAAAAAATTGTCAATCTAATGTGAGTAAAAATTCCTTTTTCTGTAATTTAAATAACAAAAGTTAGAAAAAGAATTTGAGAGAGTAGAGATGAGCATCTAGGCAAAAAATGTCCCACCATCTTCTCTTCCACATCACAAAATGCCTCATGTCATGACAATATTTGTGAATGTTAATGTTTATGTCAGGAAAGTATTGATAGACAAAGAGATTAATTTTAACTAAGGAAATATAAGTGCTTAAATTCCAAAGAAGACTATCTTAATGTTTGTATGATGTATCTTCTAATAACAATAAGTAATTTTTATTAATCTGCTTATAAGCTCTCTAATAAAAATTAATCTTGGAAAAAGTCTAATGAGTTTATATGTATTAAAATATTATCATAAAATTTGTTAACACATTTGTTTTCAATTGGAAGTAATGTGTGTGTTAAGCAACTAGGATTCAGTGGTAGGAAAAATTAATTGTCTAATAAGTTCATCAATTTTCTCTGGATGTAAAATGTAAATAAATGCTGAAAACATTCCTTTTCATTTAATCCTATTCAAATTATTTTAATATTACAGATATAATTGATATTTATTGTAATTATTCATGTCATAAAACATTTGTTTTTGATTTTCGCTTGTTTCACTTTTATGTTAAGTATAAAAACATCATTGTAGCCAAAGAAAACAATTTTTTTACTTCAAAGCTAAAAAAGCATTATTAACAAAATACTTTTTTTTTTTTTTATCAATACTAATTATAACTTTTTAATATTCAAATCTTTTTGTAATTATTTCTAAAATGGGAAGCAAAATAATGTCATATAATCTATATATTTAAGAAACAATTTATATGCATTAATAATTAGTTTCAACGTGGTTTTTTTAAATAAAATAAGAAACTTTTACAATCAATAGACATTAAAAGTTGCTTTTATTTGTACTTTAATTTATAATGTTTTGTCATATAAGCTTTTTAAAAAAAGTATGCCTCCCCCTCATGTGCATCACCAAAAACTTACTGAATATATATCAGTGTGTTTGAAATTCATCTGCATTGGACAAATGATTAGATAATTCAGAAATATTCCATTTTCATAATATGTGCACAAAATTTGAAGGTAATCCATTTAATAGAAGCAATTTAAAAATTGATTACAAAATTTAATTCAAACAATCAGAGATTCTAAGTTTAAAAAAGCATTTAAAAATAATTTTGTGGGATAATGTTGAAAAAAACCTTACTTGTAGTCAGTCTTAATGGTACTGATCTAGTCAAGTATCTACATTTTGATTTTTTTTACTTTTTAAGCACTGCTTTGATGTCAGGAAACAATACTGAAATGACTAATCAATCACTTGAAGATTTCTTTGGAAAAATGGTGATTTATTGTAGTAATACTACTACAACTAATTTTATAAATTTTATACATAATTAAAATCTCCTAATATTAGTTTTCATTGTCAGATTTGGCTTTTCTCTTTTTATTTTCTTTTTAATTTGGAAAATAGGGGGTGAGTAGAGGATTGGGAGAGAGATTGGGGAGACCAAAAATATATTTTTTTCTTTTGAAAAGATAGTAATTTATTGTAGTAATACCTTTATGTAATATAAAACCTATTAATATTTGTTGTTATAGATAGGTCCTTTTTTGGTGAACTTTTATTTCTCTTTTCATTTTCTTATTGCTTTTTGAGAAGAATGGAGGAGTAGGAAAGCGATCAGGGGAACCAAAAAATTTTTCTGAGCTTTCATGGTTAATTTTTTGCCATACAACTTACAAAATATCAATTTACAAAATGTAGATAAATTTCAAACAATCTTTTTTTTATTTGCAAATGAAAAAAAAAAGTTTCAAAATTTGGATTTTTTTTTTTTTGTCTTCAGTTATTTGTAAATTTCTTCTTTAAAAAGTGGAAGAAAGGGGAGGGGGATAAATAAAGAATTAGTGTCTGAACTTGCAGTTTATTCTAGTAATATTACAACTTAATTTATAAATCCAATGTGTATTTAAAACTTAAGACTTATAAGAAAGTAAAAAAAATAATAGAGAAAAAAACAGACATTTTTCCTACCTGCTATCTATTATAATAAATATTTTTTTATTTTTTCTTTAATTTGTTAGAAATTAATCTAAAAATAAACTTTGTGTTATGTATTAACCATATTGTTTATTAAAAATATTTTCATTTATAAAAGCATTTAGAAACATTACACTTGGAGGTAGTGTTCATGTAAATTGCTGTATTATTATTTTTTGCTTTTTGATCGAAAAAAAAAATTAAAAAAAAAATTCATTTTTTATATAAAGACAACCTTAGCTCATCTATGATAGAAAAAGGATAAGGGACTTTAGAGTGATTTTGCACTGTCCATACATTATTCCAATAAATTACTCAGTTCAAAATAAAAATGATGTTACCTTTGATCTTTATGAAGTCAAAAAGTAAACAATTATCGAGTGGGCAGTGGGAATCCAAATCAATATTTTTTCTTGTTTTAAGCTTTTTCTTGGTTAAGAAAAGTAATTGGAAATTACTTACAACATGTAAATTTTTGCAAATGATGTAGTTGCATTAGCAAAGAGTGGTTCAAAACTCCAGGAAATATTGCAAAACTTGTCGGGTGAAAGTAAAAATAAGGCTAAATTCTTAAGAATTGTTCATGAATTATTTCAGTAAAAAAATAAAGATTGATAATCATTAATTTGAAGTTAATAATTGTAAATAACTTGATCAAATTATTAATACAGATCTAAACATGAAAAATAGAATTAAATTTAGACAGAATGCTTTCCATAGGAATACTGGTCAAAGGTAGGATGTTAATGTACACAAAGAAAAAGGTTTTAGATAGATGTCGATCAGAAACTTCGTTACTTAACAGAAAAAACAATACAGAGATTTCAGACAACTCACCCAAATATGTATATCACTTGCATCATTGAAAGTATTAAAAATGTAAAATCAGTTGACATGAACATATTTCTAGAAGAGATGATAATTTTAGAGTGAAATTGTAAATCATATTTCAAAAAATTGTGAGAGACCTAGATTAAAACCATATGTGAGATTGATGATGAAAGAAAGATGTTTGCTAAAAAAAATGTGGAGAACAGAGATTACAAAACTGGATTAAACTTGGAGAATCTATAATAGGTAAAAATGGCATGTGTGTGTAATCTTATAAGCTTAATGTCTGTGAGTTATTCATATTTATTTCACTATATAGCTATAACATTTAATAATATATTTACTTACTAAACAAATAGTTCTTCACGTCTCTTACTAAACAAATACTTGTTCACGTAAATTACTAAACAAATACTCTTCACGTATCTTACTAAACAAATACTTGTTCACGTTTTTTAGTAAACAAATACTTCTTCACGTGTTTTACTAAATAAATATTTCAGCACGTAGCATGCAACCCGTTGCTTCCGGAATATATTTCTGATATATTTTTTTGCCGGAAAAAATTTCACCCATTGCTTTAAAGTATTTTAGATTGTGACAGAAAGATGGCGAATAAATGAACTGTATTAAGCCTTGAGCAACTTGTTTTGGATTGAAGTAATTGTTTATAAATTGTTGCCAAATACGTCTTCTCTGATTATAATTTATCATCCCGCTTGAGTTCTAAAAAAAACTACAAAAATAAAAAGAAATATATCATAAAAACTAACTGTATAAAATTATGTTGATTACGAAATTTTAAATTGTTTATATAACCAAATACATAGACATGCAAAATAAAAAATAGATTAAGAAAAAAAATTATGACTTTACCTGTAAAGAAATCTAAAGAACAAATCTGTTTAAAAAATACTATTGTTTAAAATCCATTCAATAAAGAAAACTAATTATTACGTCATTTTACCTGTATTGATAATAAAGGAAAGTAATCAATAAAAATTGCAGTACATTACATATACACATATAATTTCCGGCATTGGCTAATAAATCAAACACTATTAATAAATATTTCATCACTCTATAATTGAGTAAATTGCTCAGCCAGGTTGAACAAATTAGTTAAGTAAATGATGTTGTAATGTTCATTAAGGGTGTTTGGTTCTTTAATCTAGACCTTAATTATACATTATGGTGAATAAAACGCTGTATTTACTATATGACGTGTGGCCCACACGCATATTACAATTTAATCTGCAAATGAGAAGCTACTATAATTGAACTGATATCTTTTCATTTAGTGACCCAAATGTGGCATAAGTAAAGCCATTTACCTGAGATAAACATACATTTTTATTTGGTGCAAAACGTGTGTGTTCCGTAGATATATAATAGAGAAATAATAAAAAAAATCTCTTCGATTACTCATTGAGTAAGTGTATTACATTGATATTATTTTGTTTTTGGGATACTTACATATTAGTAGTATTAGTAATCCGGGGCGGTAATGAAAGTCGCAAGCACAAACAAGTGTGTATATTAAGACAGAATTAAACACATTTGCAATTTTCTATAAAAAAAAATCAATTAATTTTGCAAGTGAATATTAGATAATATTCCAGTGAGGAGAAAGTTATTAGCAATATGTTGGTTTTGCTGCTAATTTTACACCAAACAATGGCGGTGTTTCGTTCAGAATTGTCGAAAGAGAGTAGTGGGTTGAGATAAGTAAAATTTGAGTCCACAGCAGTAATGCTAATAAACAATATTTTATTAACGGACAAATTTGCACAGATAAATATCTGTATATTATTGGTTTTTTTTGGTTTGGTTACTCCTCGTCATAAATTCGGATTGTTAAAAGTTTACTCTTTGCAATTCATGCTAGTAATACTACAATTTAATTTACAAATCCTATGTGTATATAAAACTTAGATTTGTAAAGAATTAAAAAAAGTAATAGAGAAAATAAGGAAACATTTTCCTACTTGCTGTCTATTATAATAAATATTTTTATAACTTCTTAGAAATTAATGTAAAAATTAACTTTGTGTTCTGCATTGACCATATGGTTTATTTAAAATGTTTTTATTTATAAAAGCATTACACTTGGAGGTAGTGTTCTATTAAATTGCTGTATTATTATTTTTTAGTTTTTGATTGAAAAAAAAAAATTAAAATTTTCACATTCTTTATATAAAGACGACATTAGTTCATCTATGATGGAAAAAAGAAAGGGAACTTTGGAGTGATTTTGCACTGTCCATACATGCTTCCAATAAATTACTCAGTTCAAAATAAAAATGATGTTGAAATAGTTTCCAAATAGAAGGAAATTGACATATATTTTTCGATTGCTTTTCTTTTTTTGATTGTGAATGTTGCATTGATGAGATCCTGGTATTTAGAAAATCTCTGTTGAATCTGTATCTATAACACTGAGGAAAAAATCGGTGTGATCCAGCTGACATGACAGTATGAACCTGAAAATTATATATGTATGTGTCTATGTTGTTATTCTTACACGTCTACTTTGGAGCCAACATTATTTGTTAATTTGAAAATTCCAACCCATAATGCATCTGAGGGAATCCGATGACTAATACCAAAATATTTATGCAGACTTGCATCAAACAGAGTCATAAAACAGAGGAGAACAATTTCATTCTGTCAAGGACGCTTATAAGTGATATTTTATCTTTGGCTTGGAAAAGAAAAAATAATAATAGGAAAAGTAAATTAAAACATATACAAGTTATAGAACATCAGTTGAATTATAAGACCTTACAATAAATTGCAGAAAGAACAGTTCTCTTAAAAAATATTTTGCCAAAAGGATTTCTTATAATATTTTAGCTGACGATGTAATATTTGAATATAGGAAAATTGGAAGTAATTTCCTCTCTCTGAGCTGCCATGATTTTTCACTTTACAGAACTAAGTAGGAGGTAATTACTTCCACTTTTCAATTAAAGTATAAATAAGCATAGTTAGGGATGTGTTTACCAAGTTTTACACTAAAGGCAAACTTGGTAGACTAGACATAAGAAGCTAAAGCCAATTGAATAAATGATGTTTATAAAGGGCAACAACATGTGAGATTTTATGATATTTATTTAATGGCAAGTAGGACTCATTTATATACATATATTTTATATTTTAATATTAAAGTTGATCAGAATAAACCTTGGACATATTAATCAAACTACAGTTTTTCTTATTTGTTTTTTTATTTGGCTTTCCACACCTCTTTCTAAAACATCCCCTAAATGGTAATTTAAAGATTTGAATATTAAATATTAGTGCTAGTTACTAGATTTAAGCCATACTTGTAGATAATAGATTTCACTTAAATCCGAAAGTATAATTTGAGATATTAGAAATAGTTTTAATGAACTCAGAATTGATAAATAATTTTTAATGAAAGTATATTTGCTGTAGAGGAGAAATAATTCATTGTACTGACAATTATGCTATTATAAATTCATAAATAAATTAAATTTATTAACTATTTAAATAATGTATGTTTTAAATAATTTGTATGTCAATTCTATGATCATTTACACAACAGTAATTCACCTGAAACATGATTTGCCTACATCTTATTGATAGAGTGTGATGAATTCCTTCACTTTATGCATTATATATGAAGAGATAATTGTAATCCTCTTAATACTGGAATAAAGTATATCACTGAAATTTTTTCTGATGGCAAGAATCAGATTGTGCATGTATAATTTTTGCTGACAATTACAATATATTATGATGAAGTGAATGTTACGAATGAATGCATACTATTGCCATGTGTAATTTAAAGCAGTGGCAAATTGTTTAAATATCAAATAACTTCCTGAGCAACAAATTATTTATTGAAATAAATTCAGCTTTGTTATTACAGGTCTAACCATTTTTATGTTAACTGTTTATCCTATAATAAGCATTGCATCTAATTGCTAGATCAATTTTGAAACATCTATTGGATTTCGTGTTTTCATCATTACCATTCAAAGCCCATGTTATTGCCAAGGTTGTCATCCTACCCATGTTGACATATTAGTCATTCTGATCTCTCATGTACAGGAGAATAATCCATTTATATGTACATATGTGAGTGAGGGGCAGACCTTTTATACACTATTTATATAAATTAATACATTGTACAGGCTTAAACCTGCATTTCATACATGTAATATATGCTGGATTCGAACTCAGACTTTCACATGACCATTACTCTCAGTGCCGTCTCTGATTGCTGACCCACCTGATCTAATCATGTTGAAAAGATAAATAATCACCAATACACATATTTCATACTAGACCAGCATCTCCACACATATTTACAATCAGTGCTCAGCTTTATATTAAGTTAGCCAATCTTTATCCTTTAATGGACAAGCCTTAAACCACTCCAACCAACCCACAACACTTCAGCCTTCCATTTCATTGCAAATCTGATGATGGAATGTTAAAATCCCATTCTTTTGCACATAAGGGGTCAGAATGACTAATATGACAACATGGGTAGTATGACAACCATGGCACTAACATGGGTTTTGAACATTCCATCATCAGATTTTTAATGAAATTGAAGGCTGAAGAGTTGTGGGTTGGAGTAGTTTAAAGCCTGTATGTTAAAGTATGAAGATTGAATATCTTAATACAAAGCTGAGCACTGATTGTATATATGTGTGGAGATAGTAATCTAGACCAACTGACGATTGCTGGTTTAGCATGAAATACGTATATTGGTGATTATTTATCTTTTCAACATGTGTTAGATCAAGTGGGTCAGCAATCTGTAGTGGTACTGAGAGTAATGGGTTGTGTAAATGTCTGAGTTCAAATCCTGCATATATCACATATATAAAATGTAGGTATAAACCTGTACAATGTATTAATTTATATAAGTAGTGTATAAAAGGTCTGCCCAACCCTCGCATAAGTACGTATAAATCGATTATTCTCCTGTCCATGAGGGGTCAGAATGACTAATATGTCAATATGGGTAGGATGACATCCTTGGCAGTAACATTGGCTATGAACTTTCCATCATTAGATTTTCAAAGAAATGGAAGGCTGAAGAGTTGCACGTTGGAGTAGTTTAAAGCCTGTCCATTAAAGTATGAAGATTGGCTATCTTAATATACAGCTGCGCACTGATTGTATATATGTGTGGAGATAGTACTCTAGACCAACTGACGATTGCTGGTTTAGCTTGAAATACATATATATGAGATTATTTTTCTTTTCAACGTGTGTTACATCAGGGGGGTCAGCAATATGAGATGGCACTGAGTATGGTGGGACGTGTGAAAGTCTGAGTTCGCATCCAGCATATGATTTTATTAGTATTTTTCTCAAATTCATAGTTTTTAAACTGTGCTCTATTGTCTAGTTAGTACTTCAAATTGTAATACTTTCTTTTATCTTTGTCTAATAATAATTATTTGCTTTTTAATATTCATTGTATTTAAAAAATTTTAGTATTAATTTTTTTGTCTGTTTAGAGTATGTAATATTTATATTTTTATATATCTGTATTTTTATTTGTATTATATATTTGTATAATATTTGGCTTCGCATTTTTATTATATATTTGTATATTTATTTTGTATTATTTAGTGTTCCTTGAAAAAGACTATATTAAAAAATAGTCTAAATGTTGGAGTGTAATTTTATTTATTTATTTATATAATAATCATATATAAAAGACAGTAAGAAACTTCATCCAGGAAGTAATTGCTAAAGTAATAGTGGGCCGTCAATAAAATCTATAAAGAGTAGAATGATACCCCATCTACTCGTTAACCTTTGACTGTATGTAAGCATTAATTTATTTAATATTGTTATAAGAGATCTGTATATTAGTATTTAAATTCTGACATCAGATAATTTACATTGTAATTAAATGGCATTAATGTACAGATATCACACTGATAAAGATGATATCATTCTCTTTTTTTCATAGTTTACTAACCACTCGCTGGAAGTTTTTTTTATATATATATAATTTTTTACTATTATTGCTTTCATGCAGCATACATGTCTTTTGATGGTTTCATAAGGATCAATGCCTTTCTTCATAATTCTGGCCATTTTTAATTATTCGTCATACATACGTTTACATTTATCTCTTTCATCATTTATTCATTTTGATATATACATATATTAATACAATATATTAATCCATAAATCTAAAAATAAAATACCAGCCTGGCGCAAGGTGACATGTTGGGAAGCTAGAGTGACTTTGTAGTTTCGGTACAGATACAGTAGATATACTATATAACAGATTTAGATTTTATCTGCCAGATGGGGAATGGGAAATAAAGTGGCTAACAGGTTTATCTGGGCATAATTGTTGAAATATTTTTGACTTCGCTTAAGGAGAAGCCACAATACATCACATCACTTCACATATTTATTACACTTTCTGATTTAAAAAAAAATCCAATTTTCACAAATTATTATAATTTTTGAACCAAACAATTTCTTTTCAAAATTAACAATTTTATATTATAAGTTCGTGGTGAGCGGACACTTTCGATTAGGTTTAGGGTTAGTTTTAGGGTTAGTTTAGGGTTTGTTTTAGGGTTAGGGTTAGTTTTAGGGTTAGTGTTCTGTTTGTTTGTACTGCTGAAATAAAAAAAAATCAAAATCATAACCATACTCAGACAGAAGAAAGAAACTCAAACTTTTTTAAACAACAACAAACACATACAAATGTCTTCTTTACTTATTAAACATGTTTATAATATTTGCTTTTTATTAAATTTACAAAAAAACCTGTATATTTGGACTTTTATTACTGGATATTTTTTTCGTACTGCTCTTTTTTACTTCAAAAAATATACAGATGGCAAGAATCTTCTTTGTCTCGTGGAATGTTACTAACAGTACGTTACTTGACACATTAGGGTTAGGGTAACAACATTTCAATACAATTCAAATACAAACTCTCTCATCAAGCCATAATTATTTTATAAATTGTGCGAATTTGGAAAATGTATTTGCTGCTCTGTGACATACATGCTGTACTGTGATGCAACATAGCAGCCTGCATTCTGTAGCACAACAAAAAAGTTGTATTATAGAAAATGTGGGTTCGAATGTGTCGGCCGCGGAAACAGCATTTTTATGTATTTTGGCGCGAAAAGCGGCCATAGAGCGGTGCCTTTAGCTATAAGATGAGTATCCTTTGATAATTATATCTTTTTATATTGTTATTAATTCTTTTTTTTTCCATTTCACAAAACTCTTCAAATTCAGTTCTAATTAAAGAACGATTTAAAAAACTTTCATGATCTTTCTTTTAAACCTGTAGGACTCGATGCGGTATAACCACTCATTATAAACCTTAATAATCAATGGATCATAGAAAATTTTAACATCAAATTTCTAAGTCTAAGTTATCTTCAGATCCTGACAATATTTTAAAACTATTAACAAAGTTCTAATCAAAGGTTATTAGAATGTTTCTGAAAGTTAAAAATATTAGCTGTTTAATAGTGATTTTCTTAATAGAATCAGATTAAGATTTATTTTTTCTTAGTGGTTCAATTTCAAAAATGATAAAATAGTTTTGTTTTTTTAATTGTGTATTAGTAATCAATATTCACAGTTGAATGTCTTACAATCATTGTTAATTTAAAAAAAATATATTTTCTGTTCATATAACAATTTGTCTTAGTCAAATTATAGTTCAATTCTGTTAAGTCTTGATAACCAAATTCATCAATAGCACTTTTACCTTTCAATCCTTTATTACTTTTATTCTTAAAGAGTCCCATAATAATTGTAAAATGTTGTATGATCTGATCAAAACATTTTATATATCACTACAAAGTTCTCTATTTCTTTACAACAATGAAAACTTGTTTATGCATAAAACTAAACCACCTGCATTTGTATCAGCCATTAATTTGAATAACAAATCTTGCCTGTATTTACATATTGGACTATTTCCACCATCTAATATGAGTATTGAATGTTCTTAGAAAAATTTATTTTTATTTAAATATTCCAAATAGATTCAACTGTTAGTAATAGCATGAAGTTTTGTATATGCACAATGTTTTGAGAGGTATTATTCTTCCCTCCTCTTCAGGTGTTGCTGCCCTGACCAGTGGAAATACTAGCATGGGAATTAAATCTGGAAAATGGCAAAAAATCCCTTAAGTCAACCTAGTGTGACTATACATAATGTATGGAAACCCCTAATCAACTTTGTTCTTAGAAAAAAGTGGAGAATTCTGAAGGAATCCCATCAATAAGTACATGAAATTTCTACTGACTGTTGCTTTTGGCAGGATGGCTCAGTTCCTTAGAGTGTTACCATAAAATTCAATACTCAAAAATCTAAGGGTCCTAGTTTAATTCCTCTGGAAGTACTGTCATTGGTCAGGTCAACAATAACCAATGACGAGGAGAGAATAATACCTCTCAAAACATTGTGCATATACTAACCTATGTATTCTTATTAATGGTTGAATGTATTTGAACTATTTAAATAAAGTTATTTTTTTCTAAATACATTCAATACTCATATTATATGATGGAAATAGATCAACATAAAAATACAACTAAAACACCATCATCACTAATCTTCAGGAAAATACTAATCGTGCCACTCTCTGTTATACAATTAATTTTCACACTGTTGTTTTTCCACATTTTATGTATAATAAATGTAATAGCATTTATATTTTCAATATATGTACCTTTTGTAATAAAGAATATGCTAACTTTTAAAATCAAATGTCTCTTTACTTTTTTTTTAATTTCACAAAGTCGAATAATGCATTATTTAATAATAGGTAATTACTCCAATTCTTGTGATCTCCTTTTACTTGAAAGGAATCTACAATTATCGATACCTAAATAAAAGGTCAAGTGCACAATCAGGGAATTCTTAGCACCCATCATCTTGGTCCATCCACTATTACCTGCCTGATAACTTTATAGCATTCTAAATAGTGTTTCTTGATTTTAAATTGAGAGCTAAAAAGCACTGAACTAACTGTACTGGCAACACATGTTATTGAATAGCCTATTTGTGTTAGATTATGATATGAATAATTACATAGTAATAACAACACCAAAAAAAAAACCACAACATGGTATGGAGATGGAGTAAACTTTAAAAGTTTGCCCTTCTTGGCTCCTTTAAGACATCCAAACAGAACCCAAATAATCCTAATGGCAAAGCGCTTTCTGCATCCATCCATATATATATATATTGTGATGACCACGTAAAGTCATCGTCACACGTATATATTTATTAATAAAAATTAGATAAATTAGCTACTAGAAAGTAATAAAGGTAAATGGATTAGCTACTAAAAATTAAAAAAAAGAAGGAAAAGAAAAAAAAAGTTGAAATTCAAATGTCGAAATTACTTTGGATTTTTGTAATAAAGAAATGCGTCTCTTTCTCTCTTTTAAAAAACGAGTAAGTCAAATGCTTGAAAGTTATTTCTGTTTATTGTGGGAGAGGGGAAGGGGATGCATAAAGAAATGCATCTTTTTCTCTCTTTTAAAAAAAACTATATTATAACAAGTTAAAATAAATTATGAACAAAAACTTGAAAAAATGAATTGTAAACTTTTAAGTAAAAATTAAATGTAATATGAAATATAAAAACAATATGGCCGTATAAATTAGAGGTGTTAAAGTCTGTTGGACTAATTAAATTCCTCGGACAAAGAAAATGTATAACAAGGAAAAACTTATAATTACAGCTCAATTAATTAAAACCTACATTCCAGCCACTAATTAAACAAATAGGTCGATAAGAATTTGTTGGAAATCTAAACATTAATTAAAAATTTACAAAAACAATGAACAAAAGAAAGATAGTAAGACCAGAGTTACAATTATTATCTGTTCATTCCAGTAGAGATTTTGAGGAAGCAACAGCTCAAAGAAAATGAAAGAAGTGTGCGGCTAGTAGCATTAAAGGGACATGGGTTCGTATTCAATCCGTCTCACCATTGACTCACAATGTATAAGATCTATGCCTGACCTGCTAGAGAGACCGCTTCTGTGACTGAACAACCTAAAAATCTACCTAAAGAATTGACAAGAAGTAAAAAACTGGAATGAGAATAACCCCACAAACTGAGAGAGAAAATCAATCCAGCTGACAGTGAAGGACATACCATCTCTACAAAAAAGGGATGATCTCCCACTGGACGGTAAAGAGCGCTCGAAAAAGAATGCTCATGGAAACAACTACAACGAAGACCTAGGTAAAAAGCATGCATGCATTTTAATTTTGATGTTCGTAAATAAATAAACAAGGAACATTCTTGATAGATTTAGAACTCTACCCAATAGGACTTCAAAATAACTTTAATATTTGATCTGTTTTACTATGTTTTATTATAGCCACGTATTTATATAAGTATGAGCTTTTATTATTATTATTGTTATCATGTATTTTTTTATATATAAAAGTGAGTGTTATTAAACATATTTATTCTTAAATTGCGTATACTTGCTTTATTCTCCTATCACCAAGCTACGATGGGGGGGGGGGATACTGTTAGTTAGTGATTAAAGGGTAAGGCTGATTTTAAAAGATATTCGTGTGCTGCTTGTTTGTGAGAATTTCCCAATTATAAAAAATAAGTAGCAAGCGCTGGACATTTGTTAAATTTCTTGAAATAGTTAGTTTTGTTCAGCAGCAGAAGGTTCTTGATCAGGAAAAATAACGTCAAGATAATATGTACGTATTGCCTCGGGGTTCGGTCAATGGTATAGATATGAAGTTAAATTTGTATCTGTATTAGCTCTCTGCTTGCATTGTAACAGCGTTGGTTAAATAAATAAATAAATAATATCCATTACAGTTGGAGGCTAAGCCGGGATATTTCGGTTAGCAAAATTGATTAAAAGGAAGAATCAAAGTTGTGAAAAAATAAATGTATAAAAAATATGTATAAAATTTAATTGAAATAAAATAAATATATAAAATCAAATCAAACCATCCAAATAACCATTTCCGTTACAATATATGTATAGATAAGTGATTGGTGATTTATAGAAACTAGGGATTATAATTAAGTGCATTGTATATAAAGATATGTAATCAGTAAAGAAAAAACAGATCTAACAACTAAACACTATCAACACTTGTTAGTGTGAAAATGTAACATACTAATACATGATTGTAAGGCTTACTTAATCATATCAATGATAAGTATGATTTATGTGAGCCTTCATTCCATGCTACATTATGCCTATTCTGTTTCTAGCTCCTGAGAGGCTTAATACTGTAATTGCCAATTTGGGTTGGCTTTTAATTTTTTAACCCATTGTAGTTATAATAGTTGGGGTAAGATTTTTTTTGAATTATGAAAATTAGTTTTCATAAGTAATTATTATTCCTGATTAATTTTTTTTATGAATGTTACTGTTTTATTGCTCAGGATTGGTTACATTAGTTCTGGCAAATGCAATCATTTATATTTCTATACTTATACCAGATATAATTATAATTTGAATTTCATACCTACATTATATATATATGTCATATTATTATTACTATTTGCGGGATATTCCGTGTAGTGAAAAAGCTAAATGCTGACGTTTCAGTACAATATCAAGTACCTGAGGAAGGTACTTGATATTGTACTGAAAAGTCAGATTTAGCTTTTTCACTACACGGAATATCCCGCAAGTAGTAATAATAATATGACATCTTTTATCCGTGAAAATATTAGAATTAACATATATATTTATATATATATATACTGGATTTAATTGCAAAGAATTACAGATCTTTTAAATTTTTACGAAAGTTCAAAACGGCAATGTATGTGTCTGGCTAAACAATTATTGTAACCATACTTTCTTTCTTTCTCTTCTTCTGTCTATATATGAGTATGTAATTACAATTTTTCATAGGATATTGAACGTTTTAATGAGGTTTTCCCAGGGTTGGATTTTAGAGTCCCATTACATATATATATATATATATATATATAATGATTCACATGATACTAAAGGTTTTAATAAGATTTTCTCTGTGTATATTTTAAAATTCAGCTATAGTGGAAACAGGCATGCAATCAATTAAAAATTGGATGTTAAACTGAAATCATGTTATGTGTTAATAGTATTTATTTGCGTGACTTTTTTTTACTTGAATAAAACTTGCCCAGATCTATAGATGTAAATACTGTAAGTCTTTCAGCCTTATCAGAAATACACTTTAATTTACAAGTTTTTTTGCTTGTGAAGAATATTGTTTGCTGCTCTAGATTCTAAATAAATATTTCTAATATATTAGAATCCAGAAATGGAACTCTTAATCTAGAGACATTCTGCATTGTATTTTTCTAAAAGATTAGACAATGTTTTGAGTTACAATACTTAATATTTTCGGTTATATTAATTTAGTAAATGTGAGTGTTGAACTGGAAATTCATTCGTATATGAATGTTTTTTTTTTAAATAAAAAAAACTGTATATATTAAAATGCAGAATATCACCAGATTGAGAGTTCATTTAGCATTATAATACTGCACATATATTAAACTATATACTCTTATCCACTTTTCATTTCTCCTTTCAGCACACACTATTTTACATCATAGTAATGTGTATTATTTATTTATTTTTATAATTCATTTTTAATTAATTTTTGTAATAGTTTTTACATCAATATTTTAATATGATTTTCATATTGGGTCTACACTGTAGTGGTCAGAAGATGGCTCAGAGATTGGAGGTTTTTAATTAAATTTTAGTGAAAAATATATATATGTGTGTGTGTTTGTCTGAAGGTTTGTAAGAATAATATTTTAACTGTATTTATATATTGAACTATTAGTAATAAACAATATAAAGTATTGAATAGTAAAAAAACCAAGTCATACATCACGTGACTTAACTCAATAAGATTGTACTACAATTAAAATAAAATGAGTGTGCTAATACCTCTAAACAAGTTTTTCTGTTAAATACAGGAATAAAAAGTATTTAATATCTCTATCTAGAATTATCCTTATCATCAAGCCAGTTTCAAGGTACTAGCTATTTTCAGTGAAACACTAGGATGCTATTAGCATGCTCATTTTACTACAATTGTAAGTGCAAGCTTATTAAGTTAAGTCACATGATGTATGACATAATTTTTTCACTATTATAGTTTTGTTTTTGCAACATTGCTGATGTTATATTGCTAAAGGTATTAATATATGGTGTAGCTGAAAATTCTTCAGGACCATACAGCAATTTAAGTTAGATAGGTGAATTTGAAGACATATAGATGTTTTAAAATTTCAGATTTTTTACTCAATAATTATATTTTAAATAAATGCTGCTCTTGAGTTGGTATTTTTGGATCTGTTGTATGAATATCCTAGCACCTCACTGTAGATAGCCAGTAGCTTCAACATAATCATTAGCAGATCTGATAAACATTCATCTACAAATGAGTAAACCAATACAATACATATGTAAATCTGTAAATATACTTTATAAATTAAATGATTTATTTATGTATAAAATACTTTCTGACATTGAGAAAGTAACAGATTACAAAAGATTGTGAATCAAAGCAAAAGTTTATATATGGTATTTATAAAAAAAATTCGCGATACTATTTACAGTTTAATAAATTTAATCATGTAAGATATATATAAAAAAAGAATTTCCATTTCTTAAATTTCAAATAAAGTTATATTTATTTAAAAAATATATGGCTATTTTTGTTCTGTTTTTTACTTAATATAAATAATTAGGTTAAAAATTAAAAAATATCATGCATGAAAATCTAAACTATATCAAATGGGGTGTATGTATGGTTTTATATAGAGGACTGGTGATTGTGTAAAAAAATTATCCGATTTTGTTTGATTTTTTTATGCAACAGTAGCTAAACATCCACTTATTGATTAATATTTAATGGTTAAGTAATTTGGCTTTAGGCTTGATCTGTTAAAATCAGACACAAAAATATAAATTAAGGGACTGCAATACACAGCATTTTATTACTTTATGATTCTAAGATCATAATATTTATGGGCCATCATTTTTGTAAACATAGTAAAATATAATGAATTAAGTATATCTAATATACAAAATAAATTATTTTTAAATAATGTTTTTATGTAAATAGCTGGATAAAAAGTAGAATAACAACAAAGTAATTCAATTCTTGGTAAATTTGCCATTCTTGAAAAATATCAGAGATTTTAAGAATCTAGATTTGTTAAAAAATAATTGGAAATTGCAAGAATACTGTCATTTCATAAAAGCATTTGAGGCCTTTTTGATTTTTGTGATTTATTTGAGCCTCAAATGCTTTTATGAAAGGACATTATTCATGCAATTTCTAATTGCTTTATAACACGTCTAGATTATTACAATCTCTGATATTTTCTCAGAATGACAAATTAACCAAGAGGCAGATTAAATATTATTTTAAAATGTGATAAAAACCCACAAAAAAATTCATAAAAATTGTAATTTATTAATAAGTAAAAATAATAAATACACCCTCAAACAAATGAATTCTAAGTTTAAATATCATGTGATCATCTACTACATAAAAATGTATATTGGCTTTTTAATTAATTTAATTAAGTATGAGTTAAATCAATATTAACAAAATTTTATTCTATAAATGTAATGTTTCCACCAGATATATATATATATAGTAATTAATTTAATTAAGTATAAGTTAAGTCAATATTATCCAGATGATATTTTATAAATGTAATATTTTTGTTGGCTCAATTGTTAAGGAATTTTCTTGGGTAGCATAAGGACATGAGTTTGATTTATAAACAGGAATGTTTTTTTTCAATGTTAAAAAATTCAAAAATGTGTACATACAGAAAACATACACAGATTCAGCATGTTAATAGAAAAGCATTTAATAATAATAAACATCGTTCGACCATTTTAAAATCATCACATTTTAAATATGTAGTTCATGTAGATAGTATTACAATTAAATATAAATATATAATTAAATTTTAATAGAATCCATCTATCCACCTATCCATCTGTCTATCTATCTATCTATCTATCTATCTATCTATCTATCTATCTATCTATTTATCTATCTATCTATCCATCCATCCATCCATCCATCCATCCATCCATCCATCCATCCATCCATCCATCCATCCATCCATCCATCCATCCATCCATCCATCCATCCATCCATCCATCCATCTATCCATCTATCCATCTATCCATCTATCCATCTATCCATCTATCCATCTATCCATCTATCTATCTATCTATCTATCTATCTATCTATCTATCTATCTATCTATCTATCTATCTATCTATCTATCTATCTATCTATCTATCTATCTATCTATCTATCTATCTATCTATCTATCTATCTATCTATCTATCTATCTATCTATCTATCTATCTATCTATCTATCTATCTATCTATCTATCTATCTATCTATCTATCTATCTATCTATCTATCTATCTATCTATCTATCTATCTATCTATCTATCTATCTATCTATCTATCTATCTATCTATCTATCTATCTATCTATCTATCTATCTATGAGCGCCTATGTAAACGTCGAAACTATAAGAAAATTTTCCATTTATTTTTGTAGATAACTTTTAGCCTCGATGAAACTTAACTAAAAAATTTAAGTATATCAAAACAAGAATAAAATATTATATTCCTATAATAATAAAAAATCTGAAGTACATTGCAACTACTGTGTCAAAAATGAAATAAAATATGGTACTACAATAATAAAAGTAAACGAACTGGCTTGTAACTATCTTGTTGAGACAATAAAATATTCCAATAACAATAACAAAAACTGCACCCCAATGAAACAACCTTGTCAAGATACTTTAATAAGAAAATGGGTAATTAAATTGGACTGTATTTCCCATATCAAGAAAAGAATAGAATATTCCAATAATAATAAGATTAACAGAATTGATATTGCTACCATCCACTAATAAAAAAAATTAATTCATCTATAATACCAAATCAAGACAAGAAAGAAATACGATACTTCAATAACAAAAAAAATAAGTGAACCTGACAATAAGTATTAATTCAATATGAGTAAAATATAATACAGCAATGTGTGAAACTATCATATGATGGCAAGTGAAACTTCAAGAACAGTAACAATAAAAACTGTAGGTGCTTATCATTAGTGGACTAAGCTTCATTAACCTTCTATCAACTATCCAATATTACTTGTAATAAGTTTTTATTTCTATGTATGTGTGATGTGATTGTAAATCAAATAACAAACTGCTGTGTAAAATATAAATTATTTTATTATAATTGTTAGAATTAATACATCATTGTTAAATTTTACTTGATTTTGCTTAATCCTGTCTTGAATACAAAACAAATTAATCATGGCCTGTTTGCTGAAATTCTTATTGAAAATTTGGTAAACATCTTAAACAAAATAAGCTATTTTTAACATTTTTAAATCTGTTTTTATTTTGAATTATTTTCAGTTATTAACATTTATATAGTTTGATATAGTATTGAATATAAACGATCAGCCCTTCTTTTAAAGTGAATGATTTTAATTGACTCTCTTTTATTCAAGAAGATATATTTTTTTTATATGACTTTGGTAACTTGCCATTTAAAATTGCAGGGGTTCTTTTTTTTTTTTGACAAAAAAAAAAGGTGGAAAGATGTGCCATCTAGTGAACTATTTGGTATTTAATTTTACTTCGAACTTCTATAGATTTTTTTTTTTTACTTGATGTCTTTTTAAATCAATTTAAAGTTGTAAATATTAATTATTATTAAGTGCAATGTCAAAATGTAATATTTGCATTTAGATTTGTAGAGGCCTCTCTTGTAATAAATTAAGCACTCAAGGCGCTGTACTAAGGGTTTAACCTTATTTAAGTATGATGTCTTTTTGCAAGGGATGCAGTTTTGACTGCCATCTAGTGAATCATTTTGTAGTTAGTTTTACTATTTATATAGATTTTTTTTCTACATGATGTCTTTTAAAGGATGCAGTTTGGACTTGGAAGAGAGAGATTTTTCCTCTTGCTGTCTTCGTAAGTTCAGTTTCCATTTTCATTGCTGTGGCTTAAAGTCTTTTGCATATTGAAACCTGAATTTGCAATATTAATAAAAAGTGGTTTTGTTTAAATTGTAAAACATTCTGTGGATGAGTTGATGGATGTTTCAAGTCTTAAAAAAAGAAATTATTTATTTGAAATTAATATTAACTGAAGTTAATGGGAACATTGAAATAATATCTGTCTTAAAAAAAGAAGTTACGTCATTCAGAGGCTCTCAATTTCATGTCAATTGAATATGATGACACTACGAATAGAATAAAATCTTATAACTATCTTAAACACTTAAGACTCAAAATGAAAATTTTAAACGTGATATAGATATGTTTT
This sequence comes from Epiperipatus broadwayi, assembly GCA_028023455.1. NCBI lineage: Eukaryota > Metazoa > Onychophora > Udeonychophora > Euonychophora > Peripatidae > Epiperipatus > Epiperipatus broadwayi. Next base: position 11,479,144 of record JAQFVV010000022.1, read on the forward strand.
CAAAGATAAAACTTAGAGTTGAGCAAGAAAAGAAGATACTACGAAGATTATCTCTGATCTTGCAAGTATGCTAAAAATTGATAACTTTAACATTGATCAAGTGCAATTGGCTTCATATAGAATTAGCAGAAATATAACAAATAAACTCACCTATTTCACAAGTTACATTTTAAAATATAATATTAGCCCGATACTGGCTTTTATTGGTAAACAATTTATTTGCTAAGATGAAACTCAAAAACATCAGTGCATTAATATTAATGGATGTTTATTATTTTATTACAAAAACTATTTTAGAAAGCAAAAGAGACTGCAAAGCTAAAAAATTATCGATTTGTATGGATTTAGAATAGTAAATTTTTTTTGTAAAAAAGAAGACAAAGGCAAAACAATGTTAATTACAAGTTTAAATGACATTGAACTTTTGTAAGTTATATATTTTGTGTACACATTCTATTGTCTTATTATATGAATGTATTTCTATATATATTTATAGGTCTATTTTCCACTGTATTAGTTATGGATTTATTGGGGAACATACAAGTCTTTGGTAATAACGTTAATTCTAAAAAAGTTTTTTTTATTAAGGAAATAGAGTAATATATATTATAATAGAACCTACTGCACCAAAATTTATGGTGCCAGATGTAACGGAACCACTGGGTACACCATACAATGACATGAATACGGCTACGTAGTTGGATGATTTGAATGAAATGTGTCAACCAACCTACCACAAGTCATATCCTAAATTTATGATTCGACAGCACATTTGAGTGCATCAGATGTTAGTGAATCGGGAATGGAATATAAGAAAGGGATCCCATCCCACTACTATCAGACTTAGGCCTTCGAATAGGATGCTAAAGATGTCACAATGAAATGCTTAGTACCAAATCATATTTACTTTTAGTGTGCTAACTCATAATTTACCTACAATATTTCAATATGACCTAAACTAATGCATATTCATTACATCTCTCTTTTAGGCCCCATTACTCCACAGAATTCAAACTTAGGGAGTTCTTGCAGTGAGCTGTCTTCAGGGATGTACCTACTCAATTATTAACCAAATATGCCTATATATAAGCATAGATATAAAAAAATACTGATGATGATCAATTATTTATAAGAGCAATACATAATGATGATGATGATCACAAACTATCTAGTCATATAAATTCATAATGATGATGATGTGATGATCAAACATCTAGTAGAATCAATGCACAGAGATGATGGTGATGATCAAATAGAGATCAGATTGGTTTAAACAACTTAATTTATTAACAACATATATAATAAATATATACAAACAAAAAATAATAAAATAAATAAATATTTGGTTATCAAGAATGGTTTTTCTATCATCCTGATGGCTTCACACAACAGAAACAAAATAATTTGAAGTATATTATATACAAAATTAAACTATATAATTCATTAAATATATACATAAAACAAAAAACAAAACAAAATGAGAGTTCACTAATTCTAAAACTACCCCATTAATGTAATTATTAAAATGATATTTTTAGGCTAGGGTAATACATTTATAACTATTTTTTTATTAAAAATATATATGTATAGCACCACTCCCATATATATATATGTGTGTGTAAGTCCTAATAAAAGTAATGACAGATACGAAAAAGGCCATACATTCTGTGGGTTAGTTGCACTCAGAAGTAAAACAAAATTACAAGTAAATATTATTAAAACTTATTAGTAAACAAAATAGTTTTGTTTGTCCCAAAGTTTGCCCTCACTGTTAAATATATAAAAACCTTACTTGAGGTCACCTTGATGGATCAATGTTGAATTTATAGAGGAATCTGTAAATTTACTTTTATTAAAAATAATACATATTAATTGACTAGGATTCTTTGTTTAAAATACATCAATCCACTGCTTCCACTTTTAAATTGCAGATGATCAAATTTGAAAAATGAATCTTGAATACACAATACAAAAATAATTACAATGCATAAACTTTCAAATAAAAATGACAAAAGCAAAAAAAAATAATCATGTGAATCAACATAAAATATATTTATCTTGAAGAAAGCAAATGTCAATTTCCATGCATACTGTTCTTGTTCACCAACTCTGTTGCTATTTATGAATTTCATGCCTCTTTATGAAAACAAACACATAAAATATCTCTTCTGAATGTATATAAACCCATGGAACATTGATGTACATCAGTATTCTCTAAATAGACATCTTGATGAAAAAATTTTACAATTTAATAATTTCATAATGACATTGAAGCTAGCTTTGGAAGGTCCTACAGTACTGGTCTTTTACCACACACACATTGTAATGACTATTTTATCAATCACTATTAATTATATTGTAATTCCAATAGATATATAAAAATGGCTTGAAGAAACAATTAATTTCTAGTATTTTCACATTTCTTTTTTATTATTTCTATAATAATGAATTCCAGTTTGCAGAATAAATTATGTCATTAGTTCATTTCTGCTAATTATCAATTGAAGTTTAAATTTTCATTTTCCTTTTATCCAAAATAAAATTTTTATATTAACTTAAAGAAAATACAGATATTAAAATTACTGATTTTAGATGCCAAATAGTTTTTTTTTTTTAAAAAGAAATAAAAACTTTACTTATCTCCTGTCAGTTCAATTGTTGGTTTTTAAGTGAAGAATTCTACTTTGTCTCATGTTTGCTAAAAACCTATTGTTACAACTTAATAAAAAAAACAAATTATAAATCATTATTATTATTATTTTTATTTCATTTTCATTATTCCAAATTCAATCACCTAGCAACAATTTTTACCTCATGTAATTTTGATCTTTGATTATGTCCATTCTATAAATCTATCAATTAGTATTTTTAGTTAATGATATTAAATGAATAAAAAAAAAACAATTACTTTCTACAAATAGACAAACATATAAATTTATATATATGATTATATATGTATATACTTCATGTATATAATGAATTTGTTTGGTTTCTCACAATAGATAAAAAAATAAGAATTAATTTTTAAAACATATCAGTCTATATGTATGTTTATATATGTACATACTATATGTATATAAGTAGGTATGTAGGATAAATTATTTGCCTACAACTTGGTTTGAATTCAAACATTGTGAAAGAAATTGGGACAGGTGTGAAGATTGGTTGTAAGCCATCTCTTACAATATATTGGTTAGAAATTCGTTTAATTGTGCTTATAATTTTTTACATTCAAATATAAGAGCATTCACAAGCATGGAGGTGAGCTTTAATGACTTTAATTAAAATACAACAAAAATATTATTGACTTCTGGGGTTAACTGAAACTAATTTAAAAAAATGAGGAAGTTTATTTATACAAGCATGATAATTATAATAAATTTTCTTTTTGTAGAAATAACAGAAACGATGGTGGTATTATGATATTTATTTTTAAAAAAAACTTATTGTGGAAAAATTTATAAATATAATTTTTCATCTTGAATATTATCTGTTGAATTAAATATAATAATATAAACCAATATTTATTAGATTGAGATCACCTAATTCAAATTTCCTATTATTAATGGAAGAATTAAAAATGTTAGATCTGATATGTTGGACTGTGGAAAGAAATATATTGGTGAGACCTGTTGCCCTGTTGAACAGATATTGAAAGAACACAAGCTAATGGTTAACAAAAAAAACAAATCCGTTTATTATAGCAGTCCATGTATGTACTAATGACCATATGTTTAAATGGGACAATACAAAAATGTTGGATAAAGAGGAAAAAATGCACAGAAGAAAATTGAAGGAAGCTTGTCATATGACAATAGTAAAAAATCCTATAAGTCAACCCAGTGTGGCAATACGTAATGTATGGAAACCTCTAATTAATCATGCTCTTAGGAAAAATTAATATTAAAATAATAATAATAACAACAACAACAATAATAATATTAATAATAATAATATTAATAACAATAATAATAATAACAACAACAACAATAACAACAACAACAACAACAATAATAATAATAATAATAATAACAATAATAATAATAATAATAATAATAATAATAATAATAATAATAATAATAATAATAATAATAATAATAATAATAATAATAATAATAATAATAATAATAATAATAATAATAATAATAATAATAATAATAATAATAATAATAATAATAATAATAATAATAATAATAATAATAATAATAATAATAATAATAATAATAATAATAATAATAATAATAATAATAATAATAATAATAATAATAATAATAATAATAATAATAATAATAATAATAATAATAATAATAATAATAATAATAATAAGAATGGCATAGGGGAAAAAATTTGAAGGACATAGGAGGATTTGAACCAACCTTCATATATAAAAATTAGACCAGCAACATCTGAAGTAGAGTGGAAAATAATACTATTTGAAATTTTGTGTAATTACTACCCTGTGTTGTCTAATTGTGTGTTATTACTAACAAGTTGTTTGTATTTAAAAAGTTTAAATAAAGTTTAAAATTTTCTTTACATTCAACATTCACTCATAGATGATGGAAATAGTCCAACATATCATATCTAATAATATATCATCACAAACTTTAAGGCAAATTAAAAATATTACTTTATAAAGTCTACAAAATAAAAAATTGTGATGTTGGGTCACTTAAACATTGACATATCTAAAGAAGGTTTTAAAGATATAGAGGATTATAAAGATATTGTAGGTGATTGTGGTCTCATTAATCATGTGAAAAAATACACTTAAAAAATTATTAAGGACAGATTAATTATGGTTGTGAAGAAGAAAATCAATCACCAGATACACAGTTTTTATCAATGTATTGGTGAATTTACTTATGCTTAAAGTGTATTTTTATATAAGCCGACCTCCACTGACTGTACTTATCTCAGGGCTTGAATATATTATATGCCTGATGTTGAAATTGACAATTATATTATACAGATTTATATATTTTATCACAGGAAAGAAAATAAAACTTTTTTCAAGCACCTGCAGTTAAGCATATGTTAATTATAAATAAATGTAAATTTTTTATTAAGCACTGAAATAAAGGTAATTGTAAAAAAGGGAATTACCCACCAGTCATGGTCTATTTATAAATATATATATTAAAATCTCTGGGAACTCATTTTCTTGTATTGATCATATTTGCCATAATATAGATTTAGAATATAATAGTATAAATTAATTGGCTGATTACTGTATCACAAGATTATGTTTGAAAAATGTAATGACAATAATACTGTTTATCACATGATAATAAAATAATTACAAAAATTGATAAATTGTACATTCATGATATTATTAAGAATATTAATTGGAATGTTTTATTTGATATTGATGAGATTAATGATTTGCATAAATACATATCTAGCATTGTGAATATTTGAAAAAGTGCAAGGCTAGCCTAAATATCCTTTGTTTCATGAAGTCATGTCAAAGTTTTGAATAATCACTGCTGTAAAGTAGTCAATTTAAAAATCTTATTAAAATACTGAGAATTAAAAACAGTAGAACTAAAATAAATAAATTAACTAGTGAATGAAAGCTTAAACCATCTCACATTGATTATGACAACTTAGAATTTTTGTACTGCAAATTATTGAAGATAAATGTACAGAGAATATATGTAGAAGTATTAAAATATTTTATAAACTATATTTATCTTGTTAACTAATGAAAACAGTGATCTTTAAAGTGACCATAAATTATTGAACTCCATTTTGCTTTTTCTTAAAAGAGACACTGATATTAACAGAACAAGAAACAGTACAATTTCCTCAGATAATAATGTAATTGGCGAAGGCTTACTAGAAATGTTTGATTTACGGTATGTGATGTGATGTATTTAGCTTCTCCTTAAACGAAGTCAAGAATATATCAGCAATTATGCCCAGAAAAACCTGTTAGCCACTTTATTTTCCATTCCCCACTCTAAGTCTTCCCATATTCTGCCCCATCCCATTTCCACAACATAATCTTTGTCAACTCTATGGCCTTTATATCTAAATTCCCCTTATCTTTTCACAAAACCAGCATAAAAACTAATAACTCACTTTCTGTATAGTCACTTTGTTCATACTTATTCTCCCATAACTTCATTATCTGTACCCTTTCTGCTTTCAAGCATTTACATTCAATCAACAGATGCCTAATATTTTCTATACCTTCCTTACACAGTTTGCACACTAAATCACCCATAGTTTTCCATTTATATGTATATTCTCTTGTTGCTAAAGATCCCGTTCGAGCCTTAAACAATAAACTACTTTCATTACTATTATCGTAAATTAACTCGCATCCAATATTCCGTTTACTTCTATATATATATTTAAACCCTTCTTACCCTCCATACTAGTTCTCCATCTCTCCAACTCCCTATTTTTTATTAATGTTTTTATTCTTTTATCCCATTCCTTACCACTATAACACTCAACAATCCTCCTAACACAATCATCCCACCTTTTTATACAAGTATACTGATATAAATTCTTTATCCAAATCTTTTGCATACCGCATTACCTTTCTCACTCATCCATAGTAATCAATGAACTTTATTCACAAACCTTTTAGTAGCACTACTATATGGAGACTTTGCTACTGTTTTAATAGCTTGTGTAGCCTTAGAAAAAGTGATCATGTGATGAAATGTTTGATTTATTAGCGACAATATATGTATATAATTTTCTAATTGGAATAATTATGCAAAAACACCTATTAATTTTTTATTTCACTTGATTGGCCAAAAATATTTGTATTATTTATAATTAAACGTTTATATTTTGTTACTGGAAATAATTTCTATATCTCAAAGGGATAAACTTTAAAGTTTTAAAATATTTTTTTTTATTATGTCAGAACAAAACACTTTTTATCCCCCCCCCCACCTATTCATAAGCTTGTTCATTGTTTTATATATATATATTAGCTTATTCATTGTTATTTTAGTTTATATCAGTAAATCATATAAATAATTATTTATACATAAAACTAAAACATAAATTCATTGATATCATATTTTGACAAGATATTCATTTAAAATCGATACTCTATGTAGAAAAACTGTTAAAGGTAGTCTGTTCAACAGCCATAATTAGGTGAAACTAAACAAACTGTTGTTTTAGAATATAGTTATCTACAATGTAAATATAAATTATATGTGCGTGTGTGAGAAAAATAATACTAGACATTTATAACTGAAATACAAGCTTATTATATACCAGTTTCAATATATGTCATATATAGGATATATGAGCACAGATTTTCAGACGACCCATGACTCTCCACTTTATCTCATAACACTGATACACTTGAATACAAATATCTAAAAAAAAAAATAATAATCACCAATATACATAATTCATGCTAAACCAGCAATCATCAGTTGGCCAGATTATCATCTCTCCACATATATGCAATAAGTGCTCAGATATATATTAAGATAGCCTTTTCTTCGTACTTTAATGGATGAGCTTCAATCCACTCCAAAAGAATCTTAGCCTCAGGTTGGCCTTTGAGCGTTCCATCATCAGATTTTCAATTGGATGGACGGTTGAAGAGTTGTAGTGTGGAGTGGATTGAAGCCTGTCCATTAAAGTATGAAGATTGGTTATCTTAATATATATCTGAGCAATTATTGTGTATATGTGCAGAGATGATAATATGGACCAACTGATGATTGTTGGTTTAGCATGAAATACGTATATTGGTGATTATTTATCTTTTCAGCATATATGTGCTTGAGTGTATCAGTGTTATTAGATAGAGTGGAGAGTGGTGGGTCGTGTGAAAGTCTGTGCTCATTACCCTATATATTACTAGACATTTATTAAATATTTAGAATGGTTAGTAATAAATAAAATTGATTTCTACAATTATTTAATAATGAATCATTACATTACTTTAATGAGTTATGGTTAGGTGAAATTGTTATAATTAATATATTGGTATTTAATGAAGAAAAAAAAAATACTTTGCCATAAAATTTAGTGTAATGAAGAAATTGTTGAATTATGTAAGTTATAAAAATTGATTATTAATTATTATAGATTTATTTGGGTCAAATTTGAGACCAAGATTATGTGAAGGCAAATATTTTAATTTTTTTTATTTCAAAACCTATCTGAAATGGTAATCAGAAGGTAATAAATTTACCTAGGTAAAATGTATTCTGATATATTTTGAAATAAAATTTATGATGTATAATTTCAGGTAAAATGAATAACAAATTGTCATTAATCCTAAGGTAATGGTATATTTAATATATCTATGTGAGGTAACCCTGCTGTAATTAAGTAGAATATAATCTCATATATTGACAACCCAAAAGGAATGGTAGATGCATTCATTTATCATTTACTATGAAATAATAAAATGGAGTATTTTAAAGTTATAGATCAGAAGAAACTCACTGAAATATTATTTATTTTAAAAGCTTATAATTTGAAGTAAATACATAACACTCATTAAATATTTTAAATGATTAAATTTCAATGCTAAAAAATTGGGCCTTACTAGAATCCTTTTTATATAAAATGTAAAATAATCTAACGCAGCTTTTGATCTTTATTGGAACTGATATATTTTTATTATGATCCCTTATTACTCTGGTGATGTTGCGTTAGGTAATATGTATTTAATGTTTCCATTTATCATGTAATGGCAACCATGAATCCTGGCATCACTAATCCATGTCAAATAAACTGATCCCTTCCATTCCGTTTTAGATGATATTAAAAGGTTCAGTCTGCCTCAATGACTTTCCTCCCACCACAATATAATACATCACTCACATCATTTGTAATATGGTTTTATATTTAAAATTTTTTCTAAAACTTGACATATTTATATATTTTAAAAAAATATTTAAAATATAATGATAACTTACAGCTGAAACTTTGTTATAACATGGCATTTAAAAAACGTTTCAGGGTTCTTTTTCATATTTCTTCTTTTTCTTTAATGAATATATTTTCCTACTATTAGAAATAAAATGCTTTTTTTAGATTTGAAGTTTGGTATTATCCATGTTGGATATTTGTGATGGCATAAAATGCTGCATTATGCAGAGGAAAGGATGGCTCACCATAACACAACTCACCAGTACCTGTTTTATTAAATATCATAATGTCCCTTTTCCTTCTTTCATAAAAAATGTATGTCTTCATTATTTTTTGATTTGAATTTTCATATTACACATGATATGACATATTACTATTGGTGATGTTGTATTCTAAAGTTGTGATGTTTAAAATAAAACCTACACAGGATCTGCAGACAAAATTAATAAAGTTATCTGCTCATTCCTTGGAGGCATTATTTTGATCATAACACAAATTTAGAATAATATGTCACCAAAATGTAATACAACAAAGGAGAAATAATGTCAAAGTACCCTAGAACCTTATCAAGATGTTTCTATTTATAAATTTACATGATCTACTACTCTATAGTAACTCTACCGAATAGACATTGTATATATATATATATATGATAAATAAAACAAGTTATAAATTTCGTAACTTGCTATAGCTTGCATTTTATGATCACTAGATGGAGCTTTACCAATAGCTGACTATCAAGCTTTGTTTACCTAAATGCTGAGAGAGATAGAATTCAATATCTCTTTCAAATTGTCTCCAACCTTTAAACCATGGTTTCGAGCTAGTTGGCTCACATCAGTAAAGGATAGGAAGACTAGAAAGTAGATCTAAACACCAACTCTACTAATCAGCATTTATGAAACACTTTTCTATCAGCTTGAAAGCATGAATTTTTCAGATACGTAAATATCTCCAAATCCAGTCAAACAAACTAGATAGCTATATAGGGTTTGAATTCAATTCAGTTTCACCATATAGTAAAAGCCTCTGCAATCTATATCATTGCAAAAACCTGATTGCAGAGACTTTTACTATATGGTGAAACTGAACTAAATTCAGACCATATAGCTATCTAGTTTGTTTGACTGGATTTGAAGACATTTACGTATCTGAAAAATTCATGCTTTCAAGCTGATAGAAAAGTGTTTCATAAATGCTGATTAGAAGAGTTGGTGTTTAGATCTAGTTTCTAGTCTTCCTACCTTTTACTGATATGAGCCAACTAGCTTGAAGTTTAAAGGTTGGAGACGATTTGAAAAAGATATTGAATTCTATCTCACTCAGCATTTATGTAAACAAAGCTTGATAGTGAGCTATTGGTAAAGCTCCAGCTAGTGATCATAAATTGCAAGCTATAGCAAGTTATGAAATTTATAACTTGTTTTGTTTATCATAAATGTATTCTTGAAGATTTTTGCAATGTTATAGATTGCAGAGGCTTTTACTATATCATGAAACTGACTTGAATTCAGACCCATATAGCTATCTAGTTTGTTTGACTGGATTTGAAGATATGTACATATCTGAAAAATTCATGCTTTCAAGATGATAGAAAAGTGTTTCATAAATGCTGATCAGTAGAGTTGATGTTTAGATCTAGTTTCTAGTCTTCCTACCCCTTACTGACATGAGCCAACTAGCTCGAAACCATGGTTTAAAGGTTGGAGACAATTTGAAAGAGATATTGAATTCTATCTCTCTCAATGTTTATGTAAACAAAGCTTGATAGTGAGCTATTGGTAAAGCTCCATCTAGTGATCATATATATATATATATATATATATATATATATATATATATATATATATATATATATTATAATGGAACTCACTACCCCAAAGTTGATGGTGTCAGATATAATGGAAGCATGGGGTACACCATATGATGATGTGAATATGGCTAAGTAGTTGGATGATTTGAATGAAATGTGTCAACCAACCTACCACAAGTCATATTAAAACAAGACATTTATTTTTATTTTTATTTTTTTATATAGCGCAATGTCATATTCTAAATTTATGATTCGATGGCACATTTGGGTGTGTCACATGTTACTGAGTCAGAAATGGCATATAACAAAGAGAGCACATCTCACTACTGTCAGACCTAGACCTTCGAATAGGATGCTAAAGATGTCACAATGAAATGCCCAGTTCCAATTCACATCTACATTCAATATACTAATGTATAATTTACTAACAACATTTCAATGTAACTTAGACCAGTGCATATTCGTTACATCTCCCTTTTTAGGCCCCATTGCACCACAGAATTCAAACTCAGGGAGTTCGTGCAGTCAGCTTTCTTCAGGAATGGACTTACTCAATTATTAACCAAATATACCTATGTATAAGTATAGATATTAGGAAAATACTGATGATCAATTATTTAAAAGAGCAATACATAATGATGATGATGATTGGCAAATGTTTAATGGTGTAAATGCAAAATGATGATGGTGATGATTAAACATCTAGCAATGTCAATGCACAATGCTGATTGTGATGATCAAACAGAGATCAGATTGGTTTAAAAATCTTAACACGTTTATTAACAACATATATAATAAATATTTACAAACAAAAAACAATAAAAATAATAAATATTCGGTTATCAAGAATGGTTTTTCTATCATCTTGATGGCTTCACACAACAGAAACAAAATAATTTGAAGTACATTATATACAAAATTATATTATATAATTCATTAAATATATACATAAAACAAAAAAAAAAGAAAAGCAAAATGAGAGTTCACTAATTCTAAAACTATCCCCTTAATGTAATTATTAGAATGATATTTTTAGGTTAGGGTAAATATATTTATAACTACTTTTTTTATAAAAAAAATATATAGCCCAATCCCATTTATTTGTGTAAGTCACAGTGAAAATTAATGATAGATACAAAAAAATAACCTTTTACTCAGTGGGTTAATTGTGCATTCAGAAATAAAACAAAATTACAAGTAAATATTATTAAAACTTATTAGTAAACAAAATAGTTTGTTTGTCCTAAAGTTTGCCCTCAATGTTAAATATATAAAAACCTTACTTGAGGTCGCCTTGATGGATCAATGTTGAATCTCCAGAGGAATCTATAAATTTACTTTTATTAAAAATAATACATATTAATTGACTATGATTCCTTTTTTAAAATACATCAACATATAGTATTTATCCATTCATTGCTTCCACTTTTAAATTGCAGATGATCGAATTTGAAAAATGAATCTTGAATACCCAATAAATAAAAATTACAATATATAAACTTTCAAATAAAAAAGTGACAAAAGCAAAAAAAATAATCATGTGAATCAAAATAAAATATATTTATCCTGAGAAAAACAAACATTTTATCTCCCACTAAAAATTTATAAATTTAAATGTCAATCTTCCTGTATAACACTCCTGTTCACCAACTCTGTTAATATACATACAGTTCATGCTGCTTGGTTAAAACAAACACATACAAATGATCTCTCCTGAACACACACACACACATATATATATATATATTTTTTCATGGAAGATTGATGTGCACCAGCATTCTCTGAATAGACATTTTGATTGTGAAATTTTATAACTTCATAATTTCACAAATTCCATAATTTCATAATGACATTGAAGCTAGCTTTGGAAGGTCCCACAACATTGGCTTTTTACCCTGAATACATTGTAATGATTTCTTTTATAAACTGTTATTTATAATGTGGCTTACATATATATAAAAATAGCTTTTAAAGAAAACAGTTAATTTTTAGTAGTTTCACATTTCTTTTCCATCATTTCTATAATAATGAATTACAGTTTGCAGAATAAATTATGTCATTAGTTCATTCCTGCTAATTATAAATTGAAGTTTAACTTTCCAGTTTTCTTCTATCCAAAATAAAGATTTTATATAATCCTGAAACTACATTTATTAAAATTCTACTGTTTTTAGACACCCCAATGGTTTTTTTTTATTAAAGAAATAAATAAAAAACTTTACTTATGTGCTGTCGGTTCAATTGTCAATTTTCAAGTGAAGAATGCTACTTTGTCTCATGCTAGTTAAAACCTATTGTTACAACTTAATAAAAAAAAACAAATTATCAAACCTTATTATTATTATTATTATTATTTTTATTTAATCTTTATTATTCCAAATTCTATCTTTTAGCAACAATTTTGACCTCATATAATTTTTAACTTTGATTATGTCCATTCTATAAGTCAATTAATTTTAGTTAATAATATTAAAAGAATAAAAGAAAAACAATTAATTTCTATCAATAGACAAACATATTAGTATATATATATGCATACATACTTCATGTGTGTAATGAATTTGTTTGCTTTCTCACCATAGGTAAAAAAAATTAATTTCTCAAACACATTTGTTTATCTGTATGTTTATATATGTATATACTACATTTGTATAAGCAAATATATAATTTATTTGCCTACCATTTGGTCTGAATTCAAACATTGTACAAGAAATTGGGACAGGTGTGAAGTTTGATTGTAAGCCATCTCTTACAAAATATATAATTTTCTCTGCTATACAAAGTTTCATAACTTTTTTTTCTTTGTAATTTTTAACTTACTTTGTTACCTGATATGTTTTAAGTCCATGTTCAGAACATGCATGTAAGACATTGATAAAAGATAAGTTAGCTGTTAATATTAAAATAGGATGAGAAAATAGTAAATATGTAGGGAAATGGATTTCGTATGCACAAAGGATGGATATTAAATATAGGATAGGGTTAGTTTATAAAATTAATTGTGATTATTGCAACATATATGTAGGTCAGACAAGAAAGCTATAGAGAGAGGTTAGGAGCATAATTAGGAGAAAAGATATGAAATGAGAGTCATATATTCATTTTTTGAACCTTAGACATGCATTGAATTGTGGAAAAAGGTATTCATGTAATAAAGTTTGTTTAAATTTATGAAGAAAGAAAATTTTCTGTAAAGTTGTATATTTAAAAAAAAATTAAAAAGATAAACATGCTTAAATGTCCTGCACAAGTGGGTCAGGAGTGGTAGTGGAGAGCAATGTTAGATGACTGGGAATGTTAAAGTTATAATTAAAAGATTAGTTTTGAGAATTTTGAAAATGTAGTGTAAAGGATGGAAGATCCATTCTTTCCATCTTTGCTGCCATTTTTGTTTGTTAAAAAAATTGTTTTGGTTTGCTAAGGAGGTCTCTATATAAATAGTGTTGTTCTTTGTTACAGTTGTTTATTTTTATTTTGGCATATGCATTTGTTTATGATTGTGGATGAATATATAGATTTTATCTTCATATTGACATAAAATTGCTAATTATGTATTATTTAGATATTTTATTTTTGTTATGAACTGTAAAGATAATTTTTATATATGTAATTTTTATTTTAATATTTTAAAGAAATCAACAATTGTTGTAACAATAACATTGACTAAGTGTCTTTCATGAGAGATTGAGCTAAACAATAAAAAAATTACTATAGAAACAGTAGAAAAAATCGCCATTAAAAAAAAGAAAGCAAAACTTCACCGTTGTTTCCTCTACAAATTTTATTTTGCTTAAATGCTACATCTATTGGATTTGAGATATAGCATTGGAATGGCAGGCTGAATATGATGAATTACCATCCTGGGTTTGAACCCTCTGCCTACCTTATTTCACAGTTAAGATCTAGTGTAAATATGCAAACTATTGATAAGTAAGCATTTGAAGGAAAAAGAGCAGAATGAATACAATGTTACAAAATAATTATTCTCTAAACAATCAAATTAGTTTATCATTTTAAATGAATCATCACAATTTAACTTGGATAACAAAAAGGAAAATGCTATGAATTAATCATTTAAAAAAGTAAAGCTCATGAATTCGCGTGTTTGCCAATTTAAACTGTTTTTCACGTTAACGTAACCCACATTAGAATGCGTAAGATTTAATAGTTATGAAACTGTGAAATGAAGAATAAGGAGAGAAAAATAAATGGTAACTAAATTTATATTCAATTTTTTTAATTTTCTTTTGTAAGATTGATTTTAAAGTGATGTATTTATATGTATCTAAATTAATTTGAAGTTTCTATTTAACATAATTCCCATGCGATATAGACATATTTGTACATTATATAAGTAAATTGCTTTTAAATTTTGAATTTATTAATATTAAAAGCAAATAAGCCAAAGGTCATTTATTAATATTATTTTTTGTCATTTAATTCTTAAATCTTATATATGTACGTTATATAGGTAGACCGATTTCAAATTTTCAATTTATTGATAAATGTTCATGTATATTAGATATTATTTGTCAGTAAAACACCTTTTTTAAAAAAAATTTAAACACATTATATATAGGACTGCTAGACATATATGTTTTACATAATTTAGGCTGGGAATTAAATTGAATGTCGTTTGCTTGTGTGGGACTCATTTATGAATATATGCTATATATTATATTTGTCTTTACAAATTTATCAATATCTAACATTTTCTTCAGAATTTAATTTTTAATCTCATCAAAGGGGTAGATCATGGTGTAGATATTTGATATCAGCGTTATATATATATATTTCCACATACATGAGTTAGGAGTCGTTTATATATTTATCTTTTATCTATAAAGGTGTTATGTAATAGGGGTTATAGTCCATGTTAAACGCTTAATGAAACACACATTAATAAAATTATAAATGAAAATATTGAATTTATGGGGTATGATAGAAGCCATATGAATAATAAATATGAATAGTTTGTGCTTGAACTATGAAAGAGAAGTATAGTCTAATGAAAAATAAAACTAATAAATATCCAGCACAGTAGGAAAGAATTCTTTTTTTTTGTTAAATGATCTAACATTGAGAAACATATCAATGTTCCTAAATTATTATTTTAAAAAGCTATTATGATTTTACCATTTCTCTTTTATTACAGCTTTTGTATGGTAGTCTGTAGATGATCCTTATGTACACATAAATGTTAATCAATGCTTATTGCGAGCAAATATTATACTGAATTAAAATGAAAAGTAAACAAATCTTGTGTGTTGTAACATAATTATTTCTATTTAAAAGAAATCAAGCCACAATTAAAAATAAAGTATATACCATCTGTTTTATAAGAATGACTTTGTGATTTATTTGTAATTGATTTCTTTCTTTCTTTTTCCCTTTTCAGACAAAGGTCAGTATGTAATGCTTGAGATTTATAATCATTTGAATTTCAATTTTGTCTTTTGCTAGTATTTCATAATAATTTATTTAAGCCATCATTAATTAGAATATTGTTTTACATATAATCTTTATCTGCAAATATAGTTTGAATCCAATAAAAGTCTCTTTGTTTTCAAATTATATTTTGGTGAATAATTAAATTACTGATCAAGTTAATCCTGAGAATAGATCATTCAATATCTTTTTTGTTATAGCTCTTTTGTATCCAGGTATATATTTAAAGCATAGCTAGTCGGATAAGCCATATTTATTCATGTGTATTTAAGCTATCCCTTACAGGTTTGTTTATCTTATACTCATACCTAACCATTACAATTGGCTTCTCAACTCAGAACTTTGATAAAGTCAAGACCTGAGATACATTATAGTGGAAGAGAGTTATCTAATGCAATTGGCTTCTAACAATTGGGGCGATTGTATTATCCATTACAATATATATATATTCTAACCTCAACTTTATGCAAGTAGATAGTCGATTGAAAATAACTCTGGAACCAAACACGGCATGCTAGTATGTTTAACTAATAATAGTAATAATAAATTGTGTATATCCGGGTGCCAAATTGTAACTATGAAATCTTAATGCCCACCAGAGATCATCATCCATGCTTATTACTATAGGATATAATGAAGAGAGTAATTAAATTGTCTCAAGAAAAATATAATGTTGATAAATCCAATTCAATTTATTATGGTATTAATTTTAAACTTAACTAAATAATGTAGACAACTTTCTTCCACAACTCTATATAGATAGATGATCTCAAGCAGTGATTACCAGAATGCTATGTATATTTCTAATATATAACTGGCTAGGAATAAACTAGTAATCGATGTGGAGAACTTGTAACCTATCTCTATAATATTTACTATAAGATTATTATTTAATTCAAAGTAGAATAGAAGAAATGTTATAAATCCTTTCCATTTGACCCAACTACTATTATTTTCGTTCTCAGCATAAAAATCACTCTCAATAGTCACAATTATATAACACTAACTGGCTGTGTTATGTTCTCCTTTATATCGTCTTAACTGACAACTCTTAAACTTATTTCCTTAAACACAGGTATAAGCCTTCCAACGTACTATATATAGATTCATTCGTCGTCATCATAACAGTATTTCCCAATTTTGATATTCACACTATTTTACTTCCAAGCTAACTCTCTTAAATTTAATAATCGAAATACTCATATATCTCAAGGTCTTGATCTGCTAACGAGGTGCAATTATTAATGATTACAATGCAATGGATATGATCCCAAAACTTGCTAAATTAAATTTTAATGTGAGTCTACCAGTGTGAATCATATTAAATACCAAAAGCAGGAAAAGAATTTTATGTCTACTTTTAGTATTCATAACATTGCAACAACCAAACAACTAAATTTAACATATCTATATTGACTATTTTCTCTCATTCTGCTTTAATTCATGTCATCTATTACATTTTGTGAGACAGGTATATTCTCTATCCGCATGAAATGATCATTCCCCCCTCTATAAAAAAAAAACCTTTTTTGGGTGATATTTGACATAGGTGAATTGTGGAAGTAAACTATGGAGTTAAACTATGGACACCAATCATGAAAATGAATTATGTAAGTCAACAACAGACATCAAACAATATAAGACGATTCATAAATTTAAATGTGATCTGATATTAATAACTGTATTCATATCATCTTCATAAAATTGGTTGTGGTAGTCTATAAAATAGACCATTTACAAAGGTGTAATGTTCTAGATATACATTCTAGATATAAGTACTAGATATAGGTTCTAGATATACTTTCTGGATAGGTTATAGACACTTGAAATATTAAAACACAAGACACATATGTAAATTTATAACAATAACAAATATTTATTATACTGAAACAAAAAAGAAACACACACACACATATATAGTATCACTACAATCTCAAATATTATACTCATTGTAAAATAAAAAGTTACTTTCTTTTTTATATGAGATTCAGTTTAACTACTACTACTAATAAAAATAATAATAGGAAAACATATACTTTTAGATTATCTAAATTTCCTTAAAACTTAACCACTGTTTTGACCCATATCTCAATTTAATGTTAATGCGCTTACACACGGAATAAGAATTCCGCATTTAAATATAAATATGAAAAATATCATGACTTTACACAAAAGCTATAATTTTTGTGGCCTCATTTTATAACAACTATAAATTTAACTCTTCCAGCAAGCAATAATATCCTTTTATTTCCTATGTAAAGATAATGCTATATTCAAATTCTAATCAGTCTAACAAATGGGTTGAAATATAAAACCATAGTTTTATTTCCATGCATGCTAAACATTCACTGCTATCCCCCTGTAATCCTGATCATCATGTTACCACTCTAGCAACTGTATACATTTTGATAGGATAGTATGTTGCCACAGTTTGACGATGTTTAATTTTATTACTTTCACAAATTCTGACAACAGATCGGCCAGCTTATAAACTAATAACTCTGTCATCCCCCACATCAACACACACATCTGATTATAACTCTAACACTGTCATAGCAACTGTTCTACTATCTTGTATAATGATCTAAAAAGAAAGTGACGATCAAATCTTACCGTAACTGCACTATGAGGGCGCCATCTAGGCATTTGAACCTAGAAAATTTATAAAGTAGGCAGATATGTGCTGTTAAGATCCCACTTTATTTTACATTTAGACCGTTAGCCCATTGTCACTAGCTTAGTGGAGATGCAGAGATAATAATATATATTTTTAATTTATATCTTAAATATAAAAAATAAAAGCCGCTGCCAGTAATTAACACACAAACAATATTTATTTACGCACATGTATATTCATTTAAATTTGAGGAATAACATTTATTATTTTAGATTTTAATATTAACATTTAATTTAAATTATTATTTTAAAATTTTAAGATTGTCGAGTATGAATAAACTACATAGATTTGCATTTGAAAAAAAAAATTGTCCCTGATTTAACCTTAGGCCAAAAAGTTCACAGTCAAACCAATGCCAATCTATCTGATATATCGATGCATTCAATGCAACATGAAATATGACAACACAAACCATGCTGTCAGGAATGTACATCTGAACAGCATGGATAAAGAGAAGAAATTGTCTCTCGTCCAGATAGGAATACTACATCTATTTGACGACAAGAGCAACAAAAAAAAAACTCCATAGGAAGGGACTGCGGTTCTTTTTGCCGACTTACAATCTCATCCATAGGCAAAAAAGGAGAGTGTGTGGCATATATATGCAATCCTGCCCATAGCGGATCTCATGCTACATTTACTAATTACATCAATACATCTAATCCATTGACCCAATTTAACTATCAACAAATAACCTAAGATTACCCTCCCCTAATAAAACTTCACAAATCTATATAGCCATTCATGCCCAACTTAAATTTAACATTTATATACATTTGCACAGATGAATTTTATAAAATTTGTTTTATAATGTTGAGTATAGATCAGCTGCATAGATTCCATGGTTAAAAACATTTCAAAATAAACATACCTGATCAAAATAGAAAGTCATTGATAATGTCAATTGCAGAGGGAATAGAAGAATTCCAATGGCATTCATCATAAGATGCCACATTGACATCGATGACTTATATATTCTAATCGAATATGAAAACCACAACATAATTAACCACTAACAAATCCATGCAATGTCCATACCCAACTTAAATTTATGCATTTAAATAATTTATACAAATAAATATTAATAGAAATAAAAAAAAATGGAAATGATTTTTTTTTAGCAAACTCAAATATATACAATTTAAACATTAATTATCAATTTGAAAATCAAATAAGAGTTCATTTTAAAATTTAGATTAACTGAATCTTTTAAAAAAAATTGACGAAAGTTCTTAATTACTTTTTTTTTTGTTAATTTGTAAAGTTCATAGCTCACGGTAGAAGAGTCCAAGTTCCTGTTTTTAACTCCCACAGCGTCTCTATTGGAAGACTGATCTGATGTTCTGAAGGTGACCTTAGCTGACTTCATTTCAGAATTACAGTCATTTCATTTTTTTAAAAAAAAGAGTGTGATATGTGCGTCCTATCACACGTCTCAAACACAATCAAGCTGCCACTGTCTGGAACTGGTTTAATTTAAATCATTTTCATTTTTTAATGATTCTATGGATTCCATGAACAAAACATCACTAATCCTCTGGTGTTTCAATTATGGTCCGTGCTGACATTTCTGGTGTTTGCATTGGTCAAGCTAATTCTTTTTATTCTCTTATCTATCTTATCCTCTGACTTTTTAATTATATAAGAGCCCTAAGGGCTAGTTTGGTTTTCAATAATTCATAAACAATCATTTCCATTTACAAAATATATAAATCTTTTTACAAAATATTTTATCTTTATATCTTGTACTTTTTTTTATAAAAAAAAAATATGTTCAAACACTTTTTTTTTATTTATTAAAAAAAAAAAAAGAAATAATTTTTTAAAGTTTTGCATCTGTGTGAATATATATATGTATACATGTTTAACAACTCTTTAATTTTTTTAGCTTTTATTTCCGAACTTATTTTTATTTGCAAATTTAAAATTTTTATTTTAAATTAATGTAACGGCATATTTATATATCGTTACACTTGCAAAAAATCCTCTATATATTTCATCTCACTATGCAGTACTTCACAATGCACTCATTAGTGTCTCAGTAAGGGAAATCAGACAATTCATAACTTCAAATGTCAGCATTGGCCAGAGAACTGCCTTCTTCCTGAGGCTAAAAATTATGTGAAGAACTAGTCTCTCCACATTTACTTTAAATAGGCATGCAAAACATTTTACTATGACCATATCAATAATTCCCTACTTCAATAGTAAATACAAATGGAGCTGGGATCAAGTCCTCGATCTCCCAATACCTGCATACATAGTTCTAAATTATAAGATAGTTATTTCCTATCTATCCCTTTGAGGTGGTAAAGTAACTCTACCTCAGTAATACTCAACATTTACAGCTTCATGCATACATACACAGGGTGATTATAGTCTTGATGCACAATGACAAAGTTTTGAACAATCATTAACCAAACCCCTGTACTATATTAATTTTAAAAGTCAAGCACACAACAACATTCATCCAATCTTTATAATCACAACAGATGGCATCAACATGTTAAGAGATAGCAATGTCTATTCAAATACTTTTCACACATCTAATAAGCATATAATTTTGATAATAAAAAAATCTTTTCTATCTTTTTTTTTTTGACAAATATATAAGCATTTATGCTTTCTCATTATTACATTAACATTTTTTTACAGTTTCTTCTAGGTCAAAATCATTTCTTTTTTTTCCTTTTTTTTAAAAAAAAAAATTTCTATAACTGTTAAATATCTATCACATATACTACAAACATATAAATAAAAGCAAATTAAATAAACAATAAATTATTATGCATTGTCTCTTTGGTTCCAATTCCTTTGAAGCTATGTCTGAATATTTTGTACTCTCAAGGCCAATTTGACAGAAAACATGTATGTATTATACATGAACACCAATTCCATTTCTAGTTCTTTGCCTTGGAAAACACATTATATCTATCTCACATTAATTCTTTTGATTCAAGATGTAGCTACTTTTATCGTTATAATTAAGGATTGTCTATCTTAATATATATCTGAGCACTTATAGTATATATGTGTGGAGATGATAATCTGGACCAACTGATGATTGCTGGTTTAGCATGAAATACATATATTGGTGATTATTTATCTTTTCAACATATATGTGTTTAAGTGTATCAGTGTTATTAGATAGAGTGGAGAGTGGTGGGTCATGTGAAAGTCTGTGCTCATCTACCCTATATATTACATATATATAGACTCAAGTATATAATAAGCCTGTGTTTCAGTTATTAATAATTAAGACTGTTGAAAATTCATCCTGCAGATTGCTTTCGTTTTTTAAATGCTTTTTTGGGGGGTTTGAATCCAGATGCTTGGATTCACATTTTAGTCCATAACTTTATTTTCTTTAAGTTTCATCATTTTTTTGTTCTTTAGTTTCTTTCAGGAGAAAAAAAAAATTCAAATGAAATAGGGTTCTAGATACTCTTTTCTTTTCTTTTTTTTACATATATTCTTAGGTTGGAATCACAATCAAACAAGAAAAAATTACTAATTAGAATGATGAGTATTTAACCAACTTTTATAACAAAGTCTGATCATTCCTTGTAGTTTTATTTCATTAAGCCATGAACAAATACTATTTCTGAAGGTCTTCTTTTAAATAAACTTTTATAAGCCAAATAAGAAGATTGAGGTATTGAGTACAAAACTTACTGTTATGAACCACTTTTGCCATAATTAATTTCGAAGAGAGAAAACTGTACACCATTTATATATTTGTTCTAGCACTTCATCTTTCAGTAATATACACACACTGCTTAATAAGTTGAGTCAAATTGCTGTCTGAAAGAAACAACTGGAGAAGATGATCAGATATTGAATTAGCAAGAGAAATTCCCCTCTACTTCATTTGCACTAGCTTTTATAAAAAAAGACCTCCTGCAAGTTTTTTTTTTTGCTTTGATTCTTATTCTCTCTCAAAACAACCATTTGTCACCATTTGTTAAATGTTGGTTTAGGTTTATTGTCTTCAGCTGTGATTTTATTTTAATTTCTTCGTATCACAATTTTACATCGCTTTCATTTACTAGAAATATTCAAAGAAAATACATAGAATCACTGGTATTTTATAAAACTGTTATTACATAAATAAATTTCTTCTTTAAAACTTAAATCAAATTTAGGACTGGAAACAATAACCAATTCCTGTTAAACCCATATAAAATAAATTCATTTTACATTATATTAGCAAATAATCTAGAGTCCAATGTGTAAATTTCCATGAAAAAATATATATATGCATCATAAATGCACATACTCACAATACTAAATAGTGAACTGTTTGTTCGTATACATATTAATACAAAATATCTTTTATTCACATTATTACAAAATATTTTTCCTAATTTCTTAAAATTTTAAGCCTATTCTCAGCAAAGAGCTGTGAAACACATGCTTTCTATAACAAGTCCAATTTCAATTTGCACTAACATTTTATTCATAAATATTATGATTAAAAAGACCTTTTTTTAGACATATAAATCAACATTTTTAACATATTACAGCTGTGCAATAGTCAATCCCCCTTCTCTCATCATACTAATACACTGTAATTTTAAATAAAATTCAAACAGATTTTTCTCTATATATTAAATTTAATCCACAAGGTTATTGGTCTCTCTAAATAAAGCTTTGACTTTTGTTGAATTTTAAAAAAAATTTTTAATTGGATATAGTTAAAAAACTATTCCTACTACTTATTTCCCAATCATTAGTTTGTTTATGAAAGAAACTAAGAGTTACAATATATATATAGTAACAAAGCCTACCTCCACTACTACTAATAATTTTCACCTGACATACTTTCAAGTTTAAACATACGTGGTTACATATATATTTAATCAAAACTATTTTTGATTTAATCACTAATTGATATGACATCTTATAAATCCATTCTCAGTAACTCTAATGGATTCCCAAGACATATTTATGGACATCCCTAGGATTCCATGTGCCAATCTTATATAAAAAATAAGAATTACGAGAAGTGTATATATTACCAATAACAGCCACTGTCTTAAGAACATGTGAGAGAGGTTTTTATCATCAGCTACCTCAGGCTCTGTTCAAGTATCATCATAGCCAAAAGGAGACATTAATGAGAGTAAGAATTTCAATAATACATAAAATACACATGAAGAAAAAATACCACAAAAAGAATTCTACATACAGTTTCATTATTAATTCAGATTTATTAAACACTATTCCAAATGACAATTATTATTTTCTAATCACACAAAATAATAATATATATAATTTAACCCTTAACCAATTAACATAAATATAGTTAAAACTCT
This sequence comes from Epiperipatus broadwayi, assembly GCA_028023455.1. Lineage (NCBI taxonomy): Eukaryota > Metazoa > Onychophora > Udeonychophora > Euonychophora > Peripatidae > Epiperipatus > Epiperipatus broadwayi. The sequence continues at coordinate 11,503,271 of JAQFVV010000022.1, forward strand.
GCCATTTTGAATTGTTACATAAGCACACAACATTCTTTCAAATATTATTTATATTTTTTAATCACATAAAAAATATATAATTTAAGCCTCATTCCGTTAACATAAATATAGTTAAAGCTCTACTATTTTGATTTGTCACATACTCATGCAATATGCTTTCAAATATTTATTATTTATAAATAAATCAAATAGTGAAGATTGATAGAAAGAGATCTCCCTATCACTATTTTCTTATTTGTTTCTTTATTACTACTCGAGGCCACTTCATTGAATTTCCAGCATGACATCACTCTCTAATGGTGATAATTAGTATCCGCAATTAAAATTTTAAAAAAAAGTTTATTGAATTCTCATATGCAAGTCTATAGAATCTGTTAATAATTTCTTTCTTGGTTTCTTATTATAAATAGCAAATCAATACACAAATTTCTTTTATTACCTGCAAATTCCTGGGAAATACGTGGCCGAATATATTTTTGTGTTTTTACTTTTAATAGTTTGGGTCATCACAGGTAACTAAATATATGATTCATTGTGATGTTTCATGTTCTTTGATTTATTACATAGTCTTCATTTGAGGAGGATCCACTTCATGGTTCTGATGTTGGTGGTTATTTTAATACAGAGAGGCATCTTGTTTATTGTTAAGTGTAGCACCAGCAGATAATGAGAATTAGGGGTTTGAGCCCGATACATTAGGCTTTTACCCCAACATTTATTTTTTGGTCACTATTAGGTAATCTTGTAATTCTTGTTTTGAAATTTGAACTAATGATTTCACTATTTAATGATTCAGTCTCTGCAGGGACAAGACATGGGACATTCTGGGTTCCTGTTTTTTATAGCCCCCTCCATTTGTTCTAGAAACTTCACTCGATCTGCACTTCCTGTTTCTATAATTTTTATCTAACTGGATTTAAGTTGAAGTGTTAAAGCTTTTATCACCTTCTGATTTTTTTTGTTATAATAAAGAAAAAATCCACTTCTTCTGGAAACTTCTAGGCTTTTGTAATGTAAGTGAAATCAAACCTTATTTCTATCTCTCCAACCATCAAACCCATTTATACACACATTTTTAACATACACATACATGCTGTTTCAAAATGACAGAGCACCTCCCCCTAGTTCTATCTGTATATTTATATAACAACCACCACATAATAAAATAATTAAATCTATATATACTATGACTACATATATGCACTACATAATATAATAATTAAATCTGTATATACCATGATTACATATATGTGTAATGACCACCACCTCTTATACTAGTTGTGACTAGCTTTGAACCCATTCTATCATGTTTCCCCCTCCCTTCATGTATTTTGAATGGCTCCCTTTTACTTTTTATCTACTTATCTATTTCTTTGCTGTTATTTCTACCCAATCTCATTGGTCCATCTGTTTCTCATTCTGCCCTAAAGTTTGGCTTATCTGGTGGTCTCTTCCCTTCAGGTATCTATCTCCATTTTGTAAGTCTCCATTACCATTCTCAGCTCTCCTTCATCTTCTTTTATCACGTCATGATGCCCACCATAGTCATATGAGCTCATATCAATGGTGTTGAGCAACTTGGCAATTTCTCCGATGGATGCTTTTCCCACTCCCAATATCATCTGTTCCACTATCATGGGCATGCTGTGTCTTACTATGGAGAGTACATGACTCTCTGTCAGATTGCATGTGTCCAACATCCACATTCAAGCTACCTGCCTGTGAAGAAACTGTGAATAACTATGGCCACAACCTTCCTTAAACTTTTCTTGCTTAATTTGATATCATGTCTACACCTGCCTGTTCTAGACCAAAAGGCCTCCCTCACTTTTGGTAATCTTTAAATGTCATTGGCAGTTGGAACAGCTCATCCCACCATGATTGAGCATTATCTGTGAGTTTTCTGCATGCAATATCTATCTTACTTTCCTCTGCCCTGGAGTTTACATTAAAGTATCTCCTCAAACTGGGTAAATGCTCTACAGGTGCCTCCCCATCCTACCAGTAAATGGCCAGACTCTTAGGAATTGGGTTGCATATCCTTGCATCACCACATAACCTATCACTGCTTCCAGTTTTTCTGTCAAATTTAATTGAGTCCCTTGCTTCTGTTCACCCCGCTCTCCATACTTAAGCCTTCTCTGCCTTCATCTTCCTGTTCCCTGAATCATTTTCATTTTTAATACCTACTTTCTGTCCTAACCTACTCATTCTCTTTTCTAATTATCTGCATCTAACCTCCAGACTTTCTTGTTTTTCCAGAATCCGTTCCAAAATATCTTCCTGATCCACTTTTTGTTGGTCCATTTTCCTTTGCTACTTTGTTTTCATAAACTCTTCTTTTTGTTTTCTTATTTTCAATTAAATGCCTTGGACTCTATTCCTATCCCAACACCCTGTGCTGCCTTCTTGTTAGCCTCTAATACCATTTAACTAGCCTTACCCTGTATGATTTTGTTTCCGTTTTATTTGATTCTCGAAATGTCACTAAAATAGATTCTCCTCTATATGAATCTAAATGCATTTCTGCCTTCATATTTATATAACCAAATTCCATTAACAAGTAACACTGATTTTATAATTCAAAGACTGGACATTCCAAATAGGGATCATCTTCCATTGGTGCTGAATCACTATCAGAGTGCTCAGAGGTCTTTCTTTTCTTTTTTTGCCCATGACACTCTATGATTACTTTGTGGTTCTTGTGAATCTGGTTTTATGAGTAGTTGTGGTATAAACCCAGAATTCATATCATCATCTGAGCTTGATTTATCTGGAACATTTGATTTCCATTTATTAACATTTGGTATAGTTTGTCATGTTAGCTCTACTTCTTGTGAAAGATCCTGATTCCAATGTCCAGGCAAACCATCCGTTTTCCCCAGGTTTGGAGTTTTGGTGTGTGATGTGTTGAGTTTTTTCTTTGGTTTATTGGTTTTGCTACTTTCTTTTTGAGAATGAGGAGTTATTGTATTTTGTTTAGTTTGTGATTTCCTAGGTGATTGGGTGTTATTTTTGTATATTTTGATTCTGGTGTATGTTTTTCTATTGGAAATGACTTCAAGTCTGAAGGTTTGCCAAGCATTGATTCATAGCCTTTTATTTGATGTTGTACTGTTTATTGGCAGAATATTATCTGTGTATTGGTTTAAAATGGGGTGAGGTGTTCTTGATGTAATTGTTTGCTTATCATTTCTATTTTCAGTTGTATTGTTGTGGAATTCCATCTCGGTTTATTGGAAAAGATTATCATCTTGATCCTTATCCCTAGATATTATGTGGTCTGGTGTTACATCTGTGAGAGTTATGTTATAGATTTAGTGTATTTTGATGATGTAGATCTGTGTTTATCAGTATGGTTTTCAATAGTATTGTCTGTTTTAGGTGATTGTTTGGTGTCTGTAGTTGTTGTTGTTTCTATATTCTTTCTACTGCAGTGGTAGAACTTTCCTTACTTTTGATTGCTGGTAATGTAGATATGTGCCAAACAGTCTTTTGTAAACAATGAAAGCACTGAGGCTGCACCCTTCTGAATGTTAGGACCACTGGTGAACCTCTTGCATTAACTACAGTAGGGATGTCAGTGGGAGAAACTTTTTTTTCATGGCTAGAGAGAAGATTGCTGTGTTTGACATTATGTTTCCGTCCAAGATGGGGTCCAGGAAGAATTTAAATTTTGAAACAGTGCCGTAGGGATCGAGGATATTTTGGAGCTCTTGTTCTGTGAATCTTGTTAGGCAGTTTTTGATTTTCCCTTGTAGTATCATAGGTCTGTTCATTTCTACAGTGCAAAGTATTTTGTTTCCCAGTATTTTATTGTTGTTTTTAAATTGGAGCCTGTCTGCCCAGGTCTTAAATTCTATTGCCACATATCTGTCATTAGGGTGAGTTAGTATTTGATAAATTCCCAACTCTGAACCATGTTATTTAATTATGAAATATAAATATGCTCCATGGGGAATTTGTATAATGATAAGTTTTCATTCATTACTGCTAGGATTAGAGTTTTGTCATTATAATAATTTTGGAAAGATTTATAGAGCACGTTTGGGATAGTTTTGTTGAAATTATCATTTATACTTTGATTTATTTCATCAGGTGATATTATTATAATCTAATATCTTAATTGATTGAGGGTCTTGATTATCTTCTGTTGTGATTTCTACTTCATATTCTGATATGTCTATAAGTATTTCATTAATATTGCCGACCGAGTTGAGTTAGTCTGCAGTTTTAATGTCTTTGTTGATACTTATAGCATTAGCATAGGATATATTTTTTGGAGGGGTTGGATTTGTGAGTCTGTTTTGAAATGGTCGAACGATGCAGATATTAGAGGTTCATCTAGTTTGAAATTTTCATTTGTTTGTGAATGGGTTTTGTTGACTTTTTTATCTATTATTTTATTTCTCCCCCCTGAAATACTGTTGACAATCTCTGATTTTACAGCAGCGAATTTGGTGACCTCTGGTGATTTAAAAGATTTTTTTAAACTTTCTTTAGATAGATTTTGCCGCTATTTTTTTCATTCCAAATTATTCTGTGAGTGTTTTGCGGTTGTGGATGAATTGTGTTTATTTATGTCTGCTAAAGGAGTTTGGGAAATACGATGAGTGCTGTTACTGTTTTCATATGTATTATTAAAATTAGCTGTTATTTCACCCGATGGGGGACCAATGCTATTGCTTATAACTGCCAAAGTTTGTATAACTTCTTGCATTTTAATGTTGTTAGTAATTATTTGGTGTTTAATATTGGTAATGGGAAGGATTTTGATCCCAGATGGAGCCTGAGATTTGTTATTATAGCTAGGAAGATTTCGGCCATCGTTTCTGTTGAACGACTGAGTGTCACATTTTAAGCTTGAATTGCTATGTATATTATCTATATCATTGTCACATTCCATTTTTAAATATATAGAACTTCTCTTACCTTGTATTTAGGAGTTTGGAATGGGGTTTAACACCCCCTTTCCTGCTGATTTCAATTTTTGAGGAGAGCTTTTGTTCACGTTGCTTGCTTTTTAAGAACCGGAAGCAGTGTATTTGTTGTTGTTGTTTATAGTTTAAAAAAGAAAGGCTAACAAGTTTTACTTTTTGTTGTCATTATTTTCCAAATAAAAAAAAAAAGTGGGGGAACACAAACCAACAGGAATAAAATTGCAAATTTTTATTTTTCACCCTAAAAAAAAAAACTCATATTAAAAAAAAAGCTTAATAAGTTTAAAACCATTTTAATATTTGTTGCTATTTCTCTTTAAAAATGAAAATGTAAAACAAAGACTAAGAACTTTTACTTTTTGTTCCGATTATGAATTTTTAAACAACAACAACAACAAAAAAGGCAACTAAAAAAAAAGACGTAATCAATTTATTTTTCAAACAAATAGCAGGGTGAGCGTAAAGGCTAACAACTTTTACTTTTTGTTGCCATTAGTTTTGAAGCAAAAAATAGCGGTAACACAAAAGAACATTTATTGTTTGCAAATATGAGATGTGCCATTTCCTGCGACTTTTTGTTGGTCTCGTGGAAACAGTACATTACACATTATCTAATTCACACTATCTTCACACATCTATCTGGACAAGATTTTACCGCTTAAAACTTCAATACAGAATGGTGTAAAGAGTCGGATAATTATTACTTAAGAAAATCGCAATATTTCAATAAAAAAAACAAAAGTTAAATAAAAAAACAATTTTCATAAAATTCAAATACACACACCCTCACACCAAGCCATAAAAATTGTATGAAGTGTGCGAATTCGCAAAATTTATTTAATGTGATACGACCAAGCGGCCTGTAATCTGTAACACAACACAAATGTTGTATTATAGTAAAAATGGGTTCGCCATCCAGTGGCGTCTTTGTCCAGCAAACTATTACAAACTATTACCCTTTAAACTCTTAGAATTATGAATGCTCTTATTCTCTCATGACTTATGGTGAAGTGCAACACTCAATCATTTTTCAATTAATTGCCGACCTTTAGTCACTATCCCAGCAAATACAAATTGAATAGACATATGCTTATTCAAAGCTAATGAAAACTCTTACTAAAGCTAATAATAGAACTCATAATAATAAATATGATATGTTAACTACTTAATTAATAAAACAATTATTATAATAAATTTTGAATATAGTTTGATTAACTGGGAAGGCATCCAAATATCAAGAGTGAAGAAGGGATTTTATGTCCACTCCTAATATTAGTCGGAATGCAATGAATTGAACAATTAAATATTAATATGTTTGCCAAGTGATTAATAAAAAATTTAAATATATGCCATTCATTTAAATCTTTAAATTTTACCAAATGAAAAATGTATTACTTTACTTTAGCAATAAAAATTAATCTGTAGTAGAAATATGAGTTATTTCTATTAATTCCTTTATGTTATACCTCGAGTATTAATGACTATAATAAATTTATATATATTATAATTCTGACACTATTATGAACCTTTAATATTGCGACGTTCTGATATTGTGTGGCTCTGGACATCCAAAAACATTAAAACATCAGACATAAGTTTAAATTTTAAAACAACAAATATTTATTCAACAATTATATAAAAGAAAGAAAAACTACAATTCAAGTCGACATTGTAACGATCCCAAAGTAAGGTAAATATGAGATACAACTACAATTATTCACAATAGGGGATCTGCACTGACTACAATTACAGACTGTATAAACTAAGTGACACTAATGCATAGCTTGTCCTAATGATGACCTTTAATCTTTAATATAAGCACTTTGGGACTAATTACCATTCTGCAATATAAATAATTTCTAATTATTTTGCCGTAATACATCGTTTAGTATTTGGTTATATCTGAATCGGTGCTTCAGCAACATTATGTAAAATATACTATTGCCAACTGTATTAATTATCTCAAAACCCATAAAATTTTCACATAATATTTATTTAGTTTATTAAGACTTTTATAGTTTCTCGATACTAAAGTTACGGTACTGAAGAAACTCATACTTTAAAATGTAGTAAAAAAAAAATTAAGTTAACTTCTACTGTTTGAGTTTACACGCATTTTACTATATGAGTTTACACACATTAATTATATTATTTCTTTCCTAAGGGATTTTCCGATATGAATTTAATTATTTATGCAATGCGTTATCCTTTGGATGGGTTTCCATTATTTCAGGATTCCTTTTATGATAGACGCTTATAATAACATTTAAATTCATGTATATAAGATTCATGCACAATTGATTCTATTGAAAATCTTTCATAAGATCAGATGCTCATTATATTTACATTAGTAATACTTTAAAGAAATTTTTATTTAAACTTCTTTGCTCATCGCATTTATTAAAAATTGTTTTGACTAGAATTTTCAAGCTTTATTTTATAACTACTCTCCAGTGAGAACGCAAAGGTTTACTCTGAGAATAATAATTACAGCAAGTCCAAGTTATTCTTTTAACTATATTATGTCTTTAATCAAATATAATGTAAAGATAATATGGGCATTATTATTCTGATTCCTCTTTCAGCCTTTTATTATCTTTTATAATCCATTTATTCCAGTATTAAAATTATATATTTGAAGTAGTATAAAATGTTATGAAAGTTTGTAATAAAATTAAACATTCAAATATTAAAAAACTATTTATTCCATATAAGATTAAGATCAAGAAAAGTTTGTAGTACAATGATCCATCCAAATTTACTCATTAAATTATTCCATAAAAAAACCCCAAATGACAACAAAAGTCTGTACCTGAGACATTTTCGGATGAGCTTCTGAATTGGAAGCATTGACATTAGTATGGTGTATTGATTTCCTTGTAGATTAGTAAAATTTTTGGCACCAATTGATTTTATAGAGGAGATAAGTGTGCCTATAAATCTTCTAGTGCTCCATTAATAAGATATAAAATATACCATTTTTAGATAAAAACTATAGATTGGAAATGGAATTGTTGGTGCTCACTTAGCACAAGATTTTTAGAGAAGATCCTAGCTCAAATATGAGCTTAGTTTTATTGAACCTATCCATCAATCATTCTTCTGATCTAACTGTTTATAATTTGATCTCTCATATTAAATTTTAATTGGTTTGTCAACTTTTGTCTGGACATTAATTATTCATAAACCTTCCCTTACCACGTGTGCTTGAGAGATTTCCCCCACTTTGAACCAAAAAATGGTGGAAAATTTTATTAAAAAAATTATTTCAATAACAATGAATAGACTAAATTTTGATTAAAGATTTATTAGTAAAAATCATAATGGATTTCTTTAATACCCAGATAAAATAATATCTCTCTCAAAACACTATGGACTGGTGTACTGTATGATGTATAAGAACCTTAAGATTTTCTGGATAATTAAAATTATATACATCACACACACGCATGCATTTCACATATTAATACTAATCACTATCGATGTATTTATTCTTACTTTAATTAACATTAGACTGATTTTATAATCTTTTTGAAATTTGAAGAGCTATCTCTCCATATATACTGTGGAATAAATTAATGTGAAAAAGTTCAGATAATTGGCGTAACATAATGTTCTATTGGTCTTCAATAACTTAATGTAACATTAGTAAATGAAATAATTAATTCAGGCATAACAAATAACTTAAATGTAGTCAACAGTGAATATCATTAATATTATTTAGAACTCAATAACTAAAGTTTAAATTGAAAGTTAAAAAATTATTTTAGTTTAATTTCACTTACAAATCTGTATTAATTGGTTGAGATCTTACTTAGCTATTGTGAGACTAAATTGTTATTTATTTTGATGAAGCATGATGAATTCCTAGGTAAGCGCTTGCCCAGCTGTTGTTGTCTATTGAAGCATGGCTTTGGAGGATTCCAGTGACTCCACTTAAATCTCTTTTATCTAGCCAAAGACAATTTTGTTTATCAGATAATACATGAATGAAAAGATGAATAAAAAATATTTCCAAAACAAATTTAACTTAAATTTATAACTATCGATTATATCAGTTATGCCAGATCACAAAGTAAACAAAACTATAATTTTTGGAGCACATTTTTTTTGTTCTAAAAGTTTTCCCGATACCTTAGAACATTTATTTATTTAAAATAAATAAATAACTTTTAAATAATAATTATTTGAATCTCCAAAAATATGAAACCTTATTTATTTATAAACCACTTTATTTTATATCCCGACAAACTTAAATACATTTAAAATAATGATTTTTCAATAATACCCCACCCCCCCTTATTCATACAACACTATCGTTTTTCTTATAGAAAATTTTAGCTAAACTAAGGTTAAACTTTAAGAATTAAGATTAATAAGATAATATTTTATGCATTAACTTGTTATTAATTCTAATAAACTTGTCATGTTCAAGTTAATCTAAAAAGGAATACATCAAAGCCTTTATATTAGCATGGTACAATATGCAAATTAAGCTTGGTATGTAAATGGCATAGCTGCTCCATTTTTTTAATAATGGGACATATGCAAATTTTTTTTATTGATAGAATATGGATCCCCCACAATAGACCAAACCTCTTTATATTTTCTTTTCCTATCATCCTTCTTGGCACATATTGTTCTTGTATTGGAGGGCAAAAGGTGTGACCTACAGAAAATTCATGATCAAAAAATATCGACCTGTATTCATGATTTTGTTTAGCTCTGTTATATAAATATATGTGCTGGGTTCTTGTTGTCTGTTGACATGAGATTTACCATTATACAGAGAACTATAGGATGGAGGTAAACATTAAATTTTATATACAACTTGAGGAGAGTATTCAACAGGTATTCTGACTTTTGCATTGTTTAATATATTATGTGAGGGGGGAAATCTGAAGATAACTCTGTGTGTGTGTGCAAATATGTTGAAAGTTTTTTGAAATATAAGGGATGTAAGCAGGCTTATCCGTATTTTATCTGTGTTATTTTTGTTTGCAACTTCAAATTTTTCCATTTGTGTTTATGAGTGCATTATGGTTGTAATCTAGATCTGTTAAATCCTTGTTGTAAGACTCAATGTTGTTCTTTCAGTTAGCCTTATATTTGTATGGACATATAGAGTTAGCCTCCCCACTTAACCTATTAAACAATTCAAAAGACAGGATACCTTTCAACGTATTCCTCAAGTTGGTTACAAAATTTCATATCCTGCCTCATCCTGAATATGGTGAATCTCACGCTAACAGATTGATGAGAATCATCCAGTACATGTATTTATATCAGAGCTAAATTAAGAATACAGGTCGATATTTTTCAATCATCATGAGATTACTATGGATCACATCTTTTTGCTCTCCAATGTTAGAACAATATGGGCCAAGAGTGATGATAGGAAAAGAAAATATAAAGAGACTTGTGCTATTGCAAGGGATCCACATTCCATCAATAAAAAGATTCATGTGTCCAGAAAAAATGAAATATCTAATCATTTCATTTACATATGAAGCCCAATTTACATATTGGATCATGCTAATGTAAAGGTATATTTTTAAATGTGCTTTCTCATTCAGCACTATGATTCTGGCATTTGATTTACCTTTTCAGATTAACTTGAATATTACAATTTGTTAAAATTACATAATTGTATGAAAAGAGTATATACTTTTGAGAATAACTTATTATTACTATTTCAGTCCCCTTAAATTCCAATCTAAATATGTGCTTATTTAATTGTTTGCATACATATACTTCTACATTTACGTAAGTGTATAGTAATATTCATTAAGGCTGTAGCCTCAAGCACATGCGTATAAAAATGCGATAGTAGGGACCTCTACAGGTCTTAAACCACAAGCTTACTCTTCCCCTCTTTTCTTCCAAAGAGTAAGCTTGTGGTTTAAGACCTGTAGAGGTCCCTACTATCGCATTTTTATACGCATGTGCTTGAGGCTACAGCCTTAATGAATATTACTTACGTAATCAATGTGCGTTTAAATAAATTTGTAAGTGTATAGGTAAATGTGTTTATGTAAAATCAACATTTATAGTAAATCAAAAGCAAACTTTATATATTGTTAACACTTTTAGGCTTTTGTTTTAGTGCAGCAAAATATTTTAACAAATGACTTATAAAATCAATCCCTTCAATGAATTTAAAGTTCAACTCATAATGTATTCAAACTAAGCTATTTTTAAAGTATATATATATATTACTTTTAAACCAAACATTTGTTTATGTAAATGCAAATAGATAAAATACTTACAATATATATAAACGGAATAAAATATAGCTCAATTATTGGTCGCCATTTGTAACGGATTGAAAATGAAGATAAAGGATGAGGAAGATAAACTTTAGTATTCCTCATGAATTGAGACACCATTTATAATAATATAAACCTAGAATAAGTGTTGAGCACAATGTATAACTAAATGATTCGTGAGTGGTTAGAAATAATGACTTTAATATGCCTTACGGATTTAGAAGTCACTTATAACAAAATGAAAAGAATAGGAAGTGAAAACTTTAGTATAAATTTAAAACACTAATTGTAACAAAGTAAAGCATAATCTAATAATTGATCACTAATTATAACTAAATAAAATGAAAAGAATGCTAATGAAAATGAAAATAAAGATAATACTAATGAACCAATAATATTTCAAAAACAATAATATGCCTTTATTGGATCAACCAACGGTGATGTAATGAAATACTTAATAATGATAAATGACCCATTAACTTACAAATTTATATATATTAATCTATTCTTAATAATATATATAAAATTTTCTCTTTTAAAATCTTATAAATTTACAACAAATGATAATAGAATAAAAGCTCTACAGTACAAAATTATGATAAAATAAAATACATAAGATCGATTAACCAATCATATTTCACACCTACACCAACTTATATAGTATAAAATGAAAGTCAACACTTCAAATAACCTTACAATTTATAATATCCAATCATGACATAAAACAAATGAAACATTCTTATTTGACACTTATACAAATACTATTAACAAATCACAAAAAATTATCTTTTAAATCAATAAAGCTAAGTTACAAACACTAAATTATAATTACCCTAATATCTGTAATATTAATATTCCAATATAATCAAATGGCAACATCACAGCTTAATATTTAAACTAAATTTATATTTATCCCAATGAGCTTAATTTAATCGAAGTAAATCATTCTACTTAATAGAATTCAAATACCAATTTCAATATATGCTATTACCAATTTTATAATACAATAATATTACCATATTTATAACTAAATACAAAATCACTATACATGCATCCAATAAATAATAGTTGAAAAATATGCAGGCATCCATTATAATTGTCGTTGTTTATCCTAAATAAAACTATCGACCTAGATCAAATATAAATTTCTACCCTAAAATAACTGTTATGTATAACTAATAAAATAATTATGATAGTTTTCTAATTACTTATTAAATATCTAGCAATACCAAATTAATTAATTTGTTCCCACATAAAATGTATATCTGGTTCTAAAGATAATATATTGAATTTACTATAAAGAAAATAACATGTAATTGTACAAACATTTACTAATCCAATCATTTAATTTCTGGACTATTTTACAAATATTTATTAGCATAAGTCAATACCTGACTATTATCTGCCAAAATATTAGTAGCTAGTAGGCTTGCATTATTAATTAAAATGACAATTAAAGTGAGTTTATTTGTTTTAAATGAATTAAAAAATTATTAACAATAAATATAAAAATAAATGGCAAATAGACAATAAACGTTTGAAACATATACTATAATTAAATATAAAATATATTCTCCATTGAAATTAATATTACTAAGATAGATGTTTATACATTAAAATTCACATATATGCTTAATATAATATTTATGAAAAATGAAAAAATGTTGTTGCAGATACATAATCTTTGAAATACAAGGAAGTTAATGATACTTCTTTAATCTTCATAAAAAATAACAAATTGAAATAAAATATACTAATCATAAATTTGCTTAGCCATTCATTTTATTTTTCAATAAAATACCAATGAATAATTACTACAATATAGATCTTTTAGATTTTCAATATTTATAAGATGCTTATTCAAAATAATTTGCAGTTAATGAATAAGAGAATACTTTAAATCAAAGTTTTAATTGCTAAAATTAAAATATATAAATTCATATTCAAACTACACTTAACTCTCTTTTATTTTACATATATATACAATAAACAATTATATATGTATATATATACTAATCAGTTGTATTTATAAATATTATACAAATACATACATAAAAATAGATATTAACATATGACCTGATTATTATCTTTCTATATGGTACTTCAAAGTAACACAACAGTTTCAGTGTCTTTTGCATGGACTGATATTTATTAATCCCTATAAAGTAAAAGTACTATAAACAATTAACCAAAACAATATTTTAATAATTCCAAAATTTTCCAAGTAGTAAATTTTATCATTTGTTTAGTAGGTATTTAACATTATAATGGCATTATTAATGAACAAATACCAATCTTCATTCCTAATGATATGCCGTACAAATAAGCTGATTTAAATCCTCCATTAAATCACTCCATTGATATTATAAAATTATATCTGCAGATGAAAACATTTCCTATATATAATAATATGTTGTTATCTTTTATATTCATGATTCAAAAATTTTGTTCATATGTGATATTCTAAAGTAAGGAAATATTAAGATTAAATTGAATGCTGTGAATTACTTTCTGATTCCTTTAAAAAATTCTCAGTAATCCTGTCGAGTTTTCCTAGACAAATATAAGCCTCCTTACCCCAATCATTTTTATGTAATAAGCACATACTTTTAAAATAAAGAAAAAAAATAGAACTTAGACTTGCTTTTATGGAAGTCAGGACGTCAGAGAGTGAATTAGAATCATTCAATCACTTTTATAATCTCTTCCAATTGTCATCACCAAAACTAAGGTTACGATATTTATTCATTCTTATAACAAAATCCCCCTGCATTCCACATTTAAAATCATTTTTACATAATAATAAAATGAAAACAATATATTTCATAATCCCTACATATACAAATAATATTCACATTTTAAAATACAAATAATTTTCTTTTAATTCCAAATTAAAACAATTTACACCATATTCTCACAATCTAGCACTGGAAATATATATCTTCGCAATATAATATTACATATATCATATAAACTTAACAACAAACACATTTAAGGCTTTAAATGTTTGTGTGTATTGTTTATAATCTATTATTCATGAATTCAATAACCAAAATACATATAATAAAAATAATAATAATTTTATTATCTATATATATGGATTTTAAATAAATAAAACTAATTTACAATCTTATGTTATAATAAATAATAATAATAATAATAATAATAATAATAATAATAATAATAATAATAATAATAATAATAATAATAATAATAATAACCATTTCTTGCTTTAATATTTTATTATCATAGCAACCTATGCCCACACCTTTAGGCTAATATATTATTTATTAAAACCAATTAAGAATAAAAAAAATTATACTTGACATTGGACCACATACTGAATTTACATAAAATTTCAATTGGCATAAGATATATATTAATAACATGAAAGGCTAAAACCTTCGAAGAAGCGCCTTAAAAATACTTATGTGACAGCCAATCAGATGTAACAATAACGGCACATGTAATTCTCAATTCAAGAACACAAGCCAGAACTAAGAGAAAAAAATGGAACCCACCTTCTCTACTTAAATTTATATATAAATAAGTCAGACTCAAGCATTCAGAACTAAGTAAAGTTTAAAACACCTTCACATTTAATTAATTAAATATTATATATAAATAAACAACGCTAAATCTTACGATTCACTAAGAAGCAATTTTCAAATCTAATGAAATGATAGTAACAAACGTAAATATATTAAATTTATTAAGCGCAAGCAGATGATATAATAATAACGAGAAAGGCTAAAACCTTCGACAGAAACGCCTTAAAAATGCTTGTGTGACAGCCAATCAGATATAATAATAACTGCACTGAAACTCTCAATTCCAGTGCATAATGCTAAACTGAAATAAATATCCAAATATTAAATCACCTCACATGGGTAAGAAATTCAGAACCGACCTCTGTGAAATAAATATATTTATTTCACAGAGGGCAGCTCTGAATTTTTTATCATAATGGGGCGATTTAATATTTATTTATATTATAATCTTATTTGAACGAGGCAAGATATCAATGATAGGCCAAACTAGAATTAGATTCACATACAAAGCTTTAAAATATATAAAAGAGAACACATTTTAAGCAAAAATTATATAAAATTTAATATCTATAAAGAGTTATGTACTTTACCAATATAATTAATAATAATAAATAAATACTATTTCAATTATATTAACTTCAATATTGTCTCTGGATATTTTCATAAACCTTAATAGTATAATCTCAAGATATTCTTAAAACTTTAGATAAAATATATAATTGTGTATATAATGGATGAACCACTCTTGTAATAAAACTTCATGTGATTTTTATTTATTTATTTCTATTCATTCTTCCATTAAGCCCATATTCATTACACCAAGTCTACTTCAAGCATGAAATATGAGGACTAAATTAATAACTACTACGATAATTAGGGAATGCATTCATTTTTTAAATGTTAAGCAAGAAACTGTATTCAATGAATTTAATAAAAATGTAAATGAATTAAACCAACTGTAAAAACTAGAATTTGAAATATAAATTAATTTATATCTAATCTCTAACGTAATTTCATATACATATTTTTAAAACTGGATATTTAAAATGAATGAACAATATAAGACTTTCTAAAAATAGTTTATAGCTAACTTGAACATGGTTATCATGAAGAGGCAGACTGAATATTTTAAAGATTGATCTCTCTCTAAAGAAATGCAATGCCGACCGTTTTCACTGGAAAGATACCATTGAGATTAAAAGTATTGGAGAGCTACAATTAGACAACTGTTGAAGTCTTTATAGGATGCGATTTTGATGAAGTTAATAGAGTCAGCATTGTAAAATATCAGATAGGCTAAGAGAGCTGCGTATTCTACATATGATGGCATTTGTTCTTTGGATTAGTTTGCGTAACCATTGTGAAACCTACTTCTGACGTATTTTTTGTTTGACTTTTTATGTTTTTTTTTTGAGTTGGAATGGCCCTACTCAATTGCGAGGGTAGTTTGAGGTTTATTATGAACCGTTTAAAACAATTTGCTTTAACATTTTAATGTTTAGAGATACATCATTTAATTTTAAAGAGCTTTTAGAAAATGCATAAATAAATAATTACTGAATACGTTTTCATTACGAATATTTAATTTTAATTAGAAAAAAAAAATTATACAGAAACAGTAAAGCAAGAAGATTTTTTTTTTAGCATTGAGAACTATTTTCACCTAATAACCAGTAAGTGTTCATCATACCTTTACCCTAGAAAATAAAAAATATATCCATAAAAACATATTTAAATTAGCATATATATATAGTTGTGATTTTGAATAAAATTCTTTTATTAATAATAATAAAGAATACGATGATTTATTTTATAATAGTTTTCGATTATCTGTAAAATGAAAAAATATAATGGTCTGATCGATTCTTATATTTTTGTAATATATATATATAAATAAGAATAAACTATAATATATATATATATATTCACCGTAGATAATATGTAATAAAATATATTCTACAAGGGTATATAGATAATTACCAATTATCACCGTGGTAAATTTTTGGTATAAAACAATATTTATTACTTTGCTGAGCCAGGCTTTAAATACATTAGCATATCCGCAAGCATATAAACAAGCAAATATGCAAATCTATGATAATCAGCGACTAGTTTGATGTACGTTTATTTATATACATGCGGATTTGCTAATGTATTTGTTAATATTCACTATCTAAAGCTTGGGTCAGCAAAATAATAAATATTGTTTTATACCCAAAATTTATTACCGTAATAGTAGATAATTTTCCACATCTCTTGTAGAATATATTTTATTATATACATTAAAATATTTTTGTATCAGCAAGTTTGTGTATTTTTTTAATTTCTTTTTAGTTTTTTATTTATTTCCACTTCTTTATATAGAAGTAATCTTCATGGTTTAACTTATAGGTATATTGAATATGTAGCTAAATCTTTGAGAGTAAGCTTGTTTGAATAAAAGAATATTTACTTTCCTTAAGTATATATACTAACTCCAAAAACGACATATATTCAAAGTGGTTGAAATATTGAATTTAATAAATAAAAATTAAAAAAAAAAACGATAAATTTTAATGTTTTGATAATAAAAACAAAAAGTGTTCATACAAAGTTACTGCATTGTTATATTAATATCATTGCAAAAGAAGCAAATCCATGGTTTGCAGTAAGTATAAAAGAAATAGTCTAACAAAACATCTTAAATATATTTATATAAAATGCGAATATGAATATCATTAAACAGCATTTTTTTCCTCATATGTCATAGCATCAGCCGGGAAGCGAACCCGCTAACCCGGGACAACTGCTTGTAAAGCGGCGGTCGCTAACTTCTCGACCACCAATGACTTCACAATATTCAGCATTGCGAATTAACTTTTATGTCATTTTTTTTATAAACCTATACAAATTTAAAAAAACTTTTTTTATCTGCTGAGATCTTAAATGGATTGTAAATTAGACAATAACTATAAAAGTGAAGGTTTTTTATGTGTGGGTGAAACACTTGAGTTGATTTAGATTAACTTTTATAGTTATAGTGTCTAATTTACAATCTATTAAAGATGTTAGACAGCAGATGAAATGTAAATTCATTTTTATTTGTTTGTAAAAAGACTTTCAAAACTAAATAATATATATAGACCTGGGTCTCGTTTTACGCGATAGATAGGTTCCTCAGAAAACACACGCAAACAAAATCGCGCAAAAATAGACGTAACTTACATTGAAAAAGGGGCGGTGCGGTCTGTGATTTTTCAAAATTCGCGTAAAAGCAAAGCACCAGTTTGCTTTAAAAAAAAAAAAAAAAAATAATGAAATAAAATATGAGTAATAAAAAATTTCAAATTTGAAAAAAATTAATACAAGACAAACTTTTTTTAATATTAATATTTAATTTTATTCAAAATAATATATTTTTATGCATAATTGACATTTTTTTTATACACGTTTTAATTATTATCGATATTTGCTGAAAAACACGGTCGTTTGCAAACTGAGGAAATACAACTAGCGCTAACTTCACACTCATGTTGTGTCAATAGATTTCTGGTGACAACGTAATTAGTAATTAATCTTTGAGATGATGATTTTATTAATTGTTTATGAACTTAGACTTACGATAATAAAAAGACATTTATTCACCACTGCTGGGAAAAATTTAATTAAAACTAGCAACTAAAAATTAAATTCTTATTTTTGTCTTTAATTTTCAATTCCATTTAAAAATCAAATTTCGTTTCACTGCTATTACTCACCTTTTAAAAATAAACTTGCGGACACTAAATGATTAATAATTGATTACGTTCTTTTTTAAAAAGCAAAAACAGAATGTGATTTAAAATGCAAAATTAACACGCACAATGTTTGAACAAATTTACATTATAATTTTGTAAAATTTAATGTGTATACATAAAACGTGGAATTTATGATTTTAATTTCATTATTGCATAAAATCTTACTATTATAAAGCACTGAAAATATTGAAATTACTAAGATTTTTCCTATGATAAAATTAGAAAGTCGAATTCCAATAATGTGCTATTACTTTCAATATAACGTAAGTGCGCGAAATTTATTATTTAAAGTAATAGCGCATTATCGGAGATCGACTTCCGGTGAACTTCAAAATCGCATAGTGTTAAATAAGATAAGTCCGCGTAAAAAGAGACCCAGGTATATATATATAGAGAGAAAGAGGTTGTGTTATTTGTTTATATATACATAGTATGAGAGAAAAAGACAAGATCCAAGAAGTTTCCATCTATTAAACAAAATCTAAAATATAAGTTAAGATCAGTAAGTTAGTATTTTAATCAATTAATGAAAAAGTAAGTTAATCACAGGCCTATAAGTGGTCATCTCATAATTAGTTGTATGTAGTTTACAATTGCATAATTTAGTTCACAATGCAATAATAGATTTATTTAAAGGTAAACAAATTTTACTCGCACACCAATTTAAAATACTGCAAGTCAAATGCAAAAATGAAACCCTGTTGTTTTGTCGATTATAGATCCGTATAAATAGATGCACAGATTGTATGTCAACTATGCATGCAAATTTTTTTTTTTTAATTATTTGCTGTGCTAAAACAAAAACTAAATTTGTTTATTGAATGACTGATATTTTTGTGGATTTTTAGACTGTGTTTATTCAAATTCACTATTATTAATCTGAGATTATTCAGATCACTCCTGTTATAAATTGAACAAATTCGGAGTTATTAATAACAAATATTATTGTAAATATGTAAAAGAAATGTTCCAACCTTGGAAATTTGCTGACTTTGCAGCAAATTTTCAAGGATGGGACATTTCTTTTAAATATTTACAACAATATAATTGTATTATTTAATCCCAAAATCTGTGGTTATCTTTATATACTATCTATACCATAATATTAAACAAAAATGTGTTCATTAACGTTTGTGTAATGAATTAGTCGTTACAATTCCCTGCATAATTTAGTGTAGTAGTTGAGTATAGACCTGGAGTTTAAGGTTCATATTCATGGGTCTAGATGTCATTTCTAATATACAAACTTCATGTATAGAATATTGGACTTTAGAGCTTAAATCTAGGGATAGCAGTGGTGTTTAAACTTTATATGAATCTTTATATAATGGAATATATAGCTCAAATTCCATGGATTACAGTTCCAGTTCTCTCAGTCTGATGCTCAAATTTTTTATGATCTCTTGAGAAATAAGCCATTATTTTGTCCCAGAGTCTTCTGGTGCTTAAACTTCTTATAAACTCCAAGACAATAAACCATTATATATATAAAATCATTACAGTAATTTTATAGTGTGGTACTTGGGAGGTCATGTGAAATTCAAACACTAAAATGAAATATTGAGCACAACTCACCTCAAATGGCAAACTAAGGACTAAGAATTTGTTTTAGTTTTCTCAGTTAAAAATCAATTCCTGAATCTTTATCTCTTGAGTTATCTTATTCTATTCCTTGAGATCATAAAGTTGTTTTAATCACTTAGATATTATAAGACTTTTTTTTTTAGAATTTGCAGAGTTCTTAAGATAGCAATGTAGCCATTTATTAATAAGTTAATTATACATATCAGCAAACAAATTGCTGTCAAAAGAAATGTAGTATTTATGAATTCTGAAAGAATATGTTATACTTAAATATTCTCATCTATAATTTACATTTTTTTATCATTCTTATTCCTGTTTATAGTCCTTTTTTTATTAAAAGATTGTTTGTATTCTGAAGAAGACTACTAGACAGTTGAAATTAAATAACAACAATAATAAAAGGCATCAAAAGGTGTAAAAAAAGTACTATAATTTATCGCATCTAAAAGCAATAAATAAATATTTAATATAACTTTTTTTAAAAAAAAAAGTAATGTAATTTATTTAAAAATCAACTCCGCAAAAGGTATAATTAATGCATAAAAAATGACTGATAAACAAATATTTTTAGTATGTGGGAATAATTTATAAGGGCAAAGCAAAAAAAAAAAAAAATTTGAAAATATTAAAATTTATTTTAAAAAATATCCATGAATATGATAGATTTAGAGAAGAAATAATGATTTTTTAACATTTTTTTTTTTTTACCAAAAACAGATTTATTTAATTATGTTTACAATAAAAGAAAAAGTTAAAATAACTTATTACATTTAGCAATACATTTATAAATCAGTAATTTACATAAAAAGGGAGAAAAGACTCATTCTTTCAGAATGGAATGTCAAATATAAATAAGATGCCATGTGGAATTTACTATAATGTGAGGAGCTGACTTCAAATCTCTTTCTTTGATGGCTTTTGATTTCTAAAAAAAAATAATTTTGAATCAGGCATAACTAACTCGAAGATCAGGATGCATCTGACAAACCATAGACAGAAAGTGATGAAAGTGACACTTCTTATAGTTGCAAAATCCCTAGAGGCAATACCTTCTATGAGCATGCTGATAATTGGATGCTTTGGTGTATAAATTTGATTAATCAAGATTCTACAGCCCTGAAGAGAGGAACAATTGTTGAAAATGTGAAATATGGTATCATCCTCCCTATCGCATAGTGAGCAAACAGGGTCCAAAGAGGAAAAACCTCTATACATTATAAGAAAGTGGCTCGTGGGAAGGGCATTGAGATTTAGCTTTAGAAGGAAGTCCAAATATTTTGGTTCAAGATTCCATCTTTTATATTTCTTTATAATGTATAGTTTGTACAGGTGAGAATTGTAGCAACTGGGTTAATTAATGAAAAAAGAAGACAGGCAACCCAATAACGAAGTTTCATTGGTTTTGTTTGAGTTAAAGGTGTGAGAATTTTTGCAATGTCAATTAAGACTTGTGTCAGCCAACTATCATTAATTGGAGATGGAGTATCTGTAAATGAATAGATAGAAAAGGTGAGTCATCAGGAAAAATACCATTAAGTCTTGTAATGAGGTTATTTGATTTCTGGAGACAAAGAACCTGAAGTGAGTTCAGTGACAAGCCATTAAGTCTTAATAGAACTTGTTATTTAATTGAATCAACTAATATATATATATATATATATATATATATATATATATATATATATATATATATATATATATATTGTAACAGGAACTGGATTCAAACCCTGTTACAAAAGGAATGAAAATGTAGTTTGTAGATAATTTTTTTTATTTATTAGTATTAGATAATTATTTGTAAAAGTTGCACATACCAAGCGCACGTGTATTTGCTGGAACGAGGGGTGTGGGCATATATTATGAGTGGCATACGTATATGTAGGTAAATATTATTGTTGAGAACAAGAAAGTAGAAATTTAGAAGACTTTAAAGCAGGTAAAAGAAAAGTTTTTTTTGTGAGTATAAACTTCTTGAATGAATTGGCCAAACAGATTGCATTGTTCAACAAAAAGAAAGAAAAACAAAGAAAGCAAAAACCAACTGCTTGAATGGATATGCTTTTTTTTGTGTGTTTGTTTTAATTAAATGGATTTTTCAGAAATAATTTTGATTAAGAAAAATGAACATGGAATGCCATTAGTTATTGAACTATTTTTCAATCTCTTTTGTTTGGTTAAAGTTGACAAAAGGATTTGTAATTAAAAGTTCAGGAATTTAAAAAGAAAAAGAGAGATAAGTAAAAGTCAAGATCACTAAGTGGTTTTCCTTTTGTTTGACATTTTTATAAGAAAATCTATTTTTGAAACAAGGGAATACCAGTGATCAGGAGAAAGGCAACTGGGATTGATTAATTAATTTGAAAAAATGGACAGTTGAGCTCTGCTAGTCTGACATGTAAGAAGTGCAGATATTCTAAATTTTTATTGAAGAAAATTTATTAGAAAAAGCTGTTATATTAGCCGAAAAGTGGAAAGTTGGAGCAGTAAGTTGTGCTAACTGAACTACATATATAAGTGACCTCATGGATCACATGGGGTAAAATCACCATCGTGCTTGGTCAGTGTTCGGACTCCAGCCATTTTAATATGCCACGTTAATATATTCCACAGTCAACATCTCCAACTGCCCTACATAACTAAAGCTATTTGAATCCAGTGTAGATCGTATGCCATTCCGGAATTAAGCCGAAAGAATAAGGAACAGAAGATTGAATGTGCCACTTTAGAGGGACTAAAGGAATGAAATGTTAAGTGGAAGCGATGAACACCATATTTGCCTAGGTAGGATCCCCATAATCGTTTTGCGAGTGCACTCAGAAACACATATGCCAATTATTCAGATTATACTATACCGGTAAATATACACTTATTATGCCATTTTAAATGTTTAAAGTTAATCCAACCTAATTGCGAGAATATTTCGTAATATACCTGTATTATTAAATGTTTTTATTTTATTTATTGTCTTCTCCTTAATAATAATTCATTAAAAATATTTATTATATGTATATGTATGCCATTTATTGATTGTGTTTTTTGAATAAGTATTAGTAGATCTGTAATTAAATTATTGATTTAGTGCGATACAAGTTAGAGAATTTAATATGTTCCAAAATCTTATACACGTGCATGCTGGTGTGAATTTAAGAATAATTTAAAGCAAGACAGATTAGACAGATATATGAGGACAGTAAAAGGTTTAGTTTAAACTTTAATGGGAATAAAAGAAATTAGAAAGCTATAGAAAAAATTGATTTGAAACTTTGTTCCCCTTTCGTTTCTTCTCCGGCACAAGGTGCTATCACACCCTGAGCATGAAGGCGGGCAACTCATTAAATGGCTGAATCAAATAAATATTTAATAGACTATAATGAGATTGGCACTGGGCAATGAACAAAAAAAAATATATTCATTGTCCATAAACATAGAGGTCTAATTAAAAGTTAAGTTAAAGCTGGGAGAGTTCAATTTCATTACCTGATGTGTATGTGTTCTGCTGTCAGTTGCTTCACTTACCCCTTTGAATGACCCAAAGTTCAGGAAAACTTCGCATAAGGGGTGAATGACTCGATTTGTTTTCAGGAAAACTTCATATGGGAAGAGCCATTAGTAATACATGCATCACTGTAAAAATTCACCCTTGTAAAGAAAGAATAACTTAGAAAAATTGATTTGATAAGGATAAAGGTTTGAATTCAGCTGAATTAAAATTATAAAAATATAAACGTACACTGACCAAGGTGGAAATTGTTTCAATGGCACCCAACATGGGGCTTTTAAGGAACGAAGATCAATAGGGTGAATGCGGCTGAAGGATATAGAGGGCACATAAATCAAAGGGAGAAAACATTTTTTTTTTAAAAAAAAAGAGAGGAAATACAGTTGTTTTTTTTTCTAAGTGTAAAAATGAGTGCTGTTTAGATAAATATTTTTTTTCTGGGAAGAGAAAAATAATAATGGAATTTAATGGTAAATAGACAAATAGGGCAAAAACAAAAAGGGGAAAAATAATAAATACTACATGGAGAAATGGTTGAGGGCTGGGACATTGAACCCGGCACGTATTGTTAATCTCACTAAACAAAAATAATATAAAATCAAAATCGGATGAAAACTAGGTCACAGAGCAACATGGATTCAGAAACGTTGGATGAGGGAAAGGAAATTGACATGTTTAAACAGATCATGGTAATGCTATAAGAAATGAAAGAAAGGTTACAAAAAGAAATAAGGGAGGTAAAGGTAGAAATGAACAAAGGTTATCAGAGATGCAGATAGAAAAGGGGTTGGCAGCATTGGAGAAAAAGTTGCATGAAGAAATAGGAATCAGTAAGGCAGGGGTGGGGGAGAGTGAAAAGCAAGTGACAGATAAATTAGAAGTAGAGGAAAATGAAATTAAGCCAAAGACTGAAGGGAAAGACAAAGAAATGGGGAAGATGGGCCGAGTCATAGGAGAGAAGATAAGGGAAGAGCAGCAAATCATGAAGAAAGGGATAGGTAGCCAGACAAATGTTAACCAATTCCTTAAGATCTGTTCATTCTCCAGTCAAATAGAAGAGGCACCAGTAGAGCATATCAAGAGCCTACAGAGGTACTTTAACGTAAATGAAATGTCAGAAGGGAACAAGGTAATAATAGCATGTAGCAACTTGGTAGATAATGCACTGTCATGGTGGGAGTCTCTGTTTTGCCAACCTCAAATGTTTAAAGAGTATACGGAAGCTGTATGTGAAACATTTTGGTCGGAAGAGCGGCAAGAGGTCGTTAGATACCGTATGATGCAGGAAAAATATAGTCAATGGGCAAGAGAACTACACGCAATTTTTTCAGTGACAGGTGGCTAAATTGCAAACCTTGGACAAATGCAATATGACAGAATGACATATAATTAGAATCACCAGGCACAATTTGCCAACAAGGATCGAACAGATGCTGATAGGGAATGGGAGGTCATCAATTGAAGAGGTGGCTGAGATGTTAAGCACTACAGATATGAGCGAAAGCGAACAGGATAAACCTATAGATTGAGGCAAATAGAGAAACGATGATCAAGGAAAGGATTCTAACTGCCAAAACCATAGCAAATAATAAAATGAAGTTTATGGGGAACAAAAGAGAAGGGAAAAGACATATACATGTAGGAAAGGGTTAGGGTCAGAGTTTTGTTTCTTTGGTAGCCTTCAAAACGAAATAAACCTCATTTTCAAGTTTTTCAAACAGGGGGGCATTGTAACAGGAACTGGGTTCAAACCCTGTTACAAAAGAAACGAAAATGTAGTTTGTAGATAATTTTATTTATTTATTAGTATTAGATAATTATTTGTAAAAGTTGCACATACCAAGCGCATGTGTATTTGCTGGAACGAGGGGTGTGGGCATATATTATGAGTGGCATACATATATGTAGGTAAATATTATTGTTGAGAACAAGAAAGTAGAAATTTAGAAGACTTTAAAGCAGGTAAAAGAAAAGTTTCTTTTGTGAGTATAAACTTCCTGAATGAATTGGCCAAATGGATCGCATTGTTCAATAAAAAGAAAGAAAGCAAAATCCAACTGCTTGAATGGATATACTTTTTTTTGTGTGTTTGTTTTAATTAAATGGATTTTTCAGAAATAATTTTGATTAAGAAAAATGAACATGGAATGCCATTAGTTATTGAACTATTTTTGATCTCTTTTGTTTGGTTAAAGTTGACAAAAGGATTTGTAATTAAAAGTTCAGGAATTCAAAAAGAAAAAGAGAGATAAGTAAAAGTCAAGATCGCTAAGTGTTTTTCCTTTTGTTTGACATTTTTATAAGAAAATCTATTTTTGAAACAAGGGAATACTAGTGATTAGGAGAAAGGCAACTGGGATTGATTAATTAATTTGAAAAAACAGACAGTTGAGCTCTGCTAGTCTGACGTGTAAGAAGTGCAGATATTCTACATTTTTATTGAAGAAAATTTATTAGGAAAAGCTGTTACATTAGCCGAAAAGTGGAAAGTTGGAGCAGTAAGTTGTGTGAACTGAACTACATATATAAGTGACCTCATGGATTACATGGGGTAAAATCACCATCGTGCTTGGTCGGTGTTCGGACTCCAGCCATTTTAATATGCCACATTAATATATTCCACAGTCAACATCTCCAACTGCCCTACATAACTAAAGCTATTTGAATCCAGTGTAGATTGTATGCCATTCTGGAATTAAGCCGAAAGAATAAGGAACAGAAGATTGAATACGCCACTTTAGAGGGACTAAAGGAATGAAATGTTAAGTGGAAGTGATGGACGCCATATTTGCCTAGGTAGGATCCCCGGAATCATTTTGCGAGTGCACTCGGAAACACATACGCCAGTTATTTAGATTATACTATACTGGTAAATATACAGTTATTATGCCATTTTAAATGTTTAAAATTAATCCAACTTAATTGCGAGAATATTTCGTAATGTGTTTTTTTGAATAAGTATTACTAGATCTGTAATTAAATTATTGATTTAGTGCGATACAAGTTAGAGAATTTAATATGTTCCAAAATCTTATACATGTGCATGCTGGTGTGAATTTAAGAATAATTTACAGCGAGACAAATTAGACAGGTATATGAGGATAGTAAAAGGTTTAGTTTAAACTTTAATGGGAATAAAAGAAATTAGAAAGCTATAGAAAGAATTGATTTGAAACTTCGTTCCCCTTTTGTTTCTTCTCCAGCACAAGGTGCTACCACACCCTGAGCATGAAGGCGGGCAACTCATTAAATGGCTGAATCAAATAAATATTTAATAGACCCTATGATTCTTGTTGAATAATGAGATTGTCACTTGGCAACGAACAAAAAATATATTCATTGTCCATAAACGTAGAGGTCTAATTAAAAGTTAAGTTAAAGCTGGGAGGGTTCAATTTCATTACCTGATGTGTATGTGTTCTGCTGTCAGTTGCTTCACTTACCCCTTTGAATGACCCAAAGTTCGGGAAAACTTCGCATAAGGAGTGAATGACTCGATTTGTTTTCGGGAAAACTTCGTATGGGAAGGGCCGTTAGTAATACATGCGTCACTGTAAAAATTCACCCTCGGAAAGAAAGAATAACTGTAGAAAAATTGGTTTGATAAGGATAAAGGTTTGAATTCAGCTGAATTAAAATTATAAAAATGTAAACATACACTGACTAAGGTGGAAATTGTTTCAATATATATATATATGGATAGTTGGACAGAATCTTTTCAAATATTGCTGTTGAATCTTCATATAAAGACATTACTTTGTAAAAATTAGTATTCTGAAAATATGTGAACTCTAGAATAGTTATGTAAAATAGGTAAGTTTATTTTACAAGAAGTTTTGGGAAATGAAAAAAAAAACATTGTTTAAAATGTGATGTGATGTGATGTACTGTGGCTTCTCCTTAAACAAAGTCAAGAATATCTGAGCAATTATGCCCAGATAAACCTGTCAGCCACTTAATTTTCCATTCCCCACTCTAAGTTTTCCTATATTCTGCTCCATTCCATTTCCACAACATAATCTTTGTCAACTCTATAGCCTTAATATCTAATTCCCTCTTATTTTTTCTCAAACCCAGCATAAAAACCAATAATTCACTTTCTGTATAATCACTTTTTTCATATTTATTCTTCCATAACTTCATTATATGTACATACCCTTTCTGTTTTCAAACATTTACACTCAATTAACAAATGCCTAATATTTTCTATTCCCTTTTCTCTGCACAAAGGCGACACTTAATGACCATTGATAGAAACATTTAAATTTAGATACTATATTTTTTTAAAAGTCACTATTTAGTAATAGGTATGAAGATTTTAATTACAAATAATGATTCATTAGTCAATCCACATAAAGATTATCTTATAAAATCTATAAACATAGCTGTGATTTTAGAAAATTGTTTAAAAAGATGGTAAACAATTGTAAACTTAAACCTGATGTATTTATTTTCTTTTTGTCTAGACTCAAACTCTACATTAAAGCAAAATATTTGTACCTCATCATTATCACTACTTTTAAACTTCATCAATCTATTAATTTTTTTTTGCTTTCTCAGCACATGTCTATGGTAACAACTTATTCAATTACATTGCTACATTACTGATTTAATTAACAACCATCACTACTGACACAGCGAACCAGAGAATAAACTGGTTTTTCTAATCTAGAATATATATTTTTCACATCGTTGCAGAAAGTTTTCTTATTTCGTCAATATATTTCGCATATCTTTTGCAATCTCTTGCTCTTCAGTTTTAGAGTTATGTTGCCCAATTATTATTTTTTGTATTTTACAGTGCATCTATAGCCCTCATATACATACATATACTGTATATAAAATTAAGTACTAATGAAATATGTTTACTATAAACATGTCTTTTCAAAGTACTCTTTTTTTAATAAACAAGTGAGTCACGAGATAGTATCTGTGAAAAATCGCAAAGCTCCAACCGATGATGGAAACATCGTAAATATTAAAAAAAAAAAATTATTTGATTAAGCTATGCTTTACACCATATGCCAAAATGATAAGAAATGTATTAGGTAATAAAAAAAAACTGCAGTTATAATATAAATTAATATCATTTATTTATGAAAAAATAACTTAGATATTAAGCTTTTTCTCCCAAAATTCCTTCACTCAAATATTTATAATTATCAATCCATTTTTTTATATTTTACTCTGTCACGTACAGTTTTGATTTGCTTTTTTATTGAGGATGTAAATTTCATATCCATAAGTACGCACAAATAAAAGATTTGTTTCCCGGCATATACTTTTCAAATAAAAATGTGAGAATTAAATCAATGAGGAATAAAAAAAATTCAGAAAATAATGAAGTATCTGTAGATATTTAAAAGATGTAGATAAAATAAACTAAATTGTTGACAAAATTTTAATCTTTATTCTCTACATCCTAAAGTTATTGAACATGAATTAAGTATCTTTAGCATTTGTATTTAATTCTACATTCTCATTGTTATCCGACAGTTTTATTTAGTTTTCTAAAGTCATAAAGCATTTAATATTAATAGTGATATCTCTTGTGTAAATGAAATCAAAGCGGAAATTACTGTACATTTTTAGCGCGATATAAGCCTATAGCTTGCTGGGAATTTACAGTAACTTCTGCTTCAATTTTAACTACATCATTTGTCAAACTGGATGACATTGTAAACTACGTTTATTTTTACTCTCTTAATTTTCAGTTTTAATTCAGAATGTACTGCCCGAAAAACCCAAGTTTTGGAATATAGAATCATCCTAACAGAAACTCTTATCATCATTTTTTTTTCATGTGTCATAGCATCAGCCGGGAAACGAACCCGCTAACCCGAGACAACTGCTTGTAAGGCGGATGTGTTGACCTCTCGACCACCAACGCTTGACATCATTTTTGACATTGCATTTTGATAAATATACGTAATTTTTTTTCAATATCTTGGGGAAAGATCTCATATTCCAATGATCAAATTAAATATAATTGACTCTGCATCAGCTTACAATTTTGGCATTTTTTTAACATTAAAGAATAATCTAATGTTTTTATTCTTTTAATTACAGTCTCGATAGACAATTTATAATTAATGTTAATAAAAATCCTACATCATCTTTTTTAAATATCAACATCCAACTCCAATCTTTTAACTCTAACAGATTAACATTATATATTGTACTTATTTTCATGAACAATAAATAAACTAAAGAACTTTGATTGCAAGATATTGACTAATTTCAGATTTTTTTTTAAATTAACAAATCAGTATTCCCTAGAAGTAACCTATGTTAATATTAGTTAAGATAATCTGATGTGACATAATAGTTCTCCACTTTAGATCACTATTTTTCTATATCTTAACAAATATTAACATAGGTTTCTTCTAGAGAATATTGATTTGTTAATTCAAAAAAAAATCTGAAGTGATCAATATCTTCCAATCAAAAAATTTCAGTTCTTTAATCTTTTGTCCATGAAAAGAAGTACAATCTTCAAAGCATTGACAATTTTATTTCTTTATAATCTGAATTCCAAAACATTTGCAAGATTATTTTGAGAAAATTTTTAAAATAAAAAAATATAATAATTATATAAAACCCAAAGAATATACATATACAAACAAACAGCTTTGCTAATTGCTCAACAAGCTTTGAGATAAATGCTTAGTAAGAGAAGACATTTAAAATATCTCTATCTGACTCCCCCTCCATCCCCTGAACAATGGTTTCATGCTTTTGGCACTCCACAGAGATGCACTAGGGTAGCTTCAAACACTAGATCTAAAAACAACCCAAATCCAGCATCTATCTAAGAGTTGACTATTGAGTAGAAAATCTAAAATTTTCAGACACCTAAATGTCTTCAAACCCAGCTATCTAACTCAAATAGCTATATGGGGCTGAGAGATCTTCAGCCAAACAATATATTAGTAGTCTTAGCAATATAACATTGCTTAAGACTAAAAGCAAAGACTATAAATAGTCAACAAAAAATAAAAACTAGAGTCATATATCACATGGCTCCATTTCTTTTTTAGAGCTTTGCTAATTGCTCAACCAGCTTTGAGATCAATGCTTAGAAAGAGAAGCATTTAAAATATCTCTATCTGAAAACCACCCCTATCCCCTCACCATGTATTTCTTGAAGTAAGAAAAATTTATGTAGATGTATATGATTAGTAGAAAAAATAAAATGAATTTATCATATAGATACTTCCTGTGAAATATTTTCTTACTGAATTTATCTTTATTCATTTTTTAGTAGATCATAAATGATTTATGATAAAATTAGTGATGTGAATATTTTAAAATATCTTTACCCAGGTTTTCATGATTGTCAGTTTCAAACTGTTTGGCTTTTTGGTCTCCATTGATGGTTCCATGGCTTTTCTATTCTTTGTATTGACAATGGGAGAGTTGTGGCAGCATTTACTTACAATCTAGGCATAGTTCTACGTGTTGACTCAGGCAAGGTTCAGTTGGTTTTCTTTTTGTTGAGGGTTTTGGGGACATGAAGCTCAGCTAAATATCCTAAAGTTGTCTAGCAATGCATGTTACTAGACCTGTGGCCTTTTTATGGATGTTGACCACAGCAATAATTGACTGGCTTATTACTGCATTCCATATATCTGGATCTCTAGTTGTTTGGATTCTGCATTCTGTCTTAACTGATGAATGATCTAGCAAATTGCAGCCCTGACTGTATAGCAATAACATGAACCTGATTCCAGACTAATAACAAATTGATGATTGGAATAACTTGATCACAAAATGCAGACCAGACTGTATATCATAAACCAGACTGAAAAACAATAACCAAAATGTAACTTTTATATCTTAACTCTCTCATTGTTTTATTTTATCTTGACTTGAAACTGTCTTTTAATTAATTTTACATTTCTTTAATTAATTGATTTTTACATTTCCCTTAATCTTAATCCATTCAAATTCTAAACAATTTCTATAAGATAATTTACAGTTTTTTTAATTAGTACAATTTAATAAGCAATCTTATAAATTAATTAATTACATTTTTGAAGGTTTTACAAACATTTTATTTCTACAGACTAATTTTTAATCCGATTTCACATTTGCTTATTTTATACATTATAAAAGTTTTTCTTTATGAAGAGAGAGAAAAAAAGTTTTTAAATCTATTTTCTAATTCTACTTAAAATTCTGTCCCCCCCTCCTGTTAGGAAGTTTTATTCTAAAGAAAAATATGACACAGTACTTTTAATTTTGCAAAATTTCCCTTTAAAATTCTCAGAACTAACGATATCTTTTAAACAAAAATATGATGCATGTAACAGCTATTCATATATATATATATATATATATATATGTGTGTGTGTGTGTGTGCGCATGTGTCTAATAAAAAGCTTTGTCACCTTTATATTTATTATTCCCCGATCTTCAGTGATGAAACATTTGAATTCATCTAAAATCATCTTTGTATCAGGACTGAGATGTATTTTTAATTCTGCAAGAAAATTAAATGAGACTATAAATTTAATCTAAAGTTTTTAAATTAAATGAAGTTATTTATGTAATTATATATTAAATATTATTCTCCTTTAAATATATATAAATAAACTCTGTCTTTAAATTATGAATAATAAACACATGTATATATCCCTAGGTGCGTAACTGACTGAAACACAGGCTTATATACCTGTGTCTATATATGTAATATAGGGTATGTGAGCACAGACTTTCAGATGACCCATCACTCTCCACTCTATCTAATAACACTGATACACTCAAGCACATATATGCTGAAAAGACAAATAATCACCAATATATGTATTTCATGCTAAACCAGCAATCATCAGTTGGTCCAAATTATCATGTGAGGTTCAGATTGACCTTAGGTCAACATAGGTGTGACAAGAATCTCGGCCTCAGGGTGGCCTTCGAGCATTCTATCATCAGATTTTCAATTGGATGGAAGGTTGAAGAGTTGGAGTATGTAGTAGATTGGAGCCTGTCCATTAAAGTATGAAGATTGTCTATCTTAATATATATGTGAGCACTTATAGTATATATGTGTGGGAGATGATAATCTGGACCAACTGATGATTGCTGGTTTAGCATGAAATACGAATATTGGTGATTATTTGTCTTTTCAGCATATATGTGCTTGAGTGTATCAGTGTTATTAGATAGAGTGGATAATGATGGGTCATCTGAAAGTCTGTGCTCATATACCCTATATTACCCCTAGGTGTGTGTTAAACAGAAAACTAATCTTAAAAGAAATATTAACAGCTGAGCACACTTTCAGTATTGTACACCCGACTCATGACTAATAAACTAACTAAACTCAATGACTTAAATTCCAGAGCTTATTCAGTAGAATGCTAGTATATCTTCGATTAATAATGTTTTTACCCTTAGCAATAAACCACCTCCCCTTCACCTTCTTATAATTTGTTTTACTACATAGCACATAATGTTTTTGAGGATAAAACTATTGTCCAACCTTTTTTTCATGATTAAAAAAAGCAAAATTTAATTTAGAAGCACATTCAGACTTTTTTATATTGATGAACATACTGCCTCAACTTCAATGACAAACTCACCTTCATCTCCCCATAGAAACTGTCCCATAAACCAATTCCTGACACATAACAGAGTAAACAATTTGATTTCTATTAATCTGATTCACTCTATTTTTAGAGGTTATATGTGAAACTGGAAAAAAAGTTGTAAAGATTTTAATGTTAGTTTTAGGTCTCCTTTGTGTTTGAATAGATTGATCAATAATTGTAAGGATAAAATGGATAAGGCTGATAGAAATCTAGTTGTTTACTCTTTTGTGTGCCAGAAACCCGATTGTGGGGTGTTTGCTATGGTAAGATGAAGCATCATTTGTCGACTTCATTGAGGCAGTATGTATGTAAATATAAAAAGTTTATATGTGATATCATGAGAAAAATGTTGGACATGAGTTTTATTCTCAGAAACATTATGTGGTATGCAGTGAGAAAAATAATAGAAAGAGAGAAATGAAGGAGGTGTGGTGGGTAAAACTTTATTAATCAGAAATGTATTAGCAT
This sequence comes from Epiperipatus broadwayi, assembly GCA_028023455.1. Taxonomy (NCBI): domain Eukaryota; kingdom Metazoa; phylum Onychophora; class Udeonychophora; order Euonychophora; family Peripatidae; genus Epiperipatus; species Epiperipatus broadwayi. The sequence continues at coordinate 11,536,954 of JAQFVV010000022.1, forward strand.
TCCACTGAATATGCTCTGGAATTTCAATTGTTGAGTTTAGATAGTTTGTTAGTTATGAGTCTGGTATAGAGTATCAAAAGCAAGCTTGATTATTAATATTTATTTTAAGATTGGTTCCTTGTTTAACACACATATATACATGTTGTATTATATATATATATTAGTGATGAAGCATGACTTTTTTAGGAACGTAAGCATACTACATAATCTTTTTTATAACATTTTTATTTTATTTGCCACAACAATTTTTACATAATAGCTTAGATTGAAATGGTATATTTCCATCATTATATACATTTCAAATATTTACCCCTACACCACTACCTGTGCCAGGGTTAAACCCTTAGAGAGTACTCATCTAAAGACACTAACATGGTTATATATGTGATGCCGCACACATATATGCGAATATAATGTCTGTAATATAATTGGTATAACTATATTGCAGCAGATATTATACCAAAGTCATATACATTTTTAAGTTTTCATTTATTTAAATTTAAAAATCAATTTATATTTTGTACACTTAAAATCGCATGTATAATGTGTAGTCCACATACCACCGTGATACATATATAGCATCATGTTGTTCAGTCGTTTCATAAAATTTATAAGTTTGATTTAAAATAAGTGGTAAACAAGAATCGCCCCACATACCTGTTTTAGTATAGTATGAAGAAGTCCAAATTTTGGTTTTGACAATATTTTCTTAAAATTACATTTTTCTTGTAAACAAGATTTAGCCAACTAGAACTATTGCTAAATCTTGGAGGGATAGAAATAATCAGACTTAAACAAAAACATCCTGTTAAAAGAGCAAAACAAAGGATTGAAGTTATTTTAGTAATTAAAAATTTAAAAGTTCGAAAGTGCTAATGGATTTACTCACAGAATATAATTTGTTTATTAAAATTATGAGTTAATCTCAGCCCAGTGTAAATAGGCTTGATTTTATATTATAAAAAATACACTGATAATTTAAAGATGCATCACTACTATACTCCATGCTGGTTTTAATTTTAATATGTTGGAATAGGAAATGGTAATCTCTAGTCTCATCCTACATGCAAAATGGCATATCATCATCATCATGGAGATGGAAGATGTTCCTGCCAATAGCCTGCTGCAAGGATATTGCAACTAAAACCATGCTGCTTATCCAGAGATCAATATTTGCTTATCCAGAAGTGTTGATGGACAAGCTGCTGAGAATTTAGGTAACAACTCCTCAAAACACTGCTGAGAGCTCTAAATGTACTTTAGTCTTTAAAGTTATAGCTTATAATTTAAAATGAACATTCAAAATTTATGAAACCTATTATAAATCTTGCCTAAGATTACGTTTGTAAACTTTAAATTTACTTATTCTAAAATAAAATAATTATACCTGTTTGTTTATTTAATATCTATTTTCTATTCTATATAGTGGTTGTGCCTATATTTATATCTATTTTATTTCTCAAAATTTCATTTTATTATATGTGAGAGTATGACAAATCTCTCAAAACAGCGTGAATATTTAATTTTATAATTGCTTAGTGAAGGTATTATAATTCATATCTTCAACTCAATAAACCTAGGTAAAATGTATTTAGCTAATTGTGCCCACTTTTTTGAAATCCTATTGCATTAAGAATAATAACTGACCACTCTGCACTTACTATTATGACATGATTAAATATTGATTATGATTTGCACATTTAGAATTATAAATTGAATTTAAAAGATTCATCTTATCAAAGTAGTTGACTAGCCATAGGATGCAGATGGGGGTATATTTTGTAATCTATTATACATTTGAATACCTTTCCTCTCTAGTGGATTTTCTGACTCTAGATGCAGCGTAAGTATTTATTAAACTAGATTAAGCCTAATAGTATTATACTTATATAATGTAATACAGTCACTTTCATAATCTGGCCTTATAGCATACAAAATATTGATAAGGCAATAACCTACATTCCACTTTGGCACCTCCAGTGGTGGAGATTGCTGCATCACAAAGTCCATCTAGAAGTACAGCATGTTTTTATTTTATTTGCTGAAACAATTTTTACATAATAACTAATATATACATATTACATACAAAATCTGGAACTCTTTTAGCTGTTAATCAGACCATGATATAATTTTATCCTCCAAATGCTTTTAATATTTTTAAGTTTTAATTGTAAATTAGATTTTAGCATTGTTTTAATTTCTTATAATCAACCAATAATGAGTTGGTCAAAATCATTCTTTGCCGTATATAAAAGCAATTCAACTGTCAGTAAAAAAATTGAAAGTTAACAGAAATTTCATACAAAAAATAATGTGTTTGCTCATTCTTCTTTTTTATATTAATCAGGCTATGATTAGTTTAAATATAAATAATGCATTATCAATATATCTTTATCTTTCAAATGATTTTAACATTCTCAAGTTTTAATTGTAAGTTAGATTTTAGCATTGTTTCAGCTTCTTATAATCAATCAATAATGTATTGGTCAAACTTATTCTTTGCCACATATAAAAAGAATTCAATTGTTGGTAAAAAAAAAAATTGAAAGTGAATTTTTTAAATTGAATTTTAATTAAAGCTTTTTAAAGTTTTAGTGAATTTTTCTAGGGAAGCACTCATTCCATTCAATACATGGATGCTTCATCCCTGATAAATATATATAACCTGAAGAGTGGATATTGTTCAGAAATGCATGCATAGTGAGAAAGTGATCTGACTTTCTGCATTAATGAATGGTTTGATATGGTGGAGCTGAGATAAGAAATGCACTGATAAAAACTGAAAAAACCTTGAATATATATATGTCTATGTGTGAGCATGTATTCAAGAAAACTTCTATATAACAAAGATGTGTGTGTGTAGACTTAGCCTGAATAGCTGTTTTTTAAAAAAATGATGGTAATATTAATAGTGTAGAGTTAATTTGTATTGCCAGTTACAATAAAATCCAGTTAATATTTATATTTTACCATTTTGATTCTTTCACATTATTAGATTAATGCTTTTACATATTATTTACATTATTTAACTAAAAACACATAAATAAACAAATTATATGCATGTTTAAATAAGTGCATATATTCTTGTATACATCTATTTTGAATAGGTTTAACAGTGTTAATAAATAAGATGATAACATATTCTAATAAAAACCACAATAACACATCTATTAAAAATCTTCCATTTCAAACTCTTGGGTATATTTTCTTTAGATATTATTTTTATCAGGAGCATTACAATAAGATTCATTTCTGTGATTAAATTTATCCATTATGTTTCTATCTTTATTACGAATCTGGACAAGATATTAGTAGTAATTAATTTTTAATTTATTATTTTTAATATTATTTTCTCCTTAACTGAACACGATTGAACATTACTCTTTAAGTACTATTTTGTATTTTTTTTTCTCATGTGTCACAGCATCAGCCGGGAAGCGAACCCACTAACCCAGGACAACTACTTGTAAAGCAGCTGTCGCTGACCTCTCGTCCACCAATGCTTATCTGGCAATTTTTATAATATTGCAAAATCGTCTGCAAAATGTAGAAATCTTGAATAATCTTTTATTGTTATTATCTTACTTTCACATTTCAAACCATAAAATAATACCTTAAATATTGCTATGAAAAACTTTGAAATAGATCATCATTCTGCAATATAATACCTTTAATATCATTAAGTAATTTAATTAGTTTTTAATTCAGAAATTAATAATTTCTTGAATCTACATTGCTTACAGAGTCAAAAATCTTATTCATAATTTACAAATTCAAAGCTCAATAGCAAATTATACTCGGTGTCTGTTCTATATTTTCGTTTGATACGCGAATGAGAGCTATTATGCTAAAACTACTTTTAAATCTACATTGGAATCTTTTTCGCCGGTTTGTGTTCAAAGTTTTCTTCAGAGGAATTACAACTTTAGTAAAGGACTTTTATAGAACGGTTAAAAATAGATCTATCTGCAATTTCTTATACCTTTTCTTCACCTTTCTTAAAATGATATTACAATTATATTCCGCCAACAACCTAGTACATCATTAACATTTAGACATTTTCTACAATTTTTCTACATCTTTATCTGCTCTTTTAAGATATTAATAATTCCATTTTTTGAAGCTTTCCTATTCTTCATAGATTTAATATCATGTATCTCTTCACTTAAACTACAAAATGTAACTCTAGAAGATACTTTGCTTTCTTATTCTTTATTACCATTTTTGAAGAATTCTTGCATACACTCCATTTTTTTTTTGTTAGTTAAGAAAATACTTTTTTTTAATTGAGAAAACATTTTTTCTTCCAATATCAAGACAGTGTTATAAATATATATTTCCATATGTCATAGCATCGGCTGGGAGGGGAACCCGCAACAACCATCTGCAACCAACTGCTTGCTTGCAAGGCAGCTGCGCTGACCTCTCAGCTAACAGCGCTTGCTTTTTGTTGCTAATTCACAGTTATATATATATTATCATCACTAATTCTTTTTTTTAATATCTCTTCATTTCAATTTTTCTATAAGGACCATTTAATTTCATATATATATAAAATACATATTTTGCGGGTTCATCAGTGTTAAAAACTTTTAATATTAATATACTGACGTTTCGACTTGGTCACACAAGCCATCCACAGAGTTATAAAAGGTAGAAAGACGGTTGTAGAGGCGCTACAATCACTGATTTGAATAAAATGTTAAAATTCCACCAATAGCAAAAAATGTTAAATTTAGGAATGTTTTTTAAAAAAATCTTTCCAAATAGGAGGAAGTTTACATGTATCATCTCGCTTATTGATACAATCTGGCCTTTTAAGTATCTCAATGGCTTCTCTAATTTTGCATTGGTAGAGATTATCACATCTGGATATGATCCTGGTACTAGAAAAATCAATTTTATGACCTGAATCTATAGTATGGAGTGGGAGTGCTGATGATGATGAGTGTTGTTTAACTGCATTAGCATGCTCATCTCTCCTAACACTGATGCGATGATTACTCATACCTATGTAAGAAGCTTTACAATTTTTGCATGAGATTTGATAGACACCATGAGATTCAAGAGGGATTGAATCCTTAGGCTTGGTTATTATATTGCTGATCTTTTGATGAGCAGAAAATGTTGTATCTATATTATAGCGTTTTAATATACGTCCGATACTGTCTGTAGTTCCTTTTACATATAGCCCAAAATAGACAAAATAGGAAACAAAAAGATGATAAATCAGCTATTAGGATTTGTGTTCTATATGTAAAAGGAAGTACAGACAGTATCGGACGTATATTAAAACGCTATAATTATAGATACAACATTTTCTGCTCATCAAAAGATCAGCAATATAATAACCAAGCCTAAGGATTCAATCCCTCTTGAATCTCATGGTGTCTATCAAATCTCATGCAAAAATTGTAAAGCTTCTTACATAGGTATGAGTAATCGTCACATCAGTGTTAGGAGAGATGAGCATGCTAATGCAGTTAAACAACACTCATCATCATCAGCACTCCCACTCCATACTATAGATTCAGGTCATAAAATTGATTTTTCTAGTACCAGGATCATATCCAGATGTGATAATCTCTACCAATGCAAAATTAGAGAAGCCATTGAGATACTTAAAAGGCCAGATTGTATCAATAAGCAAGATGATACATGTAAACTTCCTCCTATTTGGAAAAGATTTTTTTAAAAAACATTCCTAAATTTAACATTTTTTGCTATTGGTGGAATTTTAACATTTTATTCAAATCAGTGATTGTAGCGCCTCTACAACCATCTTTCTACCTTTTATAACTCTGTGGATGGCTTGTGTGACCAAGTCGAAACGTCAGTATATTGATATTAAAAGTTTTTAACACGGATGAACCCACAAAATATGTATTTTATATATTTAACCCGTGCAAATCTTCGTTTTAACATATATATATATTGCTTTATATACTGATGAATGACTGTTTTTTTAAACCAGATATATATTTATAGATGTCATTCACTTATCTTCTTAATGACCATATTCAAGTCTAAGCCGTATTCAATATCTATAAATATTTTTAAACGATTTGTAATTTAAAATCAAATCTAATAGAATGTATTTGAAAATTAAAAACATCAAGAATCAATGCTTGTTTTTCTTAATAGCTTATGTCTTTCTATCATTGCATTATTATATATTTTTTTACATATAATTAGAGCGATAATCATTTCTCATATTTAATCTACTATAGACATTTTCTGTTTGTCAGAATTAATCTTTCTCTGATGAGGTATATAAGATAAACAATTCACGCAGTTATTTGTATCTAGTCTCCAATCCAAGATTCCTTTTCATCAGATTGAGAATTTGTTGGGATATAAATCTAAACTATTTGCATGTGGTATTTTCCATTAAAGTGAATAACAAATTTTGCAACTCTTTTAATTATAAACATCCAATTTGCATAATATCTTTCTTTTATTTATTATTTATAACAAATTTCATCCTAATTGTCTCTTAATTTTTTTTTCTAATCTCGCTAAGCCTTGCATTGTGCTATTCAATATTACAGAATTCTTTCAGTTTATCCACTACCTCTTGCTTAGTGATTTATATCTATAATTAGTTAAATAAAAGGGCATAATGGAATGTTAGTTTAATTAGGAATCAATAAGAAATTTCTTAGCATTTTCTGTGTTTTTGATTACTAAACCTTGGCCAGTGACTCTAAAAGTTTTTAGATATAGATTCAATAATATGGTTCAATCTGTCATGATTATAAATACAAATGAGAATGATCATTCAAAGACTCAAGCATCCATCCATCCCGCCTTAAAAAACCCAACTGAAGCTTCAGTTAAGAAATTTTAGACAACTGAGAAGAAAGACCGTGGTGGTTCTTAGTTTTAAATTCAGAGGTAAAAGGCCAGTAAACTCACTCTGCAGGGTAATGTGTTGGTGAGCATCTCATTCATATTTATTATAATTATTTATTATTTAAATAATAGTTAAAATGATGCTAACGCGTAATATTTGATCTGTACAATTATTTTTCCAGCCTCAAATGGAATTAAACAATCTGTGTTCAGTTAATATCTAAATTCTTTACGTAGTCTACATGCACACACGCACATGCAAACATGCACACACACAAATATAAATATATTATACCTACTGATGTTAAAAAGCTGTAGCTAAATAATAGCATTATTAACTCTATCCCCTAGAAAATACCTAAATAACAATCACAAATAATGCAAATAAGAACAAAGTAAACATTTTCCCATAATAGAAATTTTTACTTTGGAACAAGGAACACATCAAGTAGTCATAGAGATAAAAATCAAATTGCAAATATTTACATCAATGATATGATTAGATATATTAATTAAATTAGAGAGTAATAAAGTAATGTTTCTAGACAAAAGCAATTAAACTCAACAAACAATTATAAAAAAACTGAAAGTTAAAAATATATAAAGCTAGAATCCAAAGCAAACAAAATTAAAATTTAAAGAACAAACAAACAAATATCAAACTCTTAAAAACCTAAATCATAATCTTAGCATTAAGATAAAAAACTAGGGAGAAAATCCTAAAAGATAAATTACATCAAAAATTGTTTTATATTTTGAATTTCATTTTTGTTTAAAGAATTGTAATTTATTAAATTTGGAGCGAGGATGGGGTTCCCTTAATTTTCTATTTTAATGTTAACAGTTTGATTTGAGTTTTAAGAAATTTGATATATATATATGTTTGCTCTTAAAATTTACATTTTTACTTGTTTGTTTTGGGATTTATTTTTCCCCTTATCTTTTTGTATTTTTAAGTAATGTTTTCTACTGAAATCTTACTTTATCATATATGTCTCAATTAATGTATCTATCACCCGTCGTAGAGATGAATTACTTAATCAAAAAAAAAAGTAACATTAGTGTATAAAAACATTTAATTTTCCTGGAAGATTTTATTCGTATTAGAAATCCCACATAAACAAGTGTGTTTATTCTAGTTCTAAAAAAAATATCCCAGCAAAATAAAAATAAAGTTGAAGAAGAATTAAACGCATTTTTTGTTTCCTATATCTATAATTTAAAAAAAAAAAACGTTTATTATTATCATTATTTCCTGACCATTGCCATTATATAATATATTATTACTATTTCTATTATTTTGATGAATGATTTATTAGGCACAATGACCTAGCTTAATTGTGTTCGAAAGAATGCCATTTTAGACTGCCTTTTGTAAGTTCTTTCACTTTTATAACAAACAGAAAATCTTTTGAATAGGGCTGCCAATCACACAGTCATTTGCAAATTCAAAACTCTTATCTTAAATCCAAATCTACTACTGAAAACTCCTAGTTTATTATATCTTTTACTATCAGTGCTTTGTCAGCATCTGGAGCTTATATACAAATAAAGTTAGAAAATATTTTAGTTTGAATTTTATAGTTTAAACATGAAAGTATGATTGCATAAACATATAATTCCATTGCATAAGACGTGCAGGAATATTGAGAGATGACAGAAAAACTGTTTTTGTTAATTAGAAGCAGTTTTTAGTTTGTAATAAAGGTAGTAAAAGTTAATCTCGGCTATATGCAACTTATTTCATTTCAAGATAACCCTAATATATAAAGATTACTTCACTATTCATCACTGATCGATTTTATTAATAGCCCGAAGCTACCGTCTAACATGTTATACTATAGTTGATTTGTAGGGGTATGCAAAAATATTACTAACTGCCAAAAATTTGAGGTTATTTATAATAAAAATTGGTATTATAATGGCCTACTTCTTTACATGATATCCAGAAAAAAATGAAAGGTTACTCTGTCATCCAAAATGACTCACCTTTGACAGCTTCTTTTTTAAGAGTGATAATAAAAAAAATCTGACTAAAAAAAATCAACTTAAAGTAAATATTCCCAGTAATTATCGTGGGAATTTCATTCACGCAAACCTTCCTATTAATTTAAAATTATAAACAATTTAAAGTTTGTTTTAATCGAATATGTTTTTAACCACTCTAAAAAAATAAGAGTTCAAAGATAAGCCTTTTGCGATGACAGGGTGACCCAAGCCACCAATTCTTTTTTATCTGCTATTTCTTTTTTCGGGATGCCACATGAAGAAGTAGGACACCGAGGTGCTTACAAACATAGAGGTAATATAAGATCTATTTTAATTTTTAAAATTCAATATAAAATAAATCTTTGCTAACACTAACATTAATTTTTATTAATTAATAAACTTGTAAGTACTAGTAAATATTTTAAGCCCACGTTTTATATTGGTTTAGTATTTTTATTTTATTTTTAATCATGTGTAATATATAGTTTTATTTATTATTTTTAATATTTATCATATATGGCAAGACATTCATTAGTAATATTTCTCTCATAATTGAACATTTGATGATAATTAATATGTCATAATTACTAATTGTAAAATTACAATATTTTCATTTCAGCACATTTTTTTCTGTGATTGAATTCATTAGTTATGCACTTGTTGTATTCTGTTGCTATATCTTAGAATTTTAATGTCATTCATAATCGAATATTTGATTACTTTAAAATGTGATGCTTTTAGATTGTAAAATTAAAATATTTGTTATTAAATATTTTTGAAATTTTTATTATTTTTGTTTAACTTAATACTCATAGTGTTTTTATTTTAATATTTGTTACTTTTGATAATGCAATATATGATTACACTATTTTTTTTGTCATTTCCTAAATATTAATATTTGTAACATATTGTTTTTTTTTTTATACTTAATTTTGTTAGTATTTTCATTTTTTGGTAACAGTGATTACACTATTTTTTTTGGCCATTTCCTAATTACAAATATTTGCTACATATTGTTTTTAGCATTTTTTTTCAACTACCATACATAACATTATCATGAGCAATGGTTGCCATCATATTTTAAAAGTAAAATGTTTTAGTTTATGGACAAAAAATTTGAACATTTTAAGGAAATTCAATACTAATAGTTTTCATGGATAGTTGAGGGAGAACAAAGATCTACAATTTGACATGGTGTTAATATATTTCAGAAAGAAAAGTTTGCTGCAAAAGTTCAAAGATCGCATGCAAAATGTCAAATAAACAAAACAATAAATCAGCATAGTATGAATATATTTGTGGTTTACAGATTGATTTGACATATCCATACTCATTTGTGACTGACGAACTTTACTTTTTTATTTTATTCATTTTTGTAATAATTATATTTATAAAGCGCATACTCATTACTTAAAGTAAAGACAATAGGGACATCTGCAGATCCCTACTGTCGTTTTTTAGGCGCATAGCCTTAAGGTTATACCCTTAATAAATATTACTTTATTCATTTTTATACAATATAGTTAAATTTATAATGTGCTTTACTGTATTCTTTCAGTAATCACTGATAATAAGTATCCATTAGAGTTATGTCAATAAAATAAATGAAAAACTACATTAAAAACATTTGAAAAACATGTATTATTATAAACAAAGAAAAATTGGTAATAACATTTACCTTTGCTATTTGATTCCATTCTGGAAGCTGTGTTGACAGTATCTCCAAATAAACAATATCTTGGCATTTTTAAGCCCACGACCCCTGCTGCACATGACCCTAAAATATTTGTTAAATAAAAATATATGTAAATAGCTAAAAATAGTATTTACTAATCACAAAACTGATAAAAATCAAAAATGAATACTTCTTTCGCTTCGATAATCTAACTATTAAAAATGATTCATTGATGAGGTGGCTGAGGTGGCGTGCATATTATAAAACATGATTGCCTATGTATTTAATAAGTCTAGAATTGATTAGTAACTTATACTATTGTTCTTAATGCCACAGCACTAGTAATTTATAGTTTTTAAAGATACATTTTACTGCCTTATTGTTTATACTGTAAAAAATAAATAATTCATTGACTATTCTCGGGAATTCCGGAATAGCAGCTATAGCAGAACTGGGTGTGGTATGTGGGCCTTAACTGCTGAATCTGCCACTTTACCATTACATTAAATTATTCAGGGTGATTTATACAGTGATAGCATGGTAAATTCTAGCACTAAAAGTATTTGCGACAAAGCCCTATTGTTGGTTCTTGAAGTTTATGTGACAACCTGAGAAATAAATTTCTATTACGTTTTATTGTAATGTTTTGAATTCAGCACACAAATGAAAAAGCAAAATATAAAATTAAGACATTTAAAATTACGAAATAATATATTTTATTAATAAAAAACAAAATCACAATTGAATAAAAATTAAATGCAACAAACATCATTTCAAATCTGATCTTAGAAAAAAGTACTTCATCAATTTTATTTACTACTAGTTTCACATTCAAAATTTCCTATATTTAGATACTTAAAACATCAAATTATTATATTTTTCAAGTCATATATTTTAATTTACTAAAAAAAAATGCAAACTACCTCACATTGGAATTAAAATCACTCTCATTTACCCTATGTTCTAAAGCTATTGATCTTTATAGATCTAAACAAATTTATACAATATAAATTATGGAGCTTCACTTTCATATCCCTCAAATATTTAAATATTAATATAATTGTACTATTATTTACAACAACATACGATTGCATTTTAAATATAAAATTATTTAAAATTATAACATCATCAATATAATTTTCAACCATTACCGATCTACTATAGAATGAAGTTCTCTCCAAGTTTAATCCAGTTTTTCTGATTCGTAACATCTCTTTTCTTTATCTTGACCGCAAACTTCCTTATTGTATTATTCTATCTTACACATGGTCTCTTTCTATGACTTTTGCAACATTTTGATATCCAGTTTAAAATTTCAACTTTCTATTTATTATTTTTTTAGCAATATATTCAGCCTTTCTTCATTTCAATTTTTTAAACTTTTTATTAATGTCAATGACACCGTTTTTATTCTTTCATATAGTATTTTGCTTTTGATCTTTTCTTGTTGCTCCCAATAAATATATAGACGAATGGTCGCTGTATTGCTCATCCATTAAATATTCTAAATCTTAGTTTCGTATGTAAGAAATGGACAAACAGTACTGTACTTTCCGATTTTGCCCCATGCCACCACTTGAGGGCATTTATTTCCAATAGTCGGAGATAATATTCTTGACTTCGTTTAAGGAGAAGCCACATCACATCACATCACATAATTATACACTTGTAATGTCTTCGCCCCTAAGTTTTTCGGAGGGGTAGAAAAACACTTACAATCCGATCGATAACATAAACGAGCACAAAGAATTATAGCTAAAATATATGAAACTCGGCTGCAACAACTCTTAACCGTTGTGCCGCAAATAGCTCTTAACAGCTTTACGTATCCAACTTCTTCTGTTAACAAGACTGTAACAAGTGCGCGATGTTTTCCTCTAGCAGTTTATATATCCCTCTGAGTTCTTTTGTTAAGTCTTATCTGCTACATTCCGAAAACTTAATCGCGTGTTTTCCAACTCCGTTTTGATTGTTCTTAACTTTAATTAGTTATTTTTATCTCTGATAAAAATAATCCCCACAACTTGTTTTTAATTATAATTATTTCCATTATAATTAGTTATTTTTATTTTCAATTAAAAATAAATTCCCACAGCTTGTTTTCAATTATAATTATTTTCCATTATAATTATTTTTACTTTCAACTAAAATAAGCGAAAACTTCTGGAGTAAATTGTCTCTAGTAAACTCACTGTTTATTTCTCAACAAATGAATACAACACTTTCTCCCCTCACTCCAAAAGTTAGAGTTTATTTATGTTACTCATAATCATCTAATCTGCGCCGCGGTTTCTTTTATTATGTACAGGTCTGGGCGATTTCTCTTTTTCAGCTTGAAATTTGTGTAAACTCTTCTTTTTCCTCGTCGCTTTGAGTGCTTTTTTCTTCCGCTTAGAGAAAATCTGGGTTCCCTTTTGCTCTTCGGTTTTTATCTCTGGCAGCTCACTGTCTAAAGAGTTCCGTTCTAAAACAACTTTGAACGTGTCGATTTCATTTTCACTTTCGGCCATCTTTTCTCATAGTTCCATTTCATACTGCTGCCAACTCTCTACCTGTTCGGATAATTTTGACACTGAGAGTTTACTTTTCAAATCTTCATTCGAACTTTCAAAACTCTGTCAATCTGAAAACTTACTTTGTAATTTTCCACTAAGTTCTAAATTTTGTTGTTCAAGTTCTTCTTTTAATTTATTTAATTCTGTAATATATGCATTTTAAATTAAATGTACATACGAAAGTATCTTATTTTAAAATATTATTTTATTGTTAAATCTTTAAATTTTGCTACTAATATTTTAATCGTAGATGTTAGCTTGAAATGCAATCATTTGTAACAAACTAATTAAACAGATAACGAAGGAATTTAATTAGCAAAACCCAATTTAATTAAATCCCACCTTAATTTAAAAGAGTTACTCTAGAAAACAAAAAAAAAACATATAAAAGGGAGGCCATTTTTGAAAAGAATAACAGAGTGAGTACAGAGCATTTTAAGTGAATTCGAGCAGAGCATCCATTGCAAGAAAACAGCGTGGGAATTGCGAATTACCCTCATTGAGAAAGAAGAGAAGTTAGACATAGAAATTATATGTTCAGAATTATAGTGTGAGTATTCGTTATCGTGTGTACATAGTGTACTTTTCTAACACAGCTCGGCGGTAATCAAAACTTTGTATAAACTGTAAATTAGTGAACATTGAACTATTTTGACAATTAAACTAACTAGTTCGCAAATTAACTTTTGTGTGCAGTAATTGAAGAATCAATATACTGCAATCTGGCACAGTCAAATTAGTCGAACCTAAAAACCACAGTGAATAACCAGCTATTAATTAGAAAATGTCAGTTTTGGGACAAAACTCTATCGGAGAGTTCGACATGGAAAATGCGGCCGATTGGCCACTATACCTGTCACAAATCGAAAATTTCTTCATTTTAAATGGCATTGAAGACAACAAGTGGAAAGTAGCTGCCCTTTTATGTTTCTCGGGAAAAAAATTATTGAAATCGCTAATAAATTATACCAAAATCCCGTAGATGAGAATGTACCATTTAAGGAATTATCCCAACGGCTAAACAAATTTTTTAGCCCTCGCCCATCCTGACATATAGCATGCCTACAATTAAGGAATAGAAAACAACTAAATAGTGAAACAATCAAACAGTATAATTTAGCTCTCAAGGAACTAGTGAAATATTGTGTGTATGGTGATTTCGTAAAAGAAATATTAGATCAACTGTTATGGGGAATGTCTGACAACAGGCTCAGACAACAGCTGTTAACAGAGGCAGACCTAACCTATGAAAGCGCTATAAAGAAAGGAATAACATTTGAGCTAATTCTAGAACAGGCACAGGCCTTCAGATCAAAAGAGAAAAGTTACGAGCAAGTTTTCAAAACTGATAAAGCAGAAATAAGTTCAATGGGAACCTCAGAGAAATAACAGAATTAAATGCTACTGCTGCAGGAAAACAGGCCACATAGCTAAAAACTGCAAATGGAAACAAGAAACATGTTTCAATTGCCGAACTAAGGACCACCTTGCACGTGCATGCAGACAGTCACCAGAAAGGGATAGTTGACAAAGGAAATATAGTCCAACACAAATGGTAGAGCGTATAGTATTAAATATATATGTACCAAGAGGGAAAGAGATAGAACCATTTTGCAAGCACAAACAGAGATCATTAAATTACAAAATCAATTTGAAGATGATCGGAAAGACTCTGACAGAAGCAGTGTAAAGAGCAAGATTTTCTGAAAGAGCAACTCCAGATTCACATACAGATGATAGAGATGTTGGTCACAGAAAAAACAAAGCTGCAGTCATCCCTAGCACAAATTCAGCAGGCCATAAAAGAGAAATCAGCTGAACTTGAAGAATTTCAAGGAAGATTGAAGGCTTCTAGACAACGAGTAATAGAACTTGAAGAACAAAACTCAGAACTTAGTGAAAAATTGCAAAGTAAACTCGCAATGTCAGAATTATCCAAACAGGTAGAGAGTTAGCAGCTGTATGAAATGAAGCCACAAGAAAAAATGGCCGAAAGTGAAAATGAAGATGACACTTCCGAAGATTTTTTAGAAGAGTGGCAATCTTTAACCAGTGAGCTGCCAGATACTAAAACTGTAGAGCAAGGAAAAAATCAGACTCTTTCCAAGCGGGAGAAAAAGGCACTCAGGGTGGCAAGAAAAAAGAATTTGCACAAATTTCAAGGTTACATCAGTTAATCGTAAAAATAAAGTTTTCTCCAGTTTGGAAAAAGAAAAAATAAATCACCGAGGAGTCACATCATGGTGTTTTCTGGAGTAAGGGGAGGTATTGTAATATACGCATTTTAAATTAAACATACATATGAAAGTATTTTATTCTAAAATATTATTTTATTGTTAAATCTTTAAATTTTGCTACTAATATTTTAATCGTAGACATTAGCTTGAAATGCAATCAATTGTAACAAACTAATTAAACAGATAACGAAGGAATTTAATTAGCAAAACCCAATTTAATTAAATCCCACCTTAATTTATAAGAGTTACTCCAGAAAACAAAAGAAAGAAAACATATAAAAGGGAGGCCATTTTTGAAAAGAACAACAGAGTGAGTACAGAGCATTTTAAGTGAATTCGAGCAGAGCATCCATTGCAAGAAAACAGCGTGGGAATTGCGAATTACCCTCATTGAGAAAGAAGAGAAGTTAGACATAGAAATTATATGTTCAGAATTATAGTGTGAGTATTCGTTATCGTGTGTACATAGTGTACTTTTCTAACACAGCTTGGTGGTAATCAGAACTTTGTATAAACTGTAAATTAGTGAACATCGAACTGTTTTGACAATTAAACTAACTAGTTCGCAAATTAACTTTTGTGTGCAGTAATTGAAGAATCAATATACTGCAAATTCATAAACATCCAGTTTTAATTTGTGCACTTCTTTTGATAGTTCTTTAGTCGTTTTTTCATAGTGTCAACTAGCAGTGCTCGTATTGGTTACACTACATTCTAATTCTGTTACTCGTTGTCTAGAAACCTTCAATTTTCCTTGAAATTCTTCCAATTCATTTTGTAATTTGGAATTAGAACTTTTCAGTTCTTGTAACTGCAAGTTGAGTTGTAGCTTAGATTGCATCTTTCTCTAAAGCATGATAGCTAATTCTTGGTTCCTTGACTCCAATTCTTGTAGTTTAGTGATCTGGCTTTGTCTTTGCGAAAAGATCCTATCTCTCGTGGCCATGCTTTGCCCCTTAGTTGATACATAGTTAATGGTATAAGTTGTATCATCTGTGCTTGGATTACATTTTGTTTGTCGTGGTTTTTTACATACAGTTGCTAAATACCCTTTAAATCCACAGTTAAAACAGTTTTCTTTTCTCCATTTGCAATTCTTAGTTACATGGCCAATTTTACCACAGCAGAAACATTTCACAGTTAATATTTTCTCTCTGTTAAGATTTTCATTCTTCGGCTGCTGACTTCGATCTGTTTAATAAACTGCCATCTTTCTGGTCTCTTCTGAATGTTTCTAAAATCTAGGGCTTTTTCAATTACTGCTTCATGTGCTATTCCTTTTTTAATAGCCACTTCATATGATAAGTCATTTTCCGTTAACGTCTGTCGCAATCTTTCGTAGTACATTCCCCACAATAATTGATCTAGCAAAGCTTGTTCTAAAAATTCGCCATAATCGCAGTTTTTTGCCAACTGTTTTAATACTATATCATAGTCTTTAATTTTTTCTTCCTGTCTTGCTTTCTATTTCTCAAAGTTAATCTAGCTATGTGTCTAGACGGCTTCGGGCTAAAATAGTCCGTTAATTTTTAAACTATATCTTCAAACTGTACTCCATCGGTTATCGGTCCATCTCATAATTTATTAACAATTTCTATAACTTTATGCCCAGCTAAACATAAAAGTGCGGCCACTTATTTTCATTATCTTTTATCCCATTTAACTTGAAAAAATGTTCCAATTGCATAATATAGAGAGGCCATTCCTCGGCATTTTCGATACTAAATTCGGGAATACTGCTTTGTCCTAACGACATTTTACTTGTTTTTCAATAGTATATGACTTTCTCGTCTGGCTTATTCTTTCAAGTTTCACTAGGTTCGAAAATAGTCTGCACCAATCTTATAATGTCTTCACCCCTATGTTTTTCAGAGGGGTAGAAAAACACTTACAATCCGATCGATAACATAAACGAGCATAAAGAATTATAGCTAAAATATATGAAACGTGACTGCAACAACTCTTAACCGTTGTGCCACAAATAGCTCTTAATAGCTTTATGTATCCAACTTCTTCTGTTAACAAGACTGTAACAAGTGCACGATGTTTTCCTCTAGCAGTTTATATATCCCTCTGAGTTCTTTTGTTAAGTCTTATCTGCTACATTCGAAAACTTAATCGAGTGTTTTCCAACTCCGTTTTGACTGTTCTTAATTTTAATTAGTTATTTTTATCTCTGATAAAAATAATCTCCACAACTTGTTTTTAATTATAATTATTTCCATTATAATTAGTTATTTTTATTTTCAATTAAAAATAAATCCCCACAGCTTGTTTTCAATTATACTTATTTTCCATTATAATTATTTTTACTTTCAACTAAAATAAGCGAAAACTTCTGGAGTAAATTGTCTTTAGTAAACTCGCTGTTTATTTCTCAACAAACGAATACAACAACACTTAAGGGCACTTATTTACAATAGTCGGAGGTAATTATACAACTGCAGCGACTAATATTTAATAAAAGTAAATAAACCACATAATTGTGACTTGTGAATTTTTAAATTTATTGTATGAAAATACGACAAAATGCGAATCAGAATGCATTTCACAAATACGTGATTACTTGTTCGCTAAAATCAAAAGCTGCATTGTTTGTCTTTATATGTTCAAGATGATGAGAATTTGTGATCTACCAGCCACAGAACACGAGGCAGTGGAATTTTTTCAAAGAAACCGTATCCTGCCTTCTCAAAAAATCTGTGCCAATGTCCACGATAACAAATTGTACTTTGTTCGAACTCTGAAATGGCGATATAATTTAAAAGGCTGCCAATTCCGTGTAGCATTACCCAAAGACACATTGCTTAAAGGCTCTAAAATAACGTTTCTAACTGCCGTTCAATTAATTTATCATTGGAATAGAGATACAATGACAATTGAATGTATAAAACATGAATTGGATTTGTGCAAAGACAAGTGTGCAAAGAAAGTTTATTGATTCGGCCATAGAGCAAAATTCGAGGACCTGGAAAAATTGTAGAAGTCGAGATGAGAGTCTCTTTACAAAATGAAAGAACCAACAAGAGAGAATACTTCCACAACAGTGGTTATTTGGTGGTTTATGCAGAGAAACCAAAGAGTGTTTTATTGTCACTGTTCCATGTCGGACAGCATCCATTCTACTTGATGCCATTCAACAAAATATAGCACAAGAATCAACAATTTATTCTGACTGTTGGAAGGCCTATAAAATTGATGAATTGAGAAACGCAGGATTTGAATATTTTGAAGTTAATCATAGTTATAATTTTGTGGATCCTTTTACTGGGGTATATACCCAAAACATAGAAAGTCTTTGGGGGCTAGTTAAATGGCACAATAAAAGACAGAGGGGAACCGTTCACAAACACATGGATTCCTATTTAGCTGAGTTCATGTGACAGCGATTGCACTAAGAACATTTATTTGTCACTTTTTTAGAAGCCATTAGCAAAGTAACTATTTTTTTTTATTACTTTCATTTTGTTTTGGCTTTAATTAAACTTTAGAATACAAAATTGTTTTGTCTTTTTTACTTTCACTTTCATTAAATACTCCTGATTAAGCTGCATACTACCAATTTGTTAGTAATTACATATTTTATTTTATTTTTTTATTCTTTGATTAAATACCAAATTATTGTTTATTTTAGTTAGATATTTAAGTTTTTTGTTTTGTTTTTTACTTTAATTAGATATTAGAATACAAAATTCTTGTTCAGTCTTTTTACTTTGACTATCATTAAACATTAGTCCCTGCAACTGTATAATTATCTCCGACTAATGGAAATAAGTGCTCTCAATTGTATAATTATCTCCGACTATTGGAAATAAGTGTTCTCAAGTGGTTGCATGGGGCAAAATCGGAAAGTACGGGTCAAACCCATCCACTAAACTTTGTTTTGAAACCCATAGGAAGATTTTTTATTAATAGTTTTTCCATGTTTTAAAAGTACTTTTCAAAGTTTAATGCTATAATTAAGTGTATCCCTTATATTTACATCGGTATTGATAATCTAGATGTTAAATTATTTTAATTCATAATTAATAATCTTTAATTTTTCTTTACCGTCAATTAAAAAATTATCTTGATTTTTTGTTTTTAGCTTTTATTTTTAATCCTTCTATCTTTTTTTCATATGATAAATTTGTAATATTTTCTAACTTTCAAAATCTCTGATGCATTATTTAGAAAAACAGTCACATTGTCTTCAACATCTAAAGGACTTAAATAATATCTATGCATTTTTATTTCCTTAGATTCCCATTTTAATCCACAAAGATATCAAATGCTATAAAATGTTGTGAAAATATGAAATCTTCCTATAATATACCCTTATTAATGTTAATATTCTTAGTATTACTATATAATCTACCATTGCTGTTGCAATTTAATAAATATTCTTCAGAATATTCCATTTCTATATCTTGATGTTTCATGTCCTTAATCTCAGTTGAAATGCTCCTGATCTATAAATCCAAAGCATAAAAGCATTTCTTATCTATTGATCTCTTTTGTATTTTTTTCTATATTTGAGTATGATCCATTGTTTTAAAACCACATTTATATCCAGCTTGCTTTTTGTTCAACTAGAATCCAAAGTTTGCTGATATCGCAGTCAGATACGAATGCTTTATCTAATATAAACTAGATTTGAATCCAATCCAGATAAAATTTGATTTTTTTGCAATCAGTTTAGAATTTTTCTTTCAAATACATAGTTATATTCAAATATATAATATTGATAAATAAATGGGTAGATAAACTTTATTAGCTGTAAAACAGGAATAGCAAACTAGTAGACCACAACTATTAGGAAAGTGTCTTGTCATTCAATGTTTCTTTAGTAGAACTTATAGGAAAGGCGTTTACCTTTAGTAGATTTTTTTAAAACTCATTTATCAATTGATCTATTTATTGTTCAATTAATTTCTTAATTATTTTGTAAAGATATATTTAAAATTTCCATTCCAAAAAAAATTATTATAATATAAATAAAGACATGTGAAAAAGAGAAATCCCCCCCCCCCCGAGTTATGTGTTTTGTGGCACCAGCACTTATTAGTTGACCCAGGGTTCTTCACTTATATATGAAACAAAATTTTCTCAGTATTTATCAATATCAAATTATTACAATTTTATTTACAAATGTCAAAATTTTATTATGCTCACAAGGTTTGACAAACACTGTACAAATAATGAAGACATATGTAAGAGATTAAGAATCAGCTGATGAGTGCTGATTCAATATGAGATTATTTTTTTCAGGCATCATATATGCATATATTTCAAGAATGCATGGCAGAATTAAGATTTTAAATATACCTTAAGAAAAGATATTACACATGGAAAAAAGAAATAAAATTGAGTTAAACTATTTGTTTATATATAATTAAAAATAATATATTGTACAGAAACCACTTCTTTTTATCACAGAGGGTGCCACTAGGCCACTATGATCTAGAAAATTTGATTTACAGTGATAAATGCCACCAGCTAGACTCAGGAAGAGAAAGATATCTTAAACATTATTCAGACAATTGAGGAACAGGAAATAGAATCAAACATCAGCCAAAAACGAATATAATTATTAATAATTTTTAAGTTTTATTAAATTCAAAAATATTAGTCAAAAAATGTATATATATAAGTTTGATCCAAATTCTCCAGCCTTCTTTGTCTGAGAGGGCAAGTTAATATTGTGGTATATCAAACATTTCAGCAGATAATTTTTTTTTGCTCACCTAAAAATTCAAGGAAATTATCATGATATTTCTGCCAGAGATCTATCTACTCAGCTTTCACTTTTCTTAATTAGAGATTTTAATAAAAACAAACTTATCAGAAGTGAACAAGCAGTGCAGAGTGATCTTTACTTAACCCAGTAAAAACATTGGGGTAAGACAAGGATGTCCTATGCTCCTTAAACATTCATATGAGCTTGTGTATGGTATAGCCCTTATGGTTACTTCTGTGCAAGTAAAGACAAAAGATTATTAATCTGAAATATAAGAAAACAAATTCTCTATGGCTTACAAAAAATACTATATAATCTATGGGTCTGCAGGAAATGCAAACACACATTAAACTAAATTCAAATAAATGGGGATAGGTGACCTAAAAAAGAAGACTACTATTATCTGCCAAAGCTTTTAATAACAATTAATAATAAGAAAGAAAAACAATGATGATAAAATATTAACTCACAATACACGATAAAGTAATAAAATTAAAATCTTAAGATAATTCTCTGAATTTTATAGATTACAAAAAAAATTCATCTAATAAACAAAATATTTTTAAATTACTAATAACATCAAAATTCCTATTAATAGATCTATCATATGTTCGCATTCTTTTTTTTTTTAATACAAAGTTTAGAGATTTAAACTCTGGTTAAAATAGAAGAATATTCAGTTATCTCACAGGCTTCAGTTTTTCCATCTGATTTATTCCACTGGTATGCACAAGGTTTAGTTCTATCAGGAATACATCATTGTGATTTTTTATCTCCATTAATCTGGTCAGGAAGCACAAAGGGAATCTTCAGGATCAGTTTCGAACTAGGCATTTAGGACATATTCATGATGACACAATTTCGAGCTCCTGGATTGGTCTTGAAATGTTTTTAAAACTGCATACTTAGGATCTTTGTTCTGAGAATAGTTTTTGTTTTGTAACTAACACAAGAAAATGGCAACCAGCAATTTTCAATTTGTGATTCCTAATCCACAAATCTTAATTCATAATTCGTAATTAGCAAATATACTACATAAAAAGTCTGCAATTAGCAATATATATATATCTTTATCAAAAACACAGAGCTGTCAAGCATCGGTGGTCGAGAGGTCAGCGACGTCTGCTTTACAAGCAGTTGTTCCGGGTTAGCGGGTTCGCTTCCCGGCTGGTGCTATGACACATGGGAAAAAAAAACACAGAGCTTTTATATGCTATTGTTATCTTCCACCAGATCTTAATTAAAATTTTTAACCAGGGCTATTTTTATCTCTCATTAGATCTTAATTAAGGTTTCAATCTGGGCTATCTTTTATCTTTTATCGTATGTCTTTACTTTTAAAATATTAATAAATTAGAAAATAAATCCCTGCTAATAAAATAGATTAAAACAAAAAAAAAAATCTCAATCAAAATTTTTTTAAATCAAAATATTTTTAAGATTTCAAAATATAATCAAGTATGTGTTCAATATATGCAACATTTTAACATAACTTTAGAGTTTATATCTGGTTTAGTCATAATCTCTCATTTAATTAATGATTATTTATAATCATTAATATATTTATCTGAAGTGAGTCAAAATTGTAGGTGCAGAAAATTTGACACTGATAAATCAATGTATAATAAATTGGTATTGATCAATATTGAACAAATGCTTAAATCATATGTAAAAGATTAAGATCTGGGCCAACTGACGAATACTGGTTCCACATAAAATATATAACTTAGGAAGTCTTTTTTTTTTTTCAGGTGTTTATTCATACATTTTGAGAAAGTGTGATTGTTTTAAATATATATAAAAAGAACATTATCACATGGAAAAGAAATGAAGTTGGGTCAATCTAAGTATATATATATATGTGTGTGTGTGTGTGTGTGTGTTTGTGTGTGTGTAAAAGTATAATACCCGTTATAAAAAATGTTATACTGTATATATGTAAAAGTATAATACTCGTTATAAAAATATATATATATGAAACATAAATAATTAATGGTAAAAGAAATATTGTATTTTAAATTCTTTAGAAACGCTTTCAATTAGGTAGTTAAAGCTGACGAGCATTACTACATAATTGAAAGGCTTCTAAAGAATTTAAAATATAATATTTCTTTTACCGTTAATTATTTATGTTATATATATATAAGGAAAAACAGATATTTTAATCTTTAACAGAGGCTCAAATTTTATATCTGGGCTAGAGACAATCTCTGGTTTAATAAATAATCAGCGATAATCACTAATTTATTTGTTGTTAATTAATGCCAAGGTTGTGAATGCAGAACGTTTGACACTTATAAATAAAAGTATAATAATTAACTGTCTATTTATCTAAATAATTATCTATCTGTTTAATTATTTACCTAATTGCCTATTTTCTTACTCACTCACCTTATCACCTGCTGAACAAATCCGCATACTTGCATGCACACCACATTAACATACATATTTATCCACCTGCTTATACATCCAGAAATCTTTTTCAGCCATCAACATACTTAACACTATAATTTACACATCAATTTATATATCTTTCTCTCTCTCTATATATATATATATATCTACATAGACTACTTGTATGCCCATCTGTCTGTTACATGCCTGTTTGTTTATTTACCTAACTGCATAACTACCTATCTGTTTAGTCTTTTACACATCTTTCTACCTATTTATCTATCTGATAATTTGATTACCCACACATATCTATCATCATTCATCTATCAAGCTATCACCATCCATTTATCAATCTGTCATCTATCTATATATCCATCATTTATTCATTCATCCAACTATAATGCAAATATTCAAATAGTAGAATGTGATAAAGCCATGGATAAGCAATATATATTTTTGACTATTGTTATTATTATTAAATGTTAGTAATTATTATTAAATATTAATAATGTATGTGTATATTCAAATAATTTTTAATTCTTCATAATTGAGTTAATTTATGTTTGTGGTTGTAAAATGTAATTTTAGAATTTACCCGAATGAATTCCAATCCGTACTTTTAAACTTTCTTCTGATCTATGTCTAATTGTAAAGAATTCTACACTATTAAGAATTTGAAGAGACATTCTAGCGATTTCTTTTGCATGGTTATTGCCATTGCGTTCGGGTAATCCTGACACAACCATGTAAGCGTCACCAATAGTTTCAACCTTAAAAACAAATAATTATACATATATAAATTAAAATACGACATGTATAAATATCAGCAATATGCAGAGTATATTGAAAGGATATAATTATTTCACGTGATTGCAACAAAGGATATAATTATTTCACCTGATTGCAATCATTCATCATTTTATAATAGGTTACATAGCAAATATATTTATTTTGGAGACAAGCTAAGTAAAGCGAGAGAAAGATGAATATATATTTAAACACAATAAAATAAAACATACATAATTAGAAATAATCAATTCATAACACTGATAGGTAAGCATATGTTATATTATAATGTGCACTGATACGTATGTACACGGGTACGAATTATTATTGTTCTGCTTCTTCTGCTTCTTCTTTTCCTCCTCCTCTTCTTCTTCTTCTCCTTCTTCTTTTTCTTTTTCTTCTTCTTTCTCTTCTTCTTCTTCTTCTTCTTCTTCTTCTTCTTCTTCTTCTTCTTCTTCTTCTTCTTCTTCTTCTTCTTCTTCTTCTTCTTCTTCTTCTTCTTCTTCTTCTTCTTCTTCTTCTTCTTCTTCTTCTCTTCTTCTTCTTCTTCTTCTTCTTCTTCTTCTTCTTCTTCTTCTTCTTCTTCTTCTTCTTCTTCTTCTTCTTCTTCTTCTTCTTCTTCTTCTTCTTCTTCTTCTTCTCTTCCTCCTCCTCCTCCTCCTCCTCTTCTTCTTCTTCTCCTTCTTCTTTTTCTTTTTCTTCTTCTTCTTCTTCTTCTTCTTATTATTATTATTATTATTATTATTATTATTATTATAAATATTAAAAAATATACATTTTAATGATAATTTAAAATGTTTTATTAATTTTTTTATATTGATTAAGGTAATTTAAAATATTGAAAAAGGTAATAATAATATTAATTAATATTTTAATCTTATAAAGCGCTAAATAAATGTGTTATTTTCATATGGACAGAGTTATCTAGAAAACTATGCTTGGGATTTGTATATTCTGCTTGTTGGACAATTGAAGAAAGAATAGTCTTCAAGTAAGAAGTAAAAATAACTACAACTAAAATCTGTAAGGTGAATTTTTACTTTCTTGACAATTTGGAACATCAAGATTTCTGCTCAAATATGTAACCAAATCCTATTTTTAGGATGGATTAAAGTAACTATAAAGAATTCTCATCCTCTACAGCAATTTGTTTACTATGCAAAAGAATTCACGTACAAAGCGATTAACATCAAATGTTTAAATGGAATTCAAATTTCCAAACAGGATTGTATTATCAAGATTTATAGTGGATAGCCCAGGAATAATAGAACTCTAAAGCATAACGATCCAAGATTATTTTTATCTATGATTATAAGATCGATTAAACTAAAATTATTTTTTTGTTAAAGGCATTTTTATAGGCAAAAGTTCCAATGGTTTAATCTATAAACTTTAATAAACTGTCGAAAACTTAATTATCTTTAGGTACAGAAAATATTGAATTTAAATTATTATGGTTGTTTATATTTTAAAATGCTTTATATATAACTTGTAAATGCTACAGTTATTTTTTATAATTTAAATATACTAAGTGTATATATGACTTAAAATTCGCTTTGACAATAACATAAACATTTTTTACGAGTTTATTTATTAATAATAATTAAAGTAATAAATTATTTACCATTTGAATAAATAAATTATTATATTTTAAAGAAATATATACAAACAATTTTTCATAAAATGCTATTGACTTGAATGGGTATATATGAATTTAAGGCGATATTAAATAAATTGAGATCGTTAGACAATGTAAATGTTTTGAATTTCAATGATTATATGGATTTTATTTTATACGTGGTAAAAGAATGAATATTAAAAATTTATTCATGAAGATATGTAGTGTAGGGTGTGCATGTATATATTTATATGAAATTAATATTATTAATAGGCATATAGATATTATATTATTAAATTGGATTTATATTTCATATATATTGTTCTGTCTTAAATATTTAAAAATGGAAGATACGGCTATTGTGATAGACATGGTCGCAGGTATTCATTTCTGCAATATGTTAAGTAAGGATATTTGTGCCGTTTTATTTGCATATATTTTGTATTTCATGCATTTCAGTGGGAATCCTATTTGACCATTAGTTTGTTGCTTATTAATGTATATTCGTATAATAATGTTTATGGGCATATATTTATGCATGCACTTAAAGTTAGACAAATGTATTGTTGTTATGGAATAATCATAAAGAGTAACTTTTTTTCATTCACCCAATTATATCCAAATATTACGATTTGTATTAGGATTGTAGACACATATCTTGTCTTTGATTATTCCTATTAAACATGAATGAATGAGATAACAATAACAAGTTTTACGATTATTGTGATAAATTTACTTTATTAACATGATATGTATTATATGATATCATACTTTGATCATAAGTCTTAAACTTTATCTAAGGATTCCCATATTATCTTTATGTTTAAATATCTAGATGAAATGATTTTGTACACACACATGTTATGTGATACAGTGAAATATAATAAATTATAGGATGAAAGCAAGATTGAATAATATTACCATTATAAAATTGAAATTTCAAATAATATAGAATCACATGAAATAAAATGATTAATAATTATAAAATATAATCCATAATTTGCTAGGTATATTTTATGAATTTTTGAGCTTTTTATTATGTTCTGGGTATTTGCTAATGTTGTTAATAATCATTAACAATTTTATTCTAATTTTGGTGCTACAACGTGATAACCCAACTATTTATTTTCTTTAATTAGTTTGGTTGGTTGGGTAGTTTATTCTTAAAAGAAATATACTTGTAATGGTTTCACTTCTCATCATTAGCCACATAACTTACCATTACAATATATACTATTAACAACTGATCTGCATTTAGGCATTTTGGTAGAATAGGGAAAGTGATCTAGTTATGTACAAGTAAACATATTTTTTAATTTTAAATATTAATTACAGATTATATTTTCGATCAGCACAAGTCTTTAGACATTTTTTATAGAGCTGATTTTTTATCAGCCGATTGCCATGCGTTGAGATTTTGTACCTAGAGTGTTTTCAACCGATAGCAATATTATATTACATAAAGTCTATTTTAGAAATTGATTATATATATTGTACCGAGACAAAGTCAGTACATGTATATACCCACACACACAAGCAGTGTAAATACTCTATATTTTATTTACTTTCAATCTATGATAAAAAAAATAAACGTATTTTCTTTCAATACTTTATAAAAATACACTAATAATAAAATGTTAATAATTCTAATTAAATAATTTAAGGCTTTCATATAATCTATTATAATAATATCCTCTAAAAAATAAAAATATTAAAATATTACTAATATGTCATTTAAATCTCAATAAGTAATTTCTACTTGTATATGCCGCGGGGGTAATTAAAAAGGGGTTTATTTTAATTATAACTATAGCGAAAGTTAAAAGCTTATAGAGGTGATTTTGAGATTAAATGCTCGACTTTTAAACTAATGTAAGAGTATATTGTTCTCTTAAAACACACACGCACGTATGCATCAAAGGTGTGAATAAGTATAAATTTTTAACGAGATTGCAATATGAGTTCCTAAACCAAGATTCCTCAAGCATATGGATTGAAGAAAGTAGGACAGGACCCCAAGAAACTCGAGAATATTGAATCTGGGTGGAGATTGGATCCTCAGATAATACCAACCATATAAATATGAGTCTTAGTCTTTGTCTCACCTTGGTTACAGTTTTTACATTCTTTGTTTTTTGTTTTGTTATTTATATTCTTTTTAAATTCTTCCAGAAGCTAACAGAACTTTTTTTTTTTTTTGCTACCGGTCTACCAATATGCACTTGAAATTAACCTTAGGCGGATCGTCATGATGCTAAAAACCCCTCAGTGATTGTCGAGCTCCCGAAACATCTCCACCGTATGAGTATCAAAACATGTCGTCCAAACATCGTACTCCATTATTCCAATGACGTTGTCCCGTCTAACTTACAAATCGTCCAAACATACTATGATGAACTTATATAAAATAAATAATCACTTATTATGGAAAAGTATCCAAGGTTGAACCTCACAAATTAGAAGAGAGAAGACTAAAAATCCTAGGTAAACATTTTATTTTTTTATGCTCTCATTCATTCTTTAAGTATACTTTAAAAGGAATCTCATAACTAATTAAATTCGATTTCGTAAATAAAATATAAATGATCCATAATCCTCATATTTGAATTAATATTTTAACCTCAACTTTGTAGAAAAAATATCAGACGTTATATAATTCCTAATATTTAAATCTTAGAATTTTCCTGTTATGAACTTTGATCAGAATTATTGTTTTCTTTTGAGAAATTATAAAAACTAACTTAAATGTAAGAAAAAATATATTATATTATGTTCTTTTCTTGGATGAGAATGCGTGTATGTGTGTGCAAATAAATCTATTAACTAATGTTTTCATTTCTTTTATATTCAATAAATTCCATTTTTATTTAAAAAGTGAGATTCTCAAATCATTCTTATAATTAAAAATATATTTAAGTATTATAAGTAAAATTTATTCAAATTAATTATGTTTACTTTTAAATTTGTCTTTTTTTTATTTTGTATTGTTTATTTTTTAAACTTCATGTGCGTAAGTCACATGTTTATTTACTATATAGTTAAGATAAGTTTAAGAGTTGGGAGGGTATTAATAATTTGTGTAAGTAAATGTCAATAAAGATAATATGAATAATTCTATTGGACTTATGATAATGGGGGGATGATATTACAAGTTCTAATTTTTTTTTATAAGGAGAAAATCAAACATTCGTACTATTGAAAATAGCCAATATCTGCCATATTTGGATTGATCTGTAAATCAACCAAGCTTCTTCTCTATTGGTTATTATTGTGTCTTTTAAAAATGATATTCTTGAAACAATTTCATGACCCTGAGTGACCCTTATTGGTCCATGCTGGGAGTTTGAGCTTATGGGCGGGGATAAGACTTCGAAACCGTTTTGATATGACGTAAGGTGATGCGAGAAATTAAATTGTAAATTAAATCATCGTATCTGGCGCCCCCTTAAGTTGATAAGGAACAACTATCGATATAGGAAAATAATTAAAGCTTTACGCTATATCATGTTTGTTTCGGAGCTCTCAATCCCTATATGATCGGATGAGTAAGCGGCCGGTTACAAAATATATATAGTTATTAGTCTAAAATTTGGGTTGAGTCAAGCCACTATGAGAAGGTATTTTTAAATCACATATTTGCCGTAATCATAGTGCAAAATTAATCAACTAACAACTACCACGAGCAGGATGAATACTTAGTTTATAAAATATGCAAGTTATTACACCTCTTTTCTTCCAAAGAGTAATCTTGTGGTTTAAGACCTGTAGAGGTCCCTACTATCGCATTTTATACGCATGTGCTTGAGGCTACAGCCTTAATGAATATTACAATAAGAAATGTAAATTATAAAAGTCAGATATACCATTTTTTTGGCAAGGGGATGCACGATTCCTTTCTATTGATTGATTTCCAGGTCTTTTGCAATAACCTATATCTTCTTGAACTTTCTCTTATGATCACCCCTCTCTGTGGAGATGATCTTAATAATAGAAGAGGAAAGCATGTGTCCTGTAGAAATCTTATGCTCCAAGAAAATTGACTTCTATTGCCATCTTGTTTTGCCTTTTTATAAAAATAGAAGTACTAGGTGATTCTTGTAGATCTATTAGTTTAAGAGTCCCCACAGTATACCACTCTACACACTGGAGATGGATATGACATTTTGAGGAGTGGGTTCAAATGAAATTCTGTCTTTAATATTGTTCAGAAGATTGTTAAGAGAGGTCTGTGTTTTAAATGTTATTTGAGCATTGTCCAAGCAAATTTTCCAAAGCTTTGTTGATATGCTGGGAATATAAGGGAGGCTAATCAATGGCTTGGACAGAATATTATTGGTAGCAGCTTTATTAATGTTCATAACTTTATTAATGTTCATATAATTTTTTTTAGTATTTTTATTAATGTCAAATATTTGTAGTCTATATCTGTAAGATCTTTGATATATTCTTCAACATTTAGTTTTTTATCAGGTTCATATTTACATAATTTTTTTACTGCAAAAATCCCTTTAGTTTGGCCATTTCGTTTTAAATGGCATGTTAGATTTGGGATGAATAGCATCTATCACTTGGATTGGTTTTACAATCATTTTATAGTCAAGCATAGATTTATTTCTTTAATTCCTAGCATATCAACACTCTTTTAACAATCTTCTAAACAATCCTAAAGACAGAACATTCAATCACACTCCTCAAATAGTTTATAAAATTTCTTGCCTATCTCCAGCATGTAGAGTGGCATACGAAGGGAAGACTTTAGCTAATAAATCTATGAGAATTTCTCAGCACTCTTATCTTTATAAAAAGGCAAAACAAGACTGGCAATATAAGTCAATTTTCCTGGAGGATGAAATTACTATAGAACACGTTTTCCCCTTCTATTATTAAGACCATCTATATAGAGAAAGATGATCGTAAGAGAATGTTCAAGGAGGCACGAGTTATTGCAAAAGACCTAAATTCAATCAACAGGAATGAGTCTTGCATCCTTTTGTCAACAAAATAGAAGCATCTGACTTTTATAATTTACATTTCTCCTTGCAATAATTTGTATATTTTATAAACAATGTATTCAGCCTGCTCATGGCATTGTTAATTAATTTTGCACTATGCTTCTAGCGGCAGCGTTGTTAATTAATTTTGCACTATGATTCTGGCGGAGGCGTTGTTAATTAATTTTGCACCATGATTCTGGCGGCGGCGTTGTTAATTAATTTTGCACTATGATTCTGGCGGCGTTGTTAATTAATTTTGCACTATGATTCTGGCAGCGGCGTTGTTAATTAATTTTGCACTATGATTCTGGCGGCGGCGTTGTTAATTAATTTTGCACTATGATTCTGGCGGCGGCGTTGTTAATTAATTTTGCACTATGATTCTAGCGGCGGCGTTGTTAATTAATTTTGCACTATGATTCTGGCAAGAAGTCCCTGAAAGTTAACTCAGTGGTATTAAGTTAGAATGTGTGGGTGTATATATATATGGTTAAAAAATACCTTTTCATAGTGGCTTGACTCAGTTCAAGTTTTTGAAGTATTTCATTAAGATATAAAAGAGTGTAAAATGAAATAATTATACAGTGATTAGATAAATCTAAATCCCAAAGTGTCATGCAAAATCTAGATTTGAATATCAGATATAGATTTTATTTAAGTTAATTTAAAAAAAATAATACTAAAATCAGAATCAATAAAAGAAGTTGACTGATAAACATTAAAACATATTTACGCATATAGTGACACATAAATTTAAAATAAAAATACTGTAATCGGGACGAATAAATTTTTAGGTATTTATTGAAAGCATTGATTGCAGTAGATTATTTCAAATGCATTAATTTATTTTAATAATAAATAGGGGCAGTGAAATAAATATATAGTGATACGCAGATATTTATTTAAAATAAAAAGATATCAGAATTTTAATGTAAAAAGTAAATTATATATATATAGATAATTGAATAAGGCTGCAGAAAGGAGTTTGCTATTAACTGAAAGGAGACCCTTTGATTCCTCTTGGAGGCCTTAAAGGAACCGAGCAGGGCAAATTCTTAATGTCCACTCCATACGTTCTTGTCGTTGCAGCTGGTATTACTATGTGATTATTCATATAGTATACGAACATGGATGGGCTGCTCACCAACACGCATTAGCCAGCGTGGTGAGTTTATTGGCTGTTTACCTCCGAGTTTAAAAATATTTTTCCCAATATATACAATCATGACAGACAAAAAAAAATCATGGCCCTTATTACCAGGAGGTTGTAAAGTCATCAACCAAGGCAGCAGTTGGTGGCCAAAGGCGGAGGATGCTAAGAATCCCCTGATTGCAGACTCAGGCTGCCATTTGATGTACGACTTTTTATTTAGGTACTTACAACTGCAGATCACTTTCAAGTGAAGGAAGATTGCGAGAGTTAGAAGAAGAACTGTCTTATATTAAATGGGACATTATTGGACTTTGTGAAGTTAGAAGAAAAGGTGAAGAAACAATTGATTTAAAAAGTGGACATATACTCTACTATAAAGACACAAATATTGGAAATACAAGTGGAGTAGGATTCATTATAAATAAAAAATGGAAGAATAACATTGTGGAGATTGATGGTATGTCAGACAGAGTGGCAAGATTAGTTTTACAACTTAATAGCAGATACCAAATGCAGATAATTTAGGTTTATGCCCAACAAGTTCTCATAGTGATGAAGTCATAGAAGATTTTTATATGGATGTACAAAAGGCTTTTGATCAGAATAAACAACATTTTAAATTGTTATGGGAGACTTTAATGATAGCATTGGTAAACAAATGAAAGATAAAAATGCTGTAGGTAATTTTGGTTATGGTAATCTATATAGAAATGAGAGAGGACATAGACTTGTGGAGTTTGCAGAAAAAGAAAAACTTTATATTATGAATTCTTTTTTTGAGAAAAATGTTAGAAGGAAATGAACATGGAAGCATCCATATGAAGGTACAGCAGAATTGGATTATATTTTGACTAACAGAAATATACATATTTCAAGATTATA
Organism: Epiperipatus broadwayi; assembly: GCA_028023455.1. NCBI lineage: Eukaryota > Metazoa > Onychophora > Udeonychophora > Euonychophora > Peripatidae > Epiperipatus > Epiperipatus broadwayi. Next base: position 11,569,811 of record JAQFVV010000022.1, read on the forward strand.
ATGTTTTTAATAAATTTAACACAGGACATGATAATCGATTAGTAATATGTAAGATACATGTTAATGCAAAACTAGAGAGACCAAAATTATTAAGAAAAACAATATTTACAGTTGATATTCCTAATCTTCAGAAACATTCTAATGAATTTAAATTAGAACTTACAAATCGGTTTCAAGTATTAGTAGATTTTGAACATGATTCAGATTTGAATGACATTAATAGGAAAATAAGCGATACACTTTTAAAAACTGCAACAAAGATAGCTTGTAGAAAAAAGCAGCATTTGACCAATAAAATTTCTACTGAGACTAGAGAATTTATGAAGAAAAGAAGGAATATGAGGATATGCAACAATGATGCATTAAAAAAGATTGAATATCTCGAATTTTGTAAAATGGTGCGGAAAAGAGTTGAAAATGATATAAGAAAGTATAATTGTGAACTAGCAAGGAAAGCTGTAGAAGAAAATAAAAGTCTAAAGAGTGTAAAACAACATTTTGGTATTGGTAGGAAATTTATATCTGCATTAAGAAAAAAAGATGGCATTATTACTAAAAAGAGAGATGACATCATGAAATGTGTAGAAAACTTCTATCAAGAATTATATAATAATAAAGAACAAGTGCCTCCTATACCTATTATATCTTCCAAATTGCCCAGAATTTTGAATGAGGAAGTGAGACATGCAATTAAATTTATGAAGAAAGGGAAGGCTCCAGGTAATGATGGAATTATAATTGATATATTAAAAGAAGCAGGTGAAGAAATAGATTTTTTTTTAGCAAAGTTATATACCAAATGTCTAAATGATAAAGATGTACCAGATGATTGGAGGAATGCAGTATTAATATTAATATTTAAAAAAGGTGATAAAGAAGATATTAAAAATTACAGACTTATCAGTCTTTTATCAGTTTTATACAAAATTTTTACTAAGATAATTACAACTCATCTACAGAAAATACTGGATTTACGCCAACCAAGAGAACAAGCTGGATTTAAAAGTGGTTTTAATACAGTAGATTATATCCAGGTATTGAGAGAAATTATAGAAAGGACAAATGAATATGAGTTGCCATTATGCTTAGGATTTGTAGACTATGAAAAGGCATTTGATTCTATAAACATTTCTTCAATGATTAAAGCATTGGATCATCAAGGTGTAGATCCAGGTTATTGTCATATTTTAAAGAACATTTATAAAAATGCAACAGCAACAATTAGATTATATAATTATAGTAGGAAAATCAACATTGAAAAGGGTGTAAGACACTGTGACTCCATATCTTCAAAACTTTTTGCAGCAGTGCTGCAAGAAGTATTTTGTGGATTAAAATGGCAGGCTAAAGGAGTGAAAGTAAATGGAGATTATTTAAGTCATTTAGATTTTGCAGATGATGTAGCTGTTTTTGCAAATAATGCTTTAGAGCTACAGGAAATGTTGCAGTAGTTATCAGATGAAAGTAGGAAAGTAGGACTAAAGATAAATGTTAAAAAGACTAAAGTAATGTTTAATAGATTTTCTCAAATTATGAAAATAAAGATTGATTATGATGAGTTAGAAGAAGTTAACAGTTACAAATACCTTGGTCAGATTATTAATACATATGGAAATATGATGGATGAAATTAATCATAGAATTAAACTTGGTTGGAGTGCTTTTGGTAGAAATAACTTGATACTAAAAGGAAATATGCCTATGTGTTTGAAAAGGAAGGTTTTTAATAAATATGTTTTGCCAGTTCTTACTTATGAATCTGAGACTTGGACACTTAATAGAAGAGCAATACAGAGACTTCAGACCACTCAAAGAAGTATGGAGAGATGGATGTTGGGAGTAAGAAGAAGAGATCAAAAACGCAATGTATGGGTAAGAGAACAAACAGGTGTTACTGACCTCATTGAAAAAATGAAATGACTGAAATGTTGTTAGAAGAGATGATAATAGATGGACAATTAAAATTTTAAACTGGATTCCAAGAGATTATAAAAGACCCAGAAAGAGACCACATGTGAGATGGATGGATGAAATAAGAAAGTGTGCAGGGGTGATGTGGAGAAGAGAAGCTAAAGATATGAAAAGATGGATTAAACTTGGAGAGACCTTCATCCTGCAGTGGATTGATAATGGTTGATGATGATGATGATGATGAATTGAATAAATCTCAATTTATAAAATGTATAATTACAAACGACTCCGACATATATGCTAGTTTTAATTTTTAAATATATGAATATATTATTAATTGCAAATCATATATAAAATTCATTCTTTATTTGCCTGTTGTTTTTGACTTAACTGCTTTTGAATAATTAACTATTTGCAAATTATACAGAAGCAGAATATATTCACGATAGAGATCTTTGAGACGATTGTTGATAAAAATACAGTGGCTGCCATCACTTTCTCACTGTGGGAAGAGTCCAAAATTCTCTTCATTAATTGTCAAAAATAGCCTCAATCGAGAGTTATACCCACTTCAGTTTTTATAAGAATTAAGGAAATTGTTAATTTTAAAATCAATTTGCATTTTATAAAGCAATGCGTTGTAATTGGATGATAATAATAATATAAAACAATGTTCCCTCCACCATCCAACAAATTTGGCAATGAATAGTTTATGTTGATTAAATGGACATTATTTCTGTCATATTATTTGTTTTTGTTGACTTTAAAGACTTTGGTAGTGAGAATAAAGGTAACCTTTGAACTAAATACTCGTAAAATTATGACTAGTTCATTCATATTTATCTTATTAAGCCATATTAATCCAAGGCTAATCCCACCCCCATTCAATACTCTCTAGACTTTAATGAATAATTAATGTCAACTAAATAAATTTTCAAGTTTTATCTAATTCATATTATAATTAAGACAGATGTGTTAACCATTACACCACAATCTTTTTCAGATTGTAGTTATATTTTGTTCATATAGTGCTATTTTATAGGAAGTTTTATAAATATATATTCATTCGTACATATAAAAAATTAACTACTCTCAACTACATATCATTCATACATTACTTTAAAATTAAAAAAAAAACACATACCTTATAGACATCAAAAGCATCGATGATTTCATCGAAAAGGGTATATAGATCATTAAGAAAGTCTACAATCTGAAATATATATATATATAATTAGTTTCCAACCAGTAACCACCTAAACATTCACAGTAAATATAGCAACTAATATTTCTAACTGCTGTCAAGGCAACCTTCACACCTTTTAATAGCAAGAATGGAAATATATATATATTGTAACAAATTTAAATGAGTTGTTCCAATAACTATTACCATATCTGAGTTGTCTACAATATATATAAGATCATAATATTTAAAATAACGTTGGATTTCTCAAGATATCCCACTATCAATAATTATAAGCAAATTATTAACAACAAGTATTATAACTCAGGTATATGAAATCACGTGAGGTGAGTACACTAGTAATTCAATAAAATATAACTCAGGTATACAGACAGTAGGTTTTATCCACTTTCATTTCTTGGTTTGATGTTAAGTGCATGTTTAAACAAATACTAAGTGAATATGGTCTAGCAGGGCGCCACTAGATTATTTGAATCTAGACACAGTTATATCTAATAACCTTTTCACATGTACCGGGTTTGAATCCCTTCTTGGTACTTTATTTCTAATAAAAATGGGAGATTTTGCTTTTTGAGCCATATCACTATACGCACTAATATTTAGGCAAAAGTAAAACATCTTTAAACCGAAGTGGAGTATATTAGACATAACTCATTTCTTAGATCTTAGCATAACAAATGTGTTTCAACATTTTTATAAGTTTACTAGCTCAGATTATATATAACTAATTTAGGATGGCAATTCACTCATCCTTGCATGAAATAGATGACGGGATGTGGTTATAATAATACTAAGAAATCACGAAATGTTATGGAATTAATATTTAGTTATGGCCTTTAAACAGTTAAACAGCTCATTAATTAAAATGTTGATGATGACGATGATGATAATGATAATAATAACGATAATGACAATGGTTTCAACTACAGCTCTAGGACTAAGCCTAAACATAAAACTAATTTTTATAAAGAAATTCATAATTATTGCTTAATTTTAGCATATTTACTTATATCTTAAATAACTAATATTCAACCACTGATGATGATGAATGTTCACACTTAACAAAGACTACACTTAATGAAATATATAAGCCTCGTTTAATAAAACAAACTAATATTTATTACTGCATTTCTAACATATACATAAAATTTCTAGAGAAACATGAAAATTGATATGAATAGTAATAACAATAATAATTGATTATACAACAATCCTCAGATTAATTTCAAGTTCTTCCCCCTTTCCCTTCAAATGTATATTGTATTAAGTTGGATGTCACATTGACCATGATTTTCACTCCATGAGAAAAGTATTTCAAGAAAAAAAATATTATCTGCTCATTAGCACACATACTTTATAAATCTAATATGTAAGTAGAATGTTAAAAAAAAAAGTTAATAGAATTGAAAGAGCAAGTTTTAGAAACAAGTTTTAAATTATTTTCTCCCCCTCTCTTCTACCTCTGAAATGCTATACTTAACTTGAAACAAAATAATCTAATATTCTAATACTACTTGTTACTTCACATTCACTCGCAATTATACACATATAAAAATATTATTATGTATGTGCATGTTTTATCCCATAATAAAATATTATTTAAAACCAAAATAATAATAATATATTAGTTAAAACTAAAATCATAATACCATAAAAAAAATTGTTTTACACATTAATATTTCATAACCGGAAAATTAATAAACAAATAATTTTGATACATTCAAGATAATTTATGAAGCTCAAAGTTATTATTAGTAAGACATTCTTGTTTTTAATCGATCTGAATAGTCTTTAAAAGTTCTTTAAATAAAATATACCACTTTATTGCTAAAATGTTTATTAAGACTCTGATATCATAAAGAAAATAGATATAAAAAGTCATATTACCGATCTTTTATTTGTGGCGAATTTTCAAGGGTTCAAACTTGTCTTGTATAATGTCTATATTTCTGCAGCTACCATTTCTGTTTTACGTGGGAACAATCTCTTTCTTGAGGTGTATAACTATTTGATGATGATGACTCTATTGAGGTTATTTGCTTTAGTGGACAATTTGGAAATCATTATATTAATTTTTCTTCTCTTCCTGTCAAACATGATTCTTTTAGTGGATGAAATACAGCAGTTGTTTTCACATTTATAAATTTTCTTGAGTTTAAAATCAGTTGTTGGAACAATTAATTGGACTTGATGATTAATATTTATCGGTAGATTAATTCATCTTTCATCGAAAGGTGAATGCTTTCTTCCTTCTATTAAAAACATCTTATTTCTCTGGTCAGTTGAAAGGTATAGAATATTATTTTAGACAAAACATCTTTTCTTTCCTATATGATGTGCAGCTTCCCCAGATGGCCCGGAAAAGATGGGACATACATATAATTTTTCTAGCCAGCCATTTCTTATATTTTCAACATTCAATTTAATAGTCTAATAATCTGAATCATAATCACCTTAATAATAATTCTTCAAGACAGCTTTTTATATCCAATTTTTAGCTAACTTAACCAATCAGAGATAGTGTCACTTGCTATTTTTGGACAAATTCATTTTAATTAGATCTCTAATTTATTTCAACTAAATTATTTTTCCACTGAAAAGTTTAATCCTTTTTCCAGACACTTTTGTTTTACAAAAAAAATAGACTTAAATCCTTTTTTCTTTTTTTTTTACACCTAGGTAACATTTCAAATTTTTGAGCTTCCTTCTTTAGATCTTAAGATAAGACAATTTCAAAATTAGAGTTCCCACCCAGATTAAGCTCCCAAAGTGACAAACAATCATTTACAAAAACAAAATTGCTACAAAAATAGATATCTGATTCAACAGATTTCCTCTTTTAACATAAAATTGTACAAAAAAAATAATTTGACAGATTTAACCTTTCCTTTTCTTTCAATATTTAATACATGTAAATTTCTGTATGTAATGTACACACATACTTCATTATTTCAAATCATTCATAAACTAACATTGAATAATATAATTGCTAGCTTAGTAATTATAACCCTATTATTTAATTAAATCTGTAACTTTTAAATCCCAATTACAATTATAGAAAAGCAAAATAGAAGTATAGAATAAGATATTAGAATTGATCAAGCATAGGTTAGTTTTAAAGAAAGTTAAAATGTTGAATAGTTGAAATATAAAACAATTAAATAGTTTACACATACATTGCCTATACGTATGCATTATAACTTTGCTTTTTAACAGAAAATTTAAATATTAAATGTGTGTGCTGCTCTTTTTGAGATTTATTAACACACAAACAAGTAAATCATATAATTGTTGACCCACTCTCTTTCTATCTGAAGCTTTTTAGAACTGGACCTTGTAGGGTTTGAACTTCGATGCCCTACAGCTTCATTTATTGTTATATAAAAATGTGATGATGATTTTGGTTTACCTTTTCTACATGCACATTATTATAAATTTAACTAGTGACTAAATTGTAATGGCACAACTTATATAATGACTAATACATAAAATGCTTCAAACTATATGCAAATCCTGGAATAATAAATTTCGGAATATTATAAATATCAACAAGCTAATTTTTTTGTCAGATCGTTTAGAAAATGTAAAATAATCATTTATATCAACTTCATCAATAAAAGAGGCTGGCACATTGATATTAATGGTAATATCATTAAAAATTAGTCAACACTTAGACAATCCCAATAACAATCAACAATGTCAAATATATACGTACATGTGTGGGTATATATGTATATATAGTAACTTTTTAGTTAATTGTATATATATAAATAAAGCCATTATAATAATATACAGCTGAGAAAGAAAGGGTTAATTGCATTAACTGTGCTAGTAATAATGATTAAATATGCTAATTAGTAGATGATTTTCTTTTTAAATATTTTACAACTCTTTATTAGAACAAAAAATAAAAATAATTTAGAAATGTAAGGAAAAGAAATGGATTAATATATTAATCTTTTTTTTTCATGTGTCATAGAATCGGCCGGAAGCGAACCCGCTAACCCGGGACAACTGCTTATCAATATATTAATCATTGTAAAAGAAAACAAATAGGAGTTGGTAGAATTTTAAAAAAATGTTATCGAATTATTAAAATTAATAAATAATGTGAGTCATGTAATCTGTTTGATTTATTCCTTTTGTTATATCCTATATACTGAAGCTCACCCTTTCCGTCATTTCTATAACCCAATAATGTAAATAATGTAATTTTATTGTATTTATTGATCAATCTTTGGTGTGGTTGTCCAAAATGTTCACCATACAATCTGTTTCACCCTAATTATGTTATTATAATTGTATATTTTCCTTTGTACATATTTCCGAGTTTTTTTATATATAATCTTATAACCCACGGAGTGCGATATATATGTTCTTAATGGTGCTCCCCATTTTGTATCCATTGGGTTATGCCTTTTACTGTGAATAAACTTTATTTTTGAAATGAAAATTAATAAATAAACAGTTTATTTTGGTAAAAGAGAAGTGTTTTTCTCTTTGTTTGTTTTCTCTCAGTTCTTGATTTTAATTTTGAGAAAAATGTTTTTATCAAGAATCGCATAATTAAAGTTTGATTTAAAGTAGATGTTATTTTGGAAGGAATCAGCTTAAAGGCATTCCATAACATATTTTTAAAATGTAATTACAATTATCTGTAAAAGGACTGTGATAACTGATTAGGGAATAGAAAATATTTAGTTAGCAGAGTAAACCAAGCTTTCTACTGTCCAATGAAAGAAAAATAACTATGTAATGTCCCAGCTAACTAAGTATTTGTGCTGCTGTAATATACATTGATAGTGGTTATGTTCATATCTTCTTTGCATGTTGATGCCATAGAAGAAGAAATACTGAAAAATTCAGCTCTAGCTTGAAAAGAAAATTATTCTCATTGTTGATGGAAAAATGTCCATAGACTGGAATAACAGTTACTGATTTTCTTCAAAATTCTACTTGTTAGATTATGAAAAAAAAAAAACACAATGATGCTAACCAATCTGAAATCAAAAAAAATTACAGATAAATATATTTAACCAGTTGTTTTCCAGCATGAAACAAAAAATTAAGAATGAATAGATTTGACAAGTTGTATGCTAACGTAAAAAAGAAAAATCATATATAAACAGCTTGAGACAATTTTGAAAATTGGGAAGTTAAATTACCACTGAAAATTGATAAGAACATTTAATCTATTATGTGTCATATGACAAAATTTTTTAATATCTTATGTCCATGAAGTAACATTAATTATGACAAAAAATTTTAATATCTTATGTCCATGAAGTAACATTAATTAATTAAAAGTAGATTATTATATTTAACACTAATTTACTTCACTCAAAATGTATTATATGTTTGTCTATATTCTATTAAAAATAATACTGCATATATTTTTATTATTATTTATTTTTTAGTTTTTAATAGAATTTTATTTGATTACTAATTTTTTTTTGATAGGCTATAATTAAAACATCAATAAAGGGAAATATTTTAGTTTATAGAAGTAAATGAATAGGGTAATGGAAATTATTAAAAATCTTTACATAATAGCAAAATTATTTATGGTTTATTGATGGATATATTCATTTATATCAGAGGGGTATATTGATACATTTAGAGTATTATTATCAGGTAAAATAAAATTTTGTTGAATTTTAAATTTTGGCCTTTGTTTAATTCTCATTCAGACATTTATTTCATCAATTTAATAAGGCATTATATATTAAACAATGCAATATCATGGTCAAGTTTGTGTCTCAAGCTTCTGCTTGGTGCTGATTAGATTACCACATTATAAAAGATGGTTTGAATCTGGGTTTAATATGGTGCTATAGTGGACATTGGGTAATGACATCTCAAACAAATAAAAATATCTGAGAATTTTTGTCTCTTAGCCATCTTCTCTCTCTATACAATTAGATTGATATAAATACGGTAGAGTCAGATCTATATAAATAAACCATGATGAACAGGAAATATTACTGTTGCTTGGTTAGTATTACCAACAATAGAGTTATAGAATGGTAGGTCTCTTCAGTATACTCATCACCAGTCATTGATAGAGTTTCAAACGTAAGCTCCATTAAAATATATATTATAACCAATAAATATGAGAACGAAAAAGAAAGAAGATGAAATCAATTAAAATAATCTCTCCAAAGGATGATGACTACCAATTGATAATCATAATACTATTTACAAATATATAATCAAAAGATAGCATCAACCCATAGAAAAAAAATGAAAATGATTAAAATGCTTCTTCTAGACAATTGCTGGGTATCTTATAACCAATTGAAAACCAACACACTGGAAAAGCCAAAATTATACTTTTAAAGAATAGAGAAAAAGAAAATGAAACAAATTAAAAACATTTTCTCCAGAGAATAATGATTACCAATCAATAACCATAATACTATCCATAAAATACAATTTATGATGATGATAATAATAATAATAATAATAATAATAATAATAATAATAATAATAATAATGATGATGATGATGATGATGATGATGATGATGACTGAACTCACAGTTCTCCTATATAATATATACAAATAATAAAAAAGAGCCATGTGGGTAAGGATAATAATTATTAAACATTATAAATATGCTAAATCACAGTTGATGAATTTTAAGAGAACTCTCAACTTACCCTGATAAAATATAAATGCTCTTAATATTGAAAGCACTTACCAAAGAGTAGTTAGATTATCACATTTTTTTCTCATAAAATTTTTATACCCCCCCCCCCATTATAACTGCATGTCTCATCACCACTATTCTCACCATTTTATTGAAATGATCTGGATTTACAATTCAAAACTCTTGATAAAAGATAATAATTTTTCTCATGGTTTATTTGTGCTACTTAACTTTTCAAAATAATTTCTTTTGCTACACAATTTCTTTTTGGTCATTAATTACAATAATAAGACCTCAGGGTTCTTTATTATATAATTCTAATATTAAAAGTTTCACTCATTTATTTATGGGTATCCTAGTAAAAATATGAGGAGACATACTCTTACCTCTAAAATAATGTTTATTTAATTTACAATAATAACAAATTAAAAAAAATATATTTTAATTAAAATAAAATGCATACGAACTCTTTATTTAGAAAAAAAATCTAGGATAGCATTGAAAGATCAAAAGTGGATAAGAGTTTTTATGGCCACTCAGGATATCCTATTAACAACTCATATCAACTTTTTTTATAATTTTGAGATAAATAATTTTATAATTAAATTTTATGTTGGATAATGAATAAGCAGATAATAATTTTATCACAAAAGCAGTCTTCTTTTAATAACTGAAATTGAATTTTTTTTTTCATATGTCATAGCATCGGCCAGGAGGCGAACCCGCAACAACCATCTGCAACCAACTGCTTGCTTGCAAGGCGGCTGCACTGACCTCTCGGCTAACAACGCTTGACATAACTGAAATTGAATTATAGTGATGATTTATGATTAAGAGAATAAATAAATATTTTATTCTTTAGATGCATTCTTTACACACATAGACTATTATAACAACAAAGTGAGTTTTATCTTTATGTGCATGTACTCTAAGTAACTGAAATCAAATATAATTGTGTCATTAATTATATATTGTTAAGATTTCTGGATAAATAGTATAATGTTAAGATTTCTAGATAATTGATATGCAATTGAGATGATATTAAAATCAAATACAAATATTTAACAATAAAATATCACATTTGTTTATGGACAAAAACAATTCAATAACAATACTTTTGGAAACCTACGACTTAAAATGAGCTGTTTAAACACAATACTAAATAATCTTACTGCATTGAAGAAATAAATGCAGTTTATGGTTGTAAATCAATAAATTTATGAATTAAATTGTAATTAACTATTTTAACTAGTCTGACTGATATAAGCTTTCTAACATGGTTATTGTTACAATAAGACATACATTTTTACTGACTGATAAAAGCTTTTATTAAATTAAGCATTATTACAAGAAGCTCAACACATATTTAAATAAAAATAACAATACAATTTAATACAGACAATAAATAAGTACACATTAATTGTTAGAAAATCAATATTACTGTTTGTCTTTCATTTACAATTTATTTCAATTTAAATATATATATATATGTGTAGACAATTTATGATGAAATGATATATTTACTTAGATTTTTTCATTAAGATAAGATGATGTCATCTTTCTGCACTTAACACTTTTCTTGGATTCTGATTTTCAAATGGCTGGCCTCTCAGTCTCCAGCACTGGCATCATGGGTTTCCTTCTGTACTTCTGATGAACAATGAAAGAGAGAGAGGCAATGTGGATGCATCTATATTATGGATGGGACATTGATTCCAGGTGAGAAACAGTTGATGGAGTTGAGGACCCAGAAAATAAAGCCCAGCCAAATATTACAAAGGTTCTCTAGCAATGTATGTAGCTACTTCTGCAGCTTTTATGTTTATATTTTCTGATGAACTGGCAAGCTGGAAAAACTGATTGAAACTGGAAACTTATAATGAAAGTGGAACAGACTGGAAACAATGGACAAGCTGCCTTTTTATACCTAACTCTCTCATTATTTACTTTTTTATCATAATTTTAATTTAGTTTAATTTTTACATTTTTATCTAATCTTTTTTCTTAGATTCATCTATTATTTTATTGCATTCCTGCTGATGAGATAATTTACAAATTTTCTTTTTACTAATTAATACTATTGCTAATTTTATTTTAAAACATTTCACATTTATTTTTTTATCATTTTTTTTTTAAATTTAATTTATAAAAAAAAGAGAGTGGGTCTTAAATCACCTGATTCTTTTTCCCCACTTTATTCTTAATAAACAGTTTTATTCCAAGAAAATGATGCTATCTTTTATTTTATTGATTTCATTTTTCCAAATCTACTTTTTTCAAACTATTTTTCCTTTCTCTTTTTCTTAATAATTTGTTTATTTATTTTAAATTATAAAATATGTAATGCAGTTAGACATATGTGTGTTTTTACAACATATATTTTGTGATCATTACAGTATATAATGTGTAAAATCTTTAAATAAATCTTAAAATCATAAAATTATGCTCAGAATCTTACCAGAGAAATATTTATCTATAAAAAAGTAAGAATTATAAAAAAAATCATTTTCATTTGTTTAAACAGTAGTGAATGCACTGTTCCAATGATTGAAAATTTTCATTTTATGATATTTAATAGATTATAAAATTAGAAAAGCCTTTTATCTTTTTGTTTAAATGTTATTAGGAAGTATGATAGTGAGTTTGCCTATTTAATTAAGTATTTTTGGGCATAATAGTTAGCAATTAGGCTTGACAGATTCATAATGTAAGTTTGAATCCAAGTAAAATGTGGAAATATTTCAGTTTTCAATTAAACTCTAAGTTTTTCAGATATTTGGCTTTCATTTTTTGCATTTTGATCTACAAGTGTCAAATTATCTACATTCACAATTTTGATACTAACCATTTCAGATAATTACAATAATTATGATTATTAATGATTTATTGAACTAGAGATTATCCCTATCCTATATTTAAACTTTAAGTCTCTTGGGAAGCAGTTGACTTTTCAGATGTGTTTACTCATATAATAGAATAATTATATCTATAAATAAATTTGCTGGAAGCTCATTAAAATAATTCTTCAGTATTAAAGTAAATCTTTTCTTTATTATAAAGTTTTATAGTATTACTAGTAACATCTAGTAAATGATTTCATATTAATTAATGTGTACCTTGAAATAAATCATGTTGTAATGATCAGTGTATTAGCTTACCCTATACAAAATAAAAATCTGAGTAGAGCTTTGAAAGTTGTATAGGTAATTAAAGATTGTTCAGGTACTCTTAGGATATTTTCACATAACCAATCAGAAATAAGTTCATATTGGCCAGTAAAAGAGCAGCTAACTATTTTAGTTGGATATTAAAAGTATTTATATATCCGTATTGTTAGGATTAGTGATATTACAATTTTCAATGTTAGTGTAAAAAAGGCTTTAAACCTAAGGATTAAGTTCAGGGGTGAATATTTTTTATTTACTTACTAAATAAATTAATGACAGTAATCAATTATTTTTTAACTTATAATCATCTTCAGATAATTTTGTTTGAATGCAATAAACATCAAAAAGTGTTACTAGATTTTAACTTTTAAACAGTAATTCATAGATAAAAAGAAGAGAGAAAATCTTAAGAATTACATAATTAGATGTTATATTAATTTTACCTGAAAAGGTGTACTAACTGCTGACATAGCTGTAAATCCTACAATGTCACTAAAATAAATAGTTACACTTTGAAATGCTTCAGGGTCAACAGTTTGACCAGCTGCAAGTTGAAGAGCTATTGATCTGAAATAAAAAAAAATACACATGTTTTAATGATAATAAAAATAAAAATTAATTAATGTGAATTTAAAATTCGAAAACATATTTATTAAGCTAATTTTTTTGTATTATAGTTACGTAAAAAAATCTTAATATTTATTGGATCAAAATAGTTAGTTTAATTTTTATTATAATTACTGTATCAACAATTGCTACTATTAATAATTAAAATCTATATAATAAATTTATCATTTCTGATGACTGTAACCAGAAGCTTGCATAAGTAAGAGGCGCCTTTGTGCAGAGTAATTTTAGCACCCCCTATTCTATGAAATAAAATTTGTAAATTAAAAGTTATTTTTTTCCAGCATCTTCCAAGAAAAATTTGAAAATATGTCTTTGGTCATTTAAGGTAAATGCCTTAGATGTTAAGTTATTTATTTCTATAAAATAAATCCGAAGATTAAAACAAATGCTAAAATAAAACAAATTAATGTTTACAGAAATAATTTTTGAAACAATAACTAAATAATACATTAAAACAAAAATATTTATTTAATAAATGTGAAATAATTAATTTTTTTATAAAAAGTTTTCATATTATTTAATTTAAATATCTAGGTGATAATGTTTAAAAAAAAACATCCTCACCCATTAAAAAAGCTATTTTAATAGATAAATTTAAAGATAATTTATCAATAGGCAAGTTGGAAATTTACAAAACATTAATTTTTGAGATTGTTTTACAATTGACGAGAATTATCGCGTAATTGAAAGTGCTACTGAAGAATTTAAAATATACTGTTATTTTACCGTTAAATTATTTGTGAATTACTATAATATTTTTATAACGGGTAATTTTAATTTTACATATATATATACAATTTTTATATATTTACTTTTGTAAGGCTTTTAACATTAATAAGTGTATTGATGCTTTTGCTATAATTCATATTTAATGTTTCCATCCAATATAATATAGTGATAGAATGGCTATTACAAAGCTCGAAATTCATGAATACGGTTTCTTGCAGAGCTCAAACCTTTTATGAACTCTAGATAATGAACAATTCGAGATTTTTTAAAATTTATATTTAGCAATATGATTAAATGTAAAAGATTCATGATGATCTATAAACAATACTTAATTGATACATAAAGATGACAAAGATCGAATTGTATATTTAGAAAAGATGTTAAAAATTACTAATTCTATTGATTCTATATTTTACTAAGATCAATATAAATCGTCCTCACGGAAACAAAATTCTGAAAAGCTTTTTATTAAAAAAAGATTTTTTTATAGTAATTCGTTATAGGAAAAATTAACTCACTTTGGTAATACTCGATACAAAAGGTCTTCCGCTTTCTTTTTTTCCTCTAGAAAAGCTGTGGTTCTTTCTTCTACAAGACCTTCTAAATTATTAGCATATTGTTCCATTTTCATCAGTAAATGATCTAAAATATTTTCCTTTCGATTATTACTTCTGAAAAACAAATAATATAAATTATGGAATAATATTTGAAAAATGATTTTTATATTTAATTTGTAAAATACATTCAGTTGTTTTTTTTTAAAAATGTAAGTATTATATACACTTATACAAAAAGACCTATTTTACTATAAAAATATTCGCAAGGTTTATTGCTCCAAAGTTTATAAAAAGTCAGAACACCTTGAAGTGATAGAGTTGAGCTACGATATATAGATCTTGAATTCTAGAGGTCTCACACTTCAATTGTACTAAACCATTTGGGACAATACTACTTCATTTGACTAAACCTTATTAAAAGGGTTCATACTCTTGGCGGCATAAAATGATCTTTAAAATTTTTATATAAAATGTAAGAAAATGAAACAGGCATGTAGTTTTTTAAATGTAAAAAAAAACATAGTAATCTGAGTTGGTTAGATGAATTATGCAGTGGCAGTAAAACAAAACATGATTGAAGTTATGATTAAGTTTTTATTAAATAATTGCTGAAGTGTCATATACCTATGGTTACTGATTTAATGCTTTAAAATAATATTTTAAATAGACTGTAAGAACAAGACCCATGAAAACATTAACTTTATTTAAATATTAAAATTATAATTTCTTTCGGTTTTAAAAAGTGTCCATACATTACTATGAATCTCCCATAAAGAAAGAAATTTATGATACATACCCCATAACTGTGTTTTTATTTATTACTTTCATTTTTTTTTGCCACCATTTATATACATTTCTCCATTTTTTGTCATTTATTGACTCATAATTTTCTAAAGTGATCCAAATAAATCTATTCTTGGTTCTCAATTTCAGATTTTGCTTACGACGTTTGGAATTTGAATCGATTTCGTTACAATATATATTGTAACCCAAAGTTCAAGTCGGAATCAGGTAGCAGCGAAAGACCGGTTGAGACGAGTGCGTTTTATGTGAATTGCATTTAATATTGGTTGGGTATTTAGGAAAAGTAAAATTAAAATGAATGCAACTTTATTTTTTTTTTACATAAAATAAATAATAACTATTCCAGAATTTAATAATGCATAAAAATTTAAAAACAATAAATTTCTCACTGTACTCTTATAGATATATATGTTAATAATCTTACTGTATTTTTAAATACATATATTCTGTTATGATATCTCGTGTATAAAGAACTACTTATGTAAGAAAACTAGCAAATTTTCTCTTTCTCAGTCCTAAGTTAAATATAGAGTTCAATTAATTAATCCTTAGAGTTATTAACAAAATTAAACTTAATCATTCAATTAAAAGATGTATAGATTTAAGGTATATTAAGTTATTCTAGATATGATAAATATAAAAGAGAATTTTATTGTACATCACGTATTCTATTAATTTGTATTCCAGGTAGCGATTCAATAATAAATGGTATATATAAATTTAATGAATGAATATGTGATTTAAGAGCTTAGAAGTACGAACTTTTATTTCAACAATATGTAAAGACGATGATATCAATAATGACAAAGAGATGTATTTAAAGATAACAATTGCTTTAATATAAATAACAAGTATTTAGACAAAATAACAAAGTTATAAGCAAATAATAAACGTAATTTAATAAAATTTTAAAACCATTTTAATAAATATTTTTGTTTATTCTCCGTGAATAAATTAATCCTGGGTTTGCGACTTTATTGGATAGGGTTGAGCAGTATTAAGCCAACACCTAATCTTATTTACAGGAAGGTAAGAATGTTTTATAATGTCCTTAATTATCTTTATAACAATAATTAATAGATTGTCAACCCTAATCTATAAAATAAAAACTAGCTAGTTCTTTAACTCTTTTGGAGTAAGCAAAATTATTTACTTAGTACTCCTTATGCTATACAAAATACATATATTTATTTATTATGATATTCACATCTTTTACTAGAACGATGGCTATGTTTCTTATATTTAAAGTAAATGTTAATTAATTAATAAGAATCAACCGAACTTAATTTTATTTCCTATAAAAATATATTTCTTTTAAATAATGTGTTAAATTTGCATTAATGATATTATTTTACTTTTCAAAATTTTCTTATTTATTAGTAAACTTTATTAAAAAATAATTTTCTGAATTCCCTTTTTTGTGCTGATGTCTTAATTTCTCTAGCTATATATATTAAGAATTGGCATATGTGTGACTAAATTCATCATAGCATTATGCTTTAAGGAAAAACTAAGATAAAATACATTAAGTCTATACATGTAGGGGATTTGAACTCAGACTTTCAAGCACCTTTCTACTATCCACACTATCTCATACAACTGATACCCATGACCTCACACTTGTAGAAAAGATAAATAATCACCAATATATGTATTTTGTGCTAAACCAGCACGCATCAGTTGGTCCATATTATCATCCCCCACACATATATATATATAATCAGTGCTCAGTTTATATTAAGATAGCAAATCTTCACACTTTAATGTATAGGCTTCAATCTATTCTTACCTTCAACTTTTCAGCCATCCATATCATTGAAAATCTGGTGACAGAAAGCCCAAATCCTATGCTGATGCCAATATTATTGTCATACCCATGTTGACCTCATGTCATTCTGACCCCTCATGTATAGGACCATATGTATTTAAATATATAGAAGAGGGATGGGCAGGATACACGCTTCATGCCTGGTTTTCAAATATTTACACATGAAGCTTGTAACCTGATCATCCCTCTTCTATGTATTTAAATGGATAAGATCCTATACCTGAGGGGTCAGAGTGACTTGAGGTCAACATGAGCATGGCAATAATATTGGCATCAGCATGGGATTTGGGCTTTCCATCATCAGATTTTCAATGATATAGATGGCTGAAAATTTAGAGGTTGGAGTAGATTAAAGCCTGTCCATTAAAGTGTGAAGATTTGCTATCTTAATATAAACTGAGCATTGATTATATATATGTGTGGGATATGATAATCTGGACCAACTGATGAGTGCTGGTTTAGCATGAAATACATATATTGATGATTATTTATTTTTCTACAAGTGTGTAGTCATGTGTATCAGTTGTATGAGATAGTGTGGATAGTTGAAGGATGCTTGAAAGTCTGAGTTCAAATCCCCTACATTTCCAATTAAGCTCCAGGTTTGTGAAGAATGCATGGTTTTCAAATATTTAAGCATATACATGTATATTTTCTCTTCATCACAATTATTGTTCCTAAAGTTCTTGTAATCCTGAGTTAGTCATGAGCAATAATAGTTAAAAATATAGATGTGGAGATTCTCTGGATGAAAAAATAGTAAATATTACCTTTAAAATCACTTCACTACCCTTCAATTTAGATTTGAAATTAATAATCAGTACACTTATGGAATTATATGAGCAGTATATTAATGATGATCAGAAAAAGTTTTATTATGATAGATACTTTAGGACTTAGTATATGTATGCAGATGACTGCTTTTATATTATGCTTTAAGTTTGACAACAGTGAGATAATTAGCCAATATTTTGTTTTTGAACCTCTTATGTCAAGTATCAAAAGATGACTGTTGATTCTCTTATCCATGTTTAAAGCTGATGATGTAGGTTTATAATTATTACATATAAATTATAATTATTTATTTTTATTAAATGCTGATTCTCTCATGCTCACTTTATATTCACTGATAACTGTTCATTGACGATGATGATGATGAATGCTATCATTCCACTAGATATCATCTCATTTGTACAATTATATTATATGTATTGAAATGGTTAAAACAGAACATATAGATCCCATGAATAAGAGTCAAATTGTAATGACCAGAATGATCATTAATTATAAATTAATTACATTCAATCCCATCTTGCAAATATTTTTAAATTATGAGTGTCATGCAAGTCAGGTTTCTTACCCATTGCATATTTATGCTTTATATTGTTACATTAACCTTATAATCAGCACACTAATACTGCAAATCTTGTGACTACTATTGAATGTTATATTGATAATAATAAAGAAATCATGAGGAATTAATGTTATAAACCCATCATAATATATCTGCCATTAATAGATGTGCATTAGATTCAAAATAAAATAAATGCATAAATAAAATTGACTCTAAGGACAACCATGGTAATTAATAACAATATAGATTTTATTGCAGGACATATATGAATAAAATATAATACAAATTTAAATTAATAATGAAACACTATGTTCAGTATATTCTATATTCCTAATTTTACTTATCCAAAAATTGATTATTCATATTTTCTTAAAATTGTATTTCTGTATTTTTTGCAACAATAAATATATAAATAGATAAACTGAAAATTACTTATACAGTTAAAAATAAGCCTATGTTCCCAACACTAAAATACATACATTGATATTTACATTTCATTTCTCGTATTAAATTTTATTAGTATATACGTAATAATATTATTATTTGATGTCTGTATTTTTAAAGCAATATAGTAATTATATAACTGAATATTTGTAAATACAGTAACTAAATAATTAAAAATTTTATCCACTTAGAAGCGCTTTCGATTATCCCAGTAATATTTGTCAACTAAAGCTTTGAAATGCTAACTTTCCCACAATTCTGTGATCTTAACGTTTGCTGCTTACCTGTTAATTAAGTCATGTTTATATTTGTATATTAGCATAGCTTCCTTTATTTTTCAATTATTGTTATTTTTTTTCAATTTGCAATATTTTGACATTGTTAAAATTGATGTCAAAACCATAAATACATGATTTATTATGGTCGTAAAAAACAGATGTTGAAATATTAAAATTTTTAATTATTTAGTTACTGTATTTACAAATATTCAGTTATATAATTACGTATATTGCTTTAAAAATACAGACATCAAATAATAATATTATTGCATTGATATTTAAATATGCATACTTATCTTACTTTCATCTACAAATCACGAATGTATACTTACTTTTTTTAAATTTCATTTTATACGTCTGATACATTTCACATTATCATATAAGTAATGTATTTGGTTTTAAAACTTACACATTATATGCACTAATATATTTGTTTAATGTACCTACAAAATCTGAAGCTGCATTCTTCCAATACAAAATATACTCAAAGGGCAAGGTCATGGTTAAGCAAAATCTTTTTACAAATGTATATAAAATAAAGCAGTGTTTCACAAAATAATGTCTATTTTAGGTAGTTCAAAAATTATAGCATATATTTATCTTATTTTCATCTACGCCCATATTTAAAAAAATTATAAGCATATATTTATCTTATTTTCATCTATGCCTATTTTAAAAAACCATAAACAATATTTAATTATAAATTATGAATAAGCATACTGATCTTTTTAATATTTGTTTTAAAATCTTATAGATATTCAAATATATATGTGTAGACAACGAATGAAAGACATTTTATTATCAATAATATATATTTTAAAAAAATATTATTATTTTAACTGAATACATTGTTGGAAATGTTAATAACTATTAAACATGATATATGAATTGCTATTACTAGAATACATTAATTTTCCTATCAAGAATACATTGAATTAAAACAAAAAATAATAATAATAAATATTAGCTGATTGTAAAGTGCATTATAAAAAAATATTGAATCTGTTCAAGTATGATACTTTCTTTGGGCCTAATTTTTGATCCGATCTGATAGCGTAGCTTCTAATGGCATTATTTGACGACTGAAGATTATTTGGATGTGTCTGAATAATTCATGCTGTTTCTATGGTAGACTCACCTTTAAATGAACTATAAGATGAAAGACATAATCTTAAGCTAATCCGTTACTCCATTAGTCCAACACTTTAGAAATCTAGCAGTTGAGAGAAATAAATCTTTATATTTTCTTTTTGTTTAAAACTGCATTTTTCTTTATAAGTTCCAAAATAAATAATAGATTTCTGTTTTATTTTAAATTCTAGAGACAAATATTTCTAATATTATTCCGTTTAAAAGCTTAGATTGTTTCTCTTTCTTCTTTTCTGCGTTCTCACCTATCATACTATTAAATTCAAAAAAATTATTTTATATCCCCATGTTCAACATAGCATTCTTTAAATAAAACTAATTATAACAAACAAAAACACAAATAGTAAAACTTTATACATTAATATTTTTTCTTTTAAAATAATCGTAATTAATCAGAATGATTTAATTGCTTTATTTCAATATTTATTGCCAATATTAATTATGAATAATATTAATACATTTTTTACAATAAAACAAATAAATATATCAGTTTGTGTGTTTATTTTCATTGTTTATATATATAAAAGACATATTTTGCGGGGTCATCCGTGTTAAAAAAAATTTTTAATGTTAATATACCGATGTTTCGAGTTGATCACACAACTCATCTACTGGGTGATAAATGATAGCCGGTTGTAGAGACGCTACAATCACTGATTTGAAAATAACGTTAAGGTCCCACCAATAGCAAAAATGTTAAATTAAAATATATTTTTTTAAAAAAATCTTTCCAAATAGGAGAAACTTTGCATGTATCATCTCTCTTATTGATACAATCTGGTCTTTTTAGTATCTCAATGGCTTCTCTGATTTTACACTGGTAGAGATTATCACATCTGGATATGATCCTCGTACTAGAAAAATCAATTTTATGACCTGAATCTATAGTATGGAGTGAGAGTGATGATGATGATGAGTATTGTTTAACTGTATTTGCATGTTCATCTCTCCTAACAAAAAGTATCAAAAAATGGATGAACCCGCAAAATATGTCTTTTATATGTGCAATCCATGAAAATCTTCGTATTAACATATATATATATATGTACACCCACAGGTCTTATGACTAGGTTATCTATCAATAACTAAGATAAAATTATAATTTATGTTTGCTATCTTGATGACTTATTTTAAAGAAAAACTAACTAAATAGTAAAAGACTTGTTTTGTTTATTATTTTTATATTTACCATATTTCAAAAAGATGGACTAATTAATCTAAACAAAATAAAATGCCAAGACCGATGACACAACTAACAGCTAACTAATTTGCATAAATTAGAATACGTCTCCTCATTACTATCGTCTGCACTCGGCTATGAATAAACATATAATTTTTACAATATTAAACTTCTCTAACCTAAGCATGTTAGCGCAGAATTATTGACATTCTTTTTTAAATAAATCATCTTCTTAAATTAACTGTTATATTTCTCCTTGTTTAAAAAAAAGAATTGTCAATCAAAATTATATTCTTTACTAATGCCTAATTGCTTCTTTTATTTTCTTCTATTCCCTGTATTAACATTTTTTGATTTGTCTTTACAGAATTTTTACCACAAATTTTCTACTTGTAAAATAAATAGTAACATCAACAAAAATTATTAACAATAAGAAATATTTTCTATACTAAAAATTATAACCATCTAATATTAATAACATTATATAAGGAACAATTTAATATCCTTTACCATTCATTATAGGATTCCCATGTAATATTTACATCACATGCCAAATAATTCTGTAAATATGCAGAGTCCAAACTTAAACACCAATTCCGTCATTTAACTTTTGAACTTATCATTCTCTGTCTTTTTACAGCATGGTTTAAAGCTGTAAGCCTTCAATTAAGAATAAATGTTTTCTGTGGATAAGCTCAGAATATGTCAATAAATAAATAACATTTCTTACCTTTGGGATCTTTTAAAGTATATCTTACTTTATTGAGCTTTACAAACATTTTCCTTTTTTGTTTTTACCTCCACCCATTTTAAATCTCTCATAATCATTAATAATGTTTAAATAGCCAAATGTTATTTTATTTCTACTAATATATCAATAATTCTTTAACCCATTTTTACTCAAGATTTGTATATCCATACTTATTTTCTCATGTTTTTAAATATTTGTTCATACCTTAAAATTTTATACAAAGTACTATTTCCATTTCTTCATCTTGAATTACACATTTCTACTTTCTTCTATATTTTACTCTTTTACATTAACTTGCATTGCAGTTTTTATTTTATTTACGACATCTTGATAACTTTCTTCTATTTCTTGGCTTTCCAAAAATCCTGTATTGTTCTTATTTCTTTTACATGGCATTGAGTTGATTGAAATTCATGCTGTTTAACTAATTTACATTTTTTCTCTATATTAATCCTACTTACTTCTCTAGGTACTTCTTATTTTTTTTGTCTTCCATCAATCTTATTTCTAGTTCTTTGTTCACTACATTTTTTTTCCTTTGCATTTCCTATGAAATATTTTCTACTACATCTACTTCAATTTCAGATTTAACAACTTTTATCTCATGCATGCAATTAGTTTTATTTATAAACACGTCTGTAATTTCAACATCATTTGAAATCTTATCAACTATTACATCTATTTTCATTTATTTTGATATATTTTCTAAACACCCTTTCAATTTTAAAAACATTCTGAGAATTTTCTCATCGTTTATCCCAATTTTCTTTTAAATTTTCTTGCATATTCTTACAATCTATCAGACACTTCTCTAGAATTATCCTTTTTCCCCTTGATATTTTTTATTTTATTTATCTGAACTACCTTTTTATCAACATTTTTAAATTCCTTTCCAAATTTAATTTTCAAATTCTGAATTTCTTATTTAAAATCTTGTTGAAGTTTCCCTTCCAATTTAGAAATTTGTTTATCCATTCTCTCACTTATATCAATGAAGTCTATTTCACATCTACTACTATTTTCTGCTGTTTTCTTGAGTAAATCTGCTAACTTTAAATTAATTTCTTTAATCTCTCTTCTATTTTTTTAAACTGTCAGTTCAAGATTTCAAATTTAGAATTTATTTCTTTGATTTCTTTTCTATTTTAATCTAACTTTTGATTATTTTCTTCAAATTTTTGTAATAATATTTTAATCACTTCTTCTATAGACAATGTAGGTTTGATTCTTGCAGCTCTGGTTTTGTGACTTGCCGTTCCATTTTCTCTAAATTTCTTTTTGTAAACAATATTATTTGAAAAATAGGTTAAAATCTACCTCTCTTTATCAATTATCTTTCATTAAGAAGTGGATATGTATTTTAAATACAACTGCTCTCTTATTTCAAATTTCTCTCCTTTTTCTTTAAATTTATAATCTGTTATTTATTAATTAAATTATTTTTTATATTTTATTATATCCTTCTTAACATAAAATTATCTCATTGTATGAACTTTCATCTCATTTCATTTCGAATACGTGGGTGTATTTCATCATACTTTTTTTCTTTCATTATAGATCACTAAATGTTTTTTCCCAAAATTTTCTTCTTCAATCATGCCCAATAGATTCCAGGTCAAACTCATCAATGATAAAGCTATAAATGTAGAGATATCAAAGTTCTTTGACAAAATCTCCTTTAAAAACTTGTGATAATTAGTACATTATCATTATATGTCTCTAATGACATCCAGTACTTAATGACTGCAGGATTCACTAATAGATACTTAAATAGTATCCATAAGCTGAAAGCTTGCCAAGTGTTTTGTTTTAATTATACATTTTCAAGGCATTAAAGTCTTTGTTTTTTTTTTCATCAAAATTATTTTACTGAACAAGTGTTACTTATTAACTTTAGAAAATATTAACAAATCTATTATAAATTTGGCTTAAGTTTTATAAAATATTAATAAATCTCTTATAAATTCCATTCACAAGATTTAATTACTTTTTTAAAATATTATAATGTATAAATATTAACATGTTGTTGAACATTTTCATGATTTTTTTTACATTTGCCAAAAGTCTTTTCAGCAAGGGGGGGGGGGCACTTTGATGAGTTTTGTGCAGAGAAACCAGCTGGTGCTTTATTGTAACTGTAGCATATAGAACAGCATTCATATTTTTAAGCATGTAATTAAAGAAAATGTCTACTGAGGGATCTATTATTTATTTGGATTGTTGGAAAGGCTATAAAACTGAGGAATTACACCATGCTAGATTTGAACATTTCAAAGTAAATCACAGATATAAGTTTATGAATCCACATTAATTTTAATTACAATCAATTATCATACTTTTGTGTAATTTCTTGTTTTTATAATCATATTAAAAATAAATAAAATACAATAGCTTGTTAGACAATCATATTATTTGCACGATTTATTCAAGGCCCCTGAAAATGGACAATTAAAACGAAAATGCCTGGGAAGCTTCTGACATGAATAAAACTTAAGAACCCACTAATAAGATTCATTATTAAAATAAACAAAACTAGGTATTCTAATAATGTTAAACAAATTTAAATATAAGCAATCATGAATTATACCTCTCTAGTATCTATATTTCATTTATAAGTCCAGGTAATAATCATCTAGCACTTGAGCATAATTTGATCATATCCTCTAGCACAAAGTATAATAATAAGTTCTCTTAAAGAGAATAATAAGTTCTCTTAAAGAGAACTAATTTATTATTTTTAGTCCAACGATTTTTTATGATAAAATATTCTTGAAATAGATCTATCTACACAAGAATCTGTTTCACATTTCACCAAGAATCTTTAGAATAATACCACCTATTTCCTCTTGACCAACACATCTGACATCACTAATAGAACAGAAAATGTATTTACAATAGAAGCTTATCCATTATGTTATTACATTTGTTCACATCCATTCATCACACTTTTTAAATTACAAATATATTACAAATTTTCTTTTCTTTAAACTGTAATTCCAATTGTTTTAAGCTTTTCTCAGAAATATGTAATTCAATATAAATAATACATGTAACATGTATACTAAGAAAGTGTCTGCTCTGAAAGAAATGATACCAAATACAAAGCTAAAAAGGCTTGGCAAATTGCCAACAATATGCATGCAATCGTCAAAAAATAATCTTGCATCCCCCTATCAAAAAAGTGGCGAATTTACAATCAAATTTTATGTAAGTAATATTTACTGAGGCTATAACCTCGACAATAAGTGTAGAACATGCGATAGTAGGGACCTCTACAGGTGTTTTAACCATAAGCTTGCGCTCTTTCTTTTCTTCCAGAACACAAGCTTGTGGTTAAAACACCTGTAGAGGTCCCTACTATCGCATGTTATACGCATATTGTCGAGGTTATAGCCTCAGTAAATATTACTTACGTAATCAATGTGCGTTTAATAAATTTATAATTACAACATCAAATTTTATGTAAATGAGATATTTATTTTATATAGCGCGATGTTTATGAATTGCAATAAACTAATGATCAGCTTTTCAAGCTAATGCACATGTGCTTTATCATTAAGATTCATAAAGCGCATGTGCATTAGCTTGAAAAGCTGATCATTAGTTTATTAATCAAATTTTATGTAAATCACCACTTTTGTGATTCTTCTATAAATCACTCAATCCTCATGGGTAATTATAGCTATGAGTATGAATACCAGTTAGTTGAAAGCATGCTTAGCATACTATGTTGATATATTTTATATTCATATTTTAAAATATTAAACAATTTACTTAGTATATAAAATAAAATATATCGTTTCCATGTAGTTCAAAAATTGACAGTTATAAGCATACATTTATTTTAAATTCTTCTACGCCTATTTTTTAAAAAAAACCATAAACAATATCCAAATATAACTTACAAATGTGTATTCTTATTTTTTTTTTATTAAATATTTGTTTTCAAATCTTATACACATTCAAATGTGTGTGTTCAGATAATCAATGAAAAATATTTTTATATCAGTAATATTTTTTAAAAAGGTATTATTATTTAAATTGAATACATGTTTAAAGGTTAATATTTGTTAAACATAAGATATGAATTATTATTTGTAAAAATTTTTAACTTTTCCATCAATAATACTTTGAAATAAAACCAAAAAATTAATAATAAAACAATACTACTATTTAAATCACTTTAGTTTGTTGTAAAGTGCATTATAATTTTTTTTTAGTCTGTTTTATCAAGTAAGATGATTTTCTTAGGACCCAATTTGATCTTATAATTTCTAATGGCATTGTTTGATGATTGAAGTACATCTATATCCTGCTTAGTGATGACAATTGGTTCCCTAAAACTCTCATAACGCAAGGAGGTGTTTAAAAAGCAAGGGATTATAATAGTTTTCTATGGAAAAAAATAGTCATTTCTGTAGATAAAAATTAGTCCATAAATGGTTAACATTGTATTAACAAACAACTTAATAATATATATTGTAGTTAAAAAACTCTAATGTACAACATATTCATGTGCAAACTGTGTTATATGTGTATTATACAGATATGAACTTAAAATATATATGTATGTAAAATAATGTTACTTAAATATATGTAAAAAACTCACTTTATAAAGTATTTCTTTTTTAAATCCATTCATTCAGCGCTCATCATTATCCAATTTTCAGCGACATCAGTTGCGCATTCTAAGGATATATCATTGTCTTTTAAATTCTTTGATGATCAAGGTTTTTTTGGTGGACTACACTAAGTAATGATGATTGTGCATCTCTAGAGAAAAAGTTTAGAATGAATGGTTGTTTTCTCTTTGTACAACATATAAGGTCTCATTCATTGATTTAAAGCATTTTTAGATTTAATGGAGTGTTCTATGTTGGGGCCAAATTCTTCAAATGTGCTGTTCATGGCATCATAATATAACATTAGTTTTTTTACTTTTTTAATGTCCAGGTTCTTTTCTGCTGGCTTGTTGATTTTCTTTCCTTCATCTAGTTGCATCAATTCCTCACTAGTTAATTCTTCCATGTGCGATTAGAAAATCTCTTCATTATTCTCATCATCTATTTTTTACAGGTATTATTATCCTAAATGTTAACAAAATGCTACATTACTTGTTGAAGTTAGTATATCTTGAAGATTGCAATGATTCTTTACTTTATAGGCCGAAGAAGTGATGTGGTGTTTGGTGGTGTTTGTTTCTGCTATGATTCCAATTGAAAATGTATATAGTTGTAAACTTTAAAAAAACGTTTTCAATATCACTAGAAAAAATATGTAGTTTCACTTTGCAAATGTACAGAAAAATGAACCAAGAAAGGGAGAGCATGCTTGCAGTTGACAATTTTTGAATTCTTCCACAAAAATGTTAACTATTACACTGAAAAAAACCTATATTGAAGTTTCATTTCATAGTCTTATATTATTTATATGAAATTACTTAGAATTAAAAAAGCAATATCTAATAATATCTCTCATAAATTGTACTGTTGTGTTCATATAAAATTGTTATTTATTAACATTGTAAGGCTAGATAAATTATAGAATTGTACATTAGCGAACCTTAATCTTATAGTTAATTTTGAACAAAAAAAATCTGACATATTAAAAAATTTCTATTGTATTCTGTATTTGCAAACTGCAATCAATATTTAAGCTTTTTTTAACAATATGTACTTGGCATGATAAAGATATATCAGATGATTGAAAAAATGCAATAGTAATACTGATATTTATGAAAGAGGATAAACAAAATGTTAGAAATTACAGATCTATCAGTTTTATATTAGTTCTATGTAATTTTTTTATCAAGATAATACAACCTGTTTCCAACGAACTTTGGATTCAAACCAACTAAAAGAACAGATTTAAAATTGGTTTCAGCACAGTGTATAACATTTAAATATTGAGAGAAGTTGTGGAAAGAACCAATAAATATGAATTGGTATTATATTTTGAATTTGTAGGATATGAATAGGCATTTGATTCTGAAATTATTTTCATGATGATTAAAGATTTAGAGCATCAAGATATAGATACAGAGATATTATATTCTGAAAAATATTTAACAACATGCAAAAACTGTGATATATTTCATGCTGACCTTTAAATGATCAAGAAGAGTCGAGAAAGAAAAATAAGATACTTCCAAAACCTTTTGCAGCAGATTTATAAAAAAGTATTTTGTCAATTAAAATGGGGAGTTAAAGATAGAAAAATACATAAAGAGTATTTAAGATATGTAGATTTTTTAGAAGGTGAGGTTGTTTTTACAAATAATGCTTTAGAACTTCAAGAACTTTTACAAGAGTTATCAAATGAAAGTAAGAAAGTAAAACTAAAGATAAATACTAAAAGATGCTACAATAATGTTATCTGAATTAAAATAAATTAACAATTACAAATGCCTTGATCAGAATTTTTAATACTAATTAAAACACAATTAAAGAAATTAATCATAGAATTAAATTTGGATGAAATGGTTTTGGTAAAAATATTTTAATATTAAAAGAAAATATGTCTAAGTGTTTGAATAGAAAGTTTTTAATGGATTTGAAACTTTGACACTTAACAGAAGAGTAATTAATGCAGAAACTTCTGACCATTCAATGAAGAATGGAAAGACATGTGTTGGGAGTTACAAACGGAGATCAAAAGTAAAACACTTGGGTGGGAGAACAAATAGGTGTCGCTGATATCATAATTTAAATTGAAATGAGGCTAGGCTGGATATATTTTTAGAAAAAATAATAATAGTTGGTAGATCAATTCTTAAAATGAATCTCAAGAGTTTGTAAAAGACATAGAGAGAGACCATATATGAGATGTGTGGTGAAATAAAAAAGTTTGAATGTGTGATGTAGAGAAGAAAAACCATACATCAAAAAACTTGATTAAACTTTGATAGACCTTCATTCTGCAATAGTTTGGTAATATTTAAAATCATGATAAACAATAATAAATCCAAGTTTATTTCACACAAAATCTCTAGCAGGAAATATTTTAGCTATTGTCATAAATAATGTTATAATTGCTGTTTCTATAGTAACAGAAGTTTTAAAATTATTGCTGAAAAATTAGGAAATTTTTTATGTACTTTATTTACATGGCAAGACTAATCTAAAAGTGAAATTACAAATTTACATACTTATTCACAAAATATACAATCCCTTTATGTTACCTTTCTTTTAAATAGATGTTGATTTCTTTAAATGTGGGCCTTTTCTCGGGAATCTCTTGCCAACAATTTTCAATAAGTTGATAAATTTGAATAGGGCAGCTTCCCTTTGGAATTTTAGGTCTTAAAGGTGGATTCTCTACTTTCTTGATTCGTTCAACTATTTCTAAAAAAAGAGAGAAGAAAAAAGTTATGATCAAATATCTTCTCAAATTAGATCCAGTTACTGCTTATAAAAGTATGTGTTATAACGAGCATAAAAAATTCCATAATATTTTGTTGATAAATTCAAAGAATGTGCAAGGTAACTGGATCTACTGTTAACCTAGGACATATCATTAATATATATATATATTGTACCGGGTCAAACTGCTGAAACCACCTACTTATACGTATATATAAGTTTTGGCTGGTTTCAAACTCTTTCATAATACATTTATAATCTTATAAAGGTTACGTGAAAGAACTGGCACGTTTGAGCAAAATGGGAGATCTTATTGATAGCTTTAACTATCAACAATAGCCCATCTTGGCTGCTAGATTCAAACCCCTACTATCCAAACACTTTATTTGTTTCAGAGTAAACTCCAGGCGCCAGCTATCTATTCAAGAGAATAAACAACATCTTTGGTCAGTAGGCTCATAATCCAGTGCTCAAAACCATCCCATAAACTAGCCCAGTCTAATTTTAATCAGTAATAAATTATACAAAATTGGTGGTGGAAAGAATTAATAAAAGGTTGCTAAAAAGAATTGACCAACAAATAAAGTTTAAGTTTTAAAGACAATTTATTAACTAACATTAAATCATTTTAAACATTCTATAAATTTAATATAATACACACATTTTAAATTAACATTTCTAGACTAGTTTAAATATTCTTGTAGATTTTAATAATAGAATACTGGTATTTATCTGATTTAACTAATAACACTGATATAATGATCATACACATATTAATTTATATAGCATTCACAAATATAATAATAAAACATTAATAGCATTTGACACTTAAACACACATATCAATAGTTCATTTTATGTATGATAGAGTTCATATAATTTGAATCTGGAATATTTACGAATTACAGCGGTGGCTACTATGTATAAATGATAATAAATAAATGTTTACCTAGGATTTTTGGGAACGTGGATATTGCTTGTTGTTGGCTGCTTCTGATGGATTATATCTAACTGGTTAGATTTGGATGTTTAATGAGATTTTTATGCGAATCCATTTGTTTTATTTTGAAGACAGTTGAACATTTGACGGAGGATTTCTGAGTTGTTATAAAGACATTATTTCACAGGCAGGTTTTGATGATCTTGTTGGACTAAAAAGGCTGGAGCACGAGCTATATTTCCAAAAGCTGCTCAACAATGCATGTTTGTTTCTGGATTCATAATAGAAATTTCACAAGACTGTCACTGCAAACTAGATTGAAACAAACCCTTAACTCAACTCTCTCAATTGATTGTCCAATAACCGACGAAGTGTTTTCCTTTTGATATCCTCCGGCAAATATCTGTTGTCGAAATTCTTTAGCAATTAATCCTAAGACGTGTTTTTTGATTGATTGTTTAATTAGTAGTAGCTATTTCAAAACATGTTGTTTTCATATCTTTAATTAGTAGTGCACCGCTGTGTTTTTTTTTTAAATACATTTTTCATTTATTTATAATATTTAATACTGATACATTTTTTTTACATTCGCATGAACATATATAATTTTACTCTTCATATCAAAACTAGTTTTAAGATTATTTTTCTTCTTTAATTTAAATGAAGAGATTTATATATTTTTTTAAAGCTTTTAAATTGTATTTCACTAATAATAATAAACTCTTTACTTCCTTTTTATAAAACCTTCAGTTTAACTTTAAGAAAACCCCCTTCCCACTTTAAATCAATGATTTTTCAACTTTTATTTCAAATTCTTTTGCGAAAGATTTTTTCGTTTTAATAATTTTTTTACGACAAAATTATTTTATATACATGTGCCAATTTGGCCTTGGCACAATATATATATATATTGTAACCGGACCACCATACAACCCCTTTATTACCTGGATTGTAACAATTTCCTGATAAGCATGTTGCAGGAAGGGACTATCGATTGACATTCCCCAATGCAGATGTTAACCCCACTCCTACAACAATATTTCCTGCTCATCAGAGCATGTAGCACCATAGAGACTGGAAGCATCTAGACATTTCTATGTTTGGTTTTCCAAACGGCACCACTAGAGTTCCATCTCACTGCAACCTGACTTACTTAGGTCTAGTTATGCCAGACATAGCTCAGGAGGCATGAGATTCTCATGAACAAGTGCACTGAATGATGAGTGATGCAATAAAAAAATATAGAATTGAACAACTGGATAACTAAAATTAATTTTAGGTAACAACAATTTTATTTAACAAATTAATTTGCAAGTCCTTCTAATAAAGTTCATTCATATCCATGTGATGACTCATTTTCAGTTCATTTATGAAAAGGTTAGAAGCAGTTTATTGATCAATAGTTCATTTACAAGTCATTCTAATAAAGTTCATCCTTCATTTCAAATGAGGGCTCATTTTGATTTATCTTAGGTAAAGAATTCAAAGGGTCTTTTATCAAGTAGACATCTATCAATACTGCATGAATATTTTTCAACTCTTTATTCCATATCTGTATGTCCTTTTTAGGTAGGTAAATAGGTAAGCTGAGCTATTCCAGATCTGTAAGATTTCTATAATTCAGTCAAGTATCAATGTACATTGGTGCTCATAAGTTTCATTATTTTTTTTGTATACAATCGAGTTGCATGTAAGCATTTGTAATTTTTATAGTACTTCATTATTTAATTTAATTTATCAAAACATGTAATGTGAACAATTCTTGGTTTGTGGACTATTCATAGTCCAGTCAGTGTAAATGTGCATCTATGTGTATAAGTTTCATTACTTTCTTCACATAATACCAATATGCAGGTAAGCATTTATAATCCATATAGTCTTTCATTATTTTATTTATATACCATCGAGTTGCCTGTAAGCATTTGTAATTTTTATTTAGTGATATAGCATAACCACTATTATTTGGTCTGCCACAGATGTATATTTCTTCATATAAGTTGATCAGCAGCTGCATTTATTTATAAGCCAGTTAGAGTTATATCTAATAGCTCAGTATTTCTGGCTCTTCTAGGTATACTTATTTAAAAATCAATAATATAAATCATTATAAGTATTCGTTTTTTTTTTAGTTTATTTCAATTCAAATGTATCAGTAGATGAGAAGTCAATCCTTATTAAAAATGCATTTTGATTATAGGTATTTTAGTATTTATAATTTATCTTTAATGAAACGTGTTTCTATAGCTAAATTTATTCATAATTTTCTTTTTTTTTCTTTTTAAGAAAGATGTTTTGTTTTATCTTTTATAAACACATATAAATATTGAATAAAATGCCTTTTGATTATCGACATTTGAGACATCTAGTATTCACAATTTATTACTAATAAAACGTATTTTTATGTAGCTAAATTTATTCATAAATTTCTCTTTTTTATTTTTTTAAGAAAGATGTTTTGTTTGGTCTTTTATAAACACATATAAGTATTGATTAAAATACCTTTTGATTATTAATATTTAAGACATCTAGCATTTACAATTTATTATTAATAAACGTATTTTTACATAATTCATTTTAAGAAAGATGTTTGTTTTGTTTTTTTTATTTTTATAAACACATATAAGTATTGAATAAAATACCTTTTGATTATTAACATTTAAGACATCTAGCATTTACAATTTATTATTAATAAACATATTTTTATGTAGCTATTTTTTATTCATAATTTTTTTCTTTTCTAAGAAAGACGTTTTGTTTGTCTTTTATAAACACATATAAATATTACATATTTTATAAAATCATTACCTTCATTTTATCCAGTTAGTTCCTTCATATCCATGATGTGAAGGCATTCAAAAGGGGGCATGGTATTTCAGCTGAATGGCATTATTTCCTTTTAATAATGTTTATCCAGGCAAATCTTGGAGACACATGGCTTGGAATGAAGAGAGAAAGCTGTTATCGTTTAACCTTCCATCGTTATGTTTTCCTTAATAAAGTTTTCTTTTTCCATCATTTACAATGGCTGTAAAGGTTATATTCAATTTCTTTAGCTGCTCTTAAAAATCTTTTTTCTGAAATTTTTTTCAAAACAATCTTCTTTAAAATACACAGTAAAAATCTTTTTTTTTTTTAATCCACTTTAGAAATCTCTCTGAAAAACTTTTTGAAAAATCTGCTTGAAAAACATTTTAAAATCTGCCTTGAACTTGCAGCTGAACTATTTATAATCTCATCCTTGGATTGATTGAGCAGCCTTTCCCACTGTACCTGATTTGTTATACCGCTCTCATTTAAGCCGGAGTGCTTATCTCTTCTTAAAGATTGGACATTAGTTTTGGTGGGATAGATAAAAAATCATAAGGGTAAGCCATGTTTTCCAATTTATTAAGACTGCCTCAAGATATTATCACACTTTATACGACAACATCATTCCAAAAATTAAAAATTTAATATTTTTAATAAATGCCAGCTTTAAATAAATACGAGTGATATTTTTAAATCATAATCTAAAATTATGAAATCAATAATGAAGGTTTTCCTTTATTTTTTTTCTCAGTTATAGAAAATAATAATTTTCTTTCTTAGATTGATGAATCTTAATAAAGGTTTGTACTTTTTTTTAAATTGCAGATTTAAACGTATTTATTGTCTTTTTTTCTTTTTAATGACAAATCATGCTAGCCTTTTTTTAAATGGGGAGAGGATCTTTTGAATACATACATGGAACAGTATATCTGTTTCAATATATATATATATCTTCAAAATTTTAGGATGCCTTTGCACTTTGGGCCATTGTCTCGAAATATTAAAATTTAAAAGTGATATTTAAATTGTAAGTACAATTCTGCTTCTTACCAGAAAATGCCCAATAATCAGAAAATAGTTTGGGCAGCACTATTAATGATTACTCAGAATAACAATGGTGTTGAGATAATGCATCTATTTGAAATAAAAATTAATTAAAAGTTATTGGCACTCTGGCTGTAGAATTTATTTTAATCAACTTTCAAAAAAAAAAAAACAAAGATATTATTTTTTTAAAGCTTAACCAGATTTTCAGTACATTTGATTAATCTGTGACAAGCTCTTATATTTCAGCATTAAATATGTTTTAGGCTAAGTTGTAAGCTATAAATACATAAGTGTTTTCATTTCTTCATCAGACATGAATCTTCATTTCAAGGGACAAAACAAGTGATAATCAAATGGGACAATATTACCACTATAGGGAGGATGCTCTAATACCTCTAAGCAAAATAAGTTGAATGTTAACAATGTGGACATCAATATGCTGATATGTATTGTTATGCAGCAACACAGAACCTTTGGATAGCAGTTCTCTGCATTTTGTCTGAATTTTAGGTTCAGCTTTTCAGTGTTGATTATTGAATCATTTTACTAATAATATTCCAATACATGCTCTTGAGAATGCCAGAAAAGTGCAAGTATTAATTTTCTAGTGAATGGTTGGCAATTGATTATTTGTCTTTAACTTCTCTATTCATTCATATACACTTCATCACAAAACAGTTTCTCCATTGAATCAGGTGGGAGATCGCTCTGATTATCTAAAATTTAAAAAATCTTGATCTACTCTGGCTGCATTTTCACTATTGCAGCTAATCAGCTCTTCAAGCAGAGAAGTCAAATACAGAAGGTTGATAAGACCAATGGCACCTATAACCAGATCGAGGCTGCATTGCCAGGCTATAAAACTTCTTAGATGCTAAATTCAATCCCCTGCCATCCAAAGCATTTCTATTTGTTTCAAAGTAGAACCTCAGGTGCCAACTAATCATAAGTTATAATTAGCATGCCTGGATAAAAGTTAAATAATTTAATGCTTGATTAATCCCTATCTAGCTCTTTTATTTATTTGTAGGAATACAAACTATAGTAGACCACTTAGTGCTTAAACTTAACTAAAGACTGTCTATTAGTGGCATAATTATTACAGAGAACTGACTAAATAATAACTAGCAGACAACAATTTATTTTAAAATACCTTTAATTAAAAAACATGATATTAAAGAATATAATAAAGAAAATTATAAATTTGTTTAAGCACACTTTTAATAAAATACATGATAATAAAGAATAATACAATTAAAACATTATAGATCTGCATGCGCACATACACACCTTGAAATATAAATTCACTAATCAAAGGAAAACTTTGCACATATTAATTAAAATATATTATGAGAAGATTAAATATGCATGCACATACTAGGGTTTATTTTATATGATAATTATGGAGGCACTTAAAGATTGCTATGGCTATCAAAGTCTAACAAAGTTTTTTATTCAAACCCAATCAGTTCATGAATGTGAATAAGGAAATTCATAATTACCTAGAATTTTTGCACTTTATACTTCTGGGAATACAACTTCTATCTCTCTTCTATTGTATTGGTTATCAATCAGTTGGATTTTTAAACTCCATTAATTGTTTTGACTACTGGCTGACTATCTGCATTTATTGAGATATACATTCCTTAACTGCTCAGATTATTAAGTGAGGATTTTTGGTGTTCTGGAAGATTGGGACTGGAGATTGGCTGCATACTCCAGTGGCTGTCTAGCACTGCATGGTATTAGCTAGTTCTTCAGTAAATGTGAAGGCAACTAATCACATTCAGGAGATGCTAATGGCTTTTCCAATCTTCTCTTCTCTTCCAC
This sequence comes from Epiperipatus broadwayi, assembly GCA_028023455.1. NCBI lineage: Eukaryota > Metazoa > Onychophora > Udeonychophora > Euonychophora > Peripatidae > Epiperipatus > Epiperipatus broadwayi. The sequence goes on from JAQFVV010000022.1 coordinate 11,606,432, forward strand.
GGTAGTAATATGAATACAATCTTAATCTTAATGATTGCTATGAAGGAAGCTGAAAACTAATCAAGAATCAAAAATCAAGAATAATGATTAATAGATTTTCAGTTCTTTTATATGATTCCTTTTTATTGTCTTTCTACTTATCGCTCTGATCTAGTTTAATTAATTTATAAATTTTATTAATTATATTTCCATTCTGTTTTAATGTGCATACTTGCATAGATTAATATGGCATTTGAATAAGATATTGTCTTGAATTATTTTTCATTGTTTTCATTTACTGCAATTTACAGTTATTATTCCCTTTCTTCTGTTTATTGGCTGAGTAATCTTTAAGTGGATTTAAGTTTTATATGCTTTCCTTTCACATTTTAATTCTATTTTCATTTTTACATACACACTTTTTTTAAGTTTATGAAAAGAGAGAACTCTACTTTTTAACCTTTTACTTAGTTAAATTTCTCACCCTTCTACTTGCTTCTTAACTAGCAAACTTTATTATAACAAGATAACACAGCACTTTGTCTTTTGGCGATCTGCATTTCTAAAAAAAAAACCTCTTCAAACTTTGTAAATTATACTTAAATTGTCAAACGTTGTTGGCTGAGTGGTTACCACAGCTACCTTAAAAGCAGTTGTCCCGGGAATCACTTTCTGATGCTTTGACATGTAAAAAAAAACTTTTCTAAATTATATTTCTATTTTGTAAAACTTTTCCTTATTTCTTTTAGCAAAATTTACTCCAATCATTTCTTGATAAATGATTCCACAGTATTTTTATTTCTTTAACATTTCATTTTAAAAACTTTAAACTAATTATATTTTCCTTACAAAAATTACAAAACATGTAACATTGTTCACTAGTGGTACACCATACTATGCACAAAGTTTTAATAAATACTAGTACCGGATACATCCTCAAACCATAAAAAATGAATCATTGCATGCAGCTCTTCTTTTGTGCAAGTCACAAGTGGGACAGGCATTGTTTTTTGCACTGCCATCACATTTGAACTGATGTAATAATGCTTAAAACTACATAGCAATGACTGGGGCCCAACAAACTTGTACAAAAACATTGATGAAATCTTGTGACCAACAGAAGTTTTAATATAACAAGAATTTGGATAACTTTTAACTCGCTCTCATATTTATTATCTAGGTTTATTAAAAAAACCTTTTCAGCATATTTCATTTTAATATTAAATTATTTCTACCAAAAGCATCCCGAGTTTAATTCTATGATAATTTCATCCATTATGTTTTCATCTGTAATAATAATCTGACAAGATATTTATAGTTGTTAACTTCTTCTTACTCATCATTACGAATCTTTATTTTCTTCTTTGAGTAAATTCATTAAACGTTACTTTAGTTTTCCTATTTTTTTATTTTCATCAATATAAAACACTTGCAACATTTCCTTAAGCTCTAAAGCATTATTTTCAGACACAGCTACCTCATCTTCAAAATCTAGATGACTTAAATAATCTGCATTTATTTTTATTGCCTTAGCTTCCATTTTAATCCACAAAATACTTATTGCAAAACTGTATCTTTTTAGTATCATTATGTAATCTAATAGTTGTTATTGCATTTTTATAAATATTTTTCAGAATATGACAAGAGAATGTCCTGGATCTATATCTTAATAATCCAATGTTTTAATCAGTGATGAAATGCTTATAAAATCTAAGGACTTTTCATAATCTACAAATCCAAAGCAAAATGAAAAATCAATATGAAATTGTACACATACATCAGTTGGTAACATTTAGTTTGATTTTAATGTTTTCAATTATTTTATTTAAATATCTATTTTTTTAAATATTTAGTAATAAGTTTTTAATTTCTTTAAATTTCACTGAGCTCTTTGCGACTTTGAATAAAAAGAATCAATTATTGGATTATTTTTGCATTGTTATGATGTGCATATATATATATATATATATATATATATTTCTGATGAAAACCAGTCCTCTGGTTGAAATATAATATTATTTATTGGATTTATAAGTCTTTATTTGTATATATATATATATATATATGAAATCAGTCCTCTGGTTGAAATATAATATATATTTATATGGATTTATAAGTCTATTTTTGGTATATATATATATATATATAATCTTTTCATGGTTATTTGATGTAAGTAAAATAGTTTTTGGGTTAAACCACATGTTAGTTTTGATTAATTATCAATGCTTCAATGAAATAGCATCTGCTATTTTCAAGGTTAACTTTTCAAAGAAAAACTGTTAGATTTCAAATAGTAACCAGATTGAGTGATTCTGACTGCTCAATTACTTCATGCTCAATCTCATTCTTTATCTCACACTAAATCTCATTACTGTTTGAGATCTAACAGTTTTTCTTTTAAAAGTTAACCTTGACAATGGCGGATGCTATTTCATTGAAACACTGGGAATTAATCAAAACTAACACACAGTTTAACCCCCAAACTATATTATATATTTATCAGACAAAATATTTACAATAAACAACCTATAATTTTCAATGTATCAATAGATAAACAAAAGCTACAGCATGCATATGATATGCCTGCTACTATTAAGATGGCAGTCATGCCTTAAGTTAACTATAATTTTTATTTATTTATTTGTATATTGAAAATGTTAGTGTTACCTTTTGGGGATAAGTCATAATATTCTTCAAATGGATCTTCTTTTGTAATAATTTCACCTACAACAAGGGAAAAGCTATATACATCTCCTTTTTGAGTTCCAATGAAAGGAACCACAGGCAATCGTAGTAATTCTGGAGATCTCCATAAATTATCTAAAAATTAAATATGATATTCATTTTCCAAATAAAGAATTTTAAGCTTTAATCTTATTTTCAAATTATGTACAGATTCCTTTACTTTGTACTATTATATATATATATAATTTCATGGTTGTATGATGTAGATAAAATGCTTTTAATCAAAAAATTAATACATCAGTTTTTACTTCCCATTTTTTAGAAATTGGTCACAAACCTGATTTTGACAATACAAAAATACTTGCAAATTTGGAACAATATGATTTAAGAACCATGAGAGAGTCAATTGAAATATTAGAGACCTACTGGTTTAAATAGGGCTGATAAAGCACAATGTATTCCAGCTATGTGGAAACCTCTCATTTTATCTAATATTAACTTGAAATTAATAGGTGAAAAAACTGAGGGAAATAAACATTTTGATAAGCCTCATATTGTAAATGCTGAACTACTTCAAGTTGAACCTCACTTCTCATCACGCACTGAATCACATTATTCTTTGAGATCTAACAAGATTGTTCTTTCAAAAGTTAACCTTGATAATAGCGGTTGCTAGTCCATCGAAATATCAGTATTTAATGAAAAATAATACATGGTACAGCCCAAAAAGTTATAATTTATATATATATATATATATCAAGCACATCCATGTATAATTTATTTTATATATATAGTAACAGTATGGGGGTAATCAGAGTGGAAAAGATGGTCATACCTGGAGTGATGTCAACTCATCACCCCAAGTAAACAAACAAAACAAAAAATTAAATTTACAAGAAAGTATAATATTTAAGTATAAAAGATATTTTAAGTAAGATATTAAAGATATTAAGTAATATTAATATCTAAATATATAAGCAATTTTATATATCAAGAGAGCATGAGATCACAAGATCTCTGTGAGGTCAGCTAGCTAACTCCTTAGAGCAACTATAAGTATAATAACCAATAAATTCACCAGCATTATAAATAAGTAATAATCATTCATCATCATGAATGATCTATCAGAATACATCAGCAGTCAATCTTGTGACTGAATTTGAAATGGGTCTTCTGTAGACCAGGTTAATTATTGAGCCTTTGCCAACTTGCACAATTATTTAAACATTAATTTGGATTCACCACCTTAAGTCCCCATCCATCAAAATACATAACCATAAAAATGTAAACAATAATGCTGAGACATTAAAACATGCTGATCATCATCAATGCTCTGGCACTTGGTACCATTAATGTACCAGCCAACTATAAATTTAAATTCTATAGACTAAACTAAATAAAATGTGGTGCAGGAGCTTTAAACAATATAATCTTATGTGCCAACCAGGATGATGATTGATTGATCATGACTGGATGCCCCTTAAACACTAAATACACCCCCATTTATACATCAACCATTATACATGAATCTAACTCAGATGAACACATGCTCATTACCATTATGTGCCAAGAAATGATGATTTAATACAATTTTAACAATTGAATTCAATTTTATTAATAGCAATATTAAAAAATGATATTAAGGTCTGCAGAATATGGCTATACAATTAGAAATATTCTGATTTTGATTGATATACATTAAAAAAATTGTCACATTTGTGATTTACAAAATTACTGTACACAATTCAAGTTATTGCTATGGTTTATAATATTTCTTAATGGGTTCATATATATATAATTTTCACAGATGTGTGATACATTAGTTTATAATGAATACATTTGAATTGTCAAAAATGATTAAAATTTATCATATAAGTCCTATTTGACACTCAATGATATATATATGCACACAGACATGTGGTGTGGCATAATGATTTCTGAATATCTTTGAATCATATAAAATACAATAAATGATTAAAATGTACCTATATGTGTTGTTTAATTCAATTTATTACATTGTGATTTTCAATAGCTTTTAATGGGTTTATTTACAACACATATATATAATCTGCACAAATATGTGGTACAACAGTTGATTAATTATATAAAGGAATTTCATTTTCTATCATATTTCAATAACATATTTAACATACATGTGTGTGCATATTGAATTGCAGACACACACATCATTCTACATCATATATTTCATTTTTGTCAAAATAAAATTATTAATTTTATAGTATGTAATTATTTCTTGATTTAACATATGTGTTGTGCATTTATATGCACACATTGATGTTTACATATTTCAATCTGACAAAATAAAGTCATTCAAAATGTACTTTCCATAATTAATTCCTTGGTTAATATTAAGAGTACATAAAATTCACATATGCATGTGTAATATATAAAATATAATTTGAATAAGCTATTAAACTTTATTATAGCTTTCTCTTTTTTTTATGTCAATTTTTCACAGAAAAGTTCTTTTTTTATCAGGTAACTCTTAATTAATTATAGTTTTCTCTTTTAAAGGAAATAGTCACTTTTATGACAAGTCACTTTTTGATTATTAATTAATTAATTGTCAATGCTTTAAGAATGATCTAGTCTTTACTTTTTGATTTTTAATTCAAACAAAATTATGCTTGCATTTTAAATATTTTTTTAATGTCATTTTTTAAATAAGGAATTATCAAAACAATATATATATATATATATATATATATATATATATATATATATTAAATTGACATGTGACCCAAGCAAATTATTCATTTGTTTTACTTTATGTTATTAAGTTATAATTTTAAAAGGCATTTTAAAGATTTTAGACTAACTCACCAGCTATATATATGTTTATCTGTGCTTCTCTGCATATAGATACATCAGCATATGTATAACTAATTCTTCATACAGACAGGGGATTCTCTTTGTGAGCTTGATGGTCTGGTTGGGAGAAAAATAATTCAGATATGTTGGCATTTCATGAGTTCTCATCTGTCTAGAGCTTGATGAGCTTCAGGCCAGCAAACTGCCTTCTAGAACACATTTAACAGGCTAATTGAGCCATTTGAAGTGGCCCTGGATTCTTGTGAATCAAAACTCCACTATAGTAAATTATTAGATCACTGCTTCCTTGAATTCTTACATCTTCATGGCAGTTCTCTGTATAATTCTACTAGCCATCTTTGCAGCTAGCTTTATTGTTGCCATTTTCTGGCAGCTAACTCTTACAAAAATATTAGCCAAACTATATTACCCAACCCTCTTTTCAAACATTACTATCCAGAATTTGCAGCTGGCCTATTTGGTATTGCTTTTTAAACCATTAAAATCAGACTGAACTGATATTTTTATCAGCCCTTTTATAAAATTATTTGGAGGTGACAAAAATACCTTAATTGAACACAGAAGTCTTTCTATCTCTCTAATTCCTTTTGAAAACAGGTTTGAAATTTTTATCAAAGGGTGATATGCATGTTTTTACTTAGATAGTTAAAAGATTTCAAAAATAAATAATAGAAATTTTTACAATTATTAGAAACATGCTTGTATTTTAAATTTTAAAATCAGAATAATAATACACTATTAATATTTATTTAGACCTTTTTAAATGTTTTAATTTATAATAAACTTCTGTTTTAAATTCAGAATTATTTAACCCTTTATTACTTTTATTCTCAGTGACATGTAGAAAATATCTACAATTTTTTTTAATCTGTGTTTATTTCTATTTTTCCTTTACATTGTATATATATATAATTTAATGTTTTCACGATTGTATGATGTAGACAAATGACTTTTTTTGGGCAAAACCATGTGTTATTTTCTATTATATACCAATATTTCGATGAACTAGCATCTGCCATTGTCAAGGTAAACTTTTGAAAGAAAATTTGTTCGATTTCAAACTATAACGTGACTGAGTGCGAGATGAAGCATGAGAACCAGTTTGAAATAGTTTAGTATTTAGAATATGAGGTTTATCAAAATGTATATTTCTCTTATTTCTGATGAAGCACAATGTATTCCACCCATATGGAAACCTCTCATTTTATCTATGTCTTCTAATATTGACTTTAAATTAATAGATAGCAAAACTAAGAGAAATAAAACACATTTGATAAATCGACAAGCTTCTAACATTAAAATACGAGATTCGTGGAATTTGAATTGATGACGTTTGCTTCCGCTTTTAGTTTTTGAATTTAATAGCAGTTGAGGCAGGTTTGAAAGTAACCAAAAGTACTTCATGCGGATTTAAAGATTGTTTGAATTATGTTTATAAACCGTTTAACAAATATTATTTCAATTATAATTACAATATTATTTTTAATTAACGGATATTTTTATTTATTTTACATATATATATATGCACACACAACTATGTCACTATGTGCCATGTAACCCAACTGGTTACAATCTATATATATTGTAACCATGTTCTTTGCCATGGTTGTATTTGAATTATTTAATTTAAATTTTTTGCACACACACACACAAAAAAAATGAAATTGATTATATAAGTTTTCTTGGTAAGCACCTTAGACATGATATGTCAGCAGTTAGAATTAATTATTATTTAATTTCAGTAGCATAAGTTATTATAACTGATAACTTTTATATTTAATTGCACATGCATATTCAAACAAAAATAAAGTGTAGTAGGAATTAAAAATCAAACCATATTCAATTAATTAATAAAGCTGAAACTCAATGGGAGATTTATTAGAATTAATTTTATATATTTAAAAAATTTATATGCTAATTAATAAGTTCATTAGTTATAAAATGTTTATTATAAAAATAATTAAAATAGTTAGTCTATTATTTCTTAATTAATTGTGTTAGAAAAGTTGTAAAGAATGAAGTTAGTTTATTAATTATAAAATAAAATATTTAAAAGTATTTAATATTTGTGAGGTTTAATATTCAGCATAATAAATTCAAGATAAATTAATTACATTAATTTCCAGTATGTGTGTGTGTGTGGATATGAATGCTTGCACACTACTTTAAAATGTTATTTATTAAAATAAATATTTGTTAAGTTTGTTTGTTTATTTAATAATGTGATGGTTCATTTATTTAAAATATAAATGTAAGGTAAATTACATCTGAGCTTCTTATAAATAAAAACTATTAATAATTATTTAAAACGGTAATATTATAAAATAATTTATTTTATCAATTATTTAACTTCATTTTGTTTTAATAAATTATGAAAGGTCAATTAGAATTAATAAAATTTACTGGAAACTATCACATGATAATTTGAAATTAATTGCTGTTATGTAATTTAATTTTTACTTCCTGGTTCTAGTTAAAATAATTTTTAGCAGGGCCATAAATAAATATATATATATAATAAAAAAACTAGGTAACTGATTGGTTTCCCATTAAATTATGAACATCTATAAATAGGGTAACTTAGTGCATGAGAGAGCTTCTTGTCTGCTCTTGCTTGCATGCTCTCTCTCTCTTGCTGACTGTTAATAATTTGGACTATGCACTTTCATAACACCTTAATTTAGCAGCTTGTCAGTCATGTGTCACAGCGGATTGGTTGAAATTTTGTTTTCTTTTTAAATTACATCAAAACTATGAGGATGATGTCAACAGAAATATAGGCATTCGAAGCATCTTAAAAATATGTTTCTAATGGCATCTTTTTGGCTAAAATCAAAAGAAATTTGATTTTTTTATTAATTTTTTTCTCAAAAGGCACGTTTAATTTTTTTTTATTTTGGTCAATTTTCTAGTTTACACGAGGCAGAAAATTTTTAATGGCCTCATTATATAGTGAAAATGGATTAAAAATACACTGCTCATTCACATTCAATGCCTAGAATGGGATGTGAATGTAATCACAGAATATCTGCTGTAAATATATATTTTTAATTTGTTTAATAATATTTTAATTATTTGATAAATGGTATAATTTATTAATTTGTGTTTATATTGGTGTTTGTGTGCGTGTATATAAATTATATAATATTAAATCATTTATGCTCTTTATTATATGGTATATAAATTATTATTCATATATACAGTAATTTTGTGTCTTTGATCCAAATTTGTTAATAATTTATTATTATGTTTATATAGTGTGTTTACTATTGCATGTTGCATAACAAGTAATGATTTACATATATAGAGCAGTGCAATGTAAATTTAGAAACTGATAATCAAATGTACAGAAAGGTTGAAGTTGATAAAGCATTCACAAAATTTACTGGGCATAGTACTATGTAAAAATATAAACTTAAAAGCAATAAGGAGGGATTTTCAAATGATGTTTGTGTAGTAGTAGCCACAATGGTTATGCATATACCACATGGAATTGTATGCAGACAAAGAATCAAATTCTGATTCTTGCCTATGCCTTGATACTCATGCTGTGGAGTCAGTAGTTTTGCCATATCTTGCATCACATTATTTTCACATCTATAGCTAACAAATGAACTATATGCAAATAAATTATATCTATGTGGGACAATAAATATAACAAGGTAGCATCACTGGTATGCATAAAGAATATAAACACAAAGAAATATAAAATGAAGAGATGAAACTGGTTTTTTCAGTGATACAGACAGTAGCCTACAATTTCTAGTTTTAGATAGACAAAAAGCCAACTGCTATGATGACAAATGCATATCCATTTTCTGGAAATGATTTGTTTTGTATCTTTTATTAGGATGAATCTTTTTCTTATAGACACCTTTGAGATTTATCAACTTTTGGGGTACAAAATAAATATGAAGAATTCTTATGCAAATACTTTTGGAGATTCTGAAGCTATGGATTATCTCAGGTAAGAAGTATTATATATGGTTTGAAAGATAATTTTGTGAGAAATACAAATAAATTTTCACCAAAGATGTAATTTAAACTTAGTTAATGATGGATTAAAAATTATGAACAAACAATAACATAATAATTATGTCAGATGTTGAATTTTCTTTTTTTTTTCTTTATTTTTAAAATGATAATCACTATTTATCTTATTGTTTTCCTTAATTTTTCTAGTTTTTATCATTGTAAAGTGTTTTGTTCTAACATTATTAAAGCTGAAGTTATTGTGAAAATTGTGTCTCAGGTCAGTTTTTTTAAAAATTCAATATGGCACCTCTAGATTTAACAAATTAACCAAAAGCATTAAAATTTGGTTTTTCAATTTTTAACTTAAATAATAATGATAATTTTTTATAAATTTCTTTTTTAAACAAGTATGTACAGCTAGATTTAAACAGATATTGAGTCGTTCATGCCTAATCTAATCAAGAAGTTCAGGAAAATTAGACAAGTTGCTCACTGAAAACTGTTGTTCTTTACTTAGAAATAAATCTATAATGGGACTATTTCAAGATAGAGGTAGTATAATTTTATATTTTCAAGCATATGTACAAATTTTGTACTTAACTAATTTATCATTAAATTTTCTGCCTTTATTGAGGTCACCTCTTCACTTTTTTTCTTTCCATATGTCATAGTATCGGCCGGGAGGCGAACACGCAACAACCGTCTGCAACCAACTGCTTGCTTGCAAGGCGGCTGCGCTGACCTCTCAGCTAACATCGCTCGACACCTCCTTCACTTTTTGTTAATGAATTAATAAATTTCTTATAATATTTAAAAGAAATAAAAACTTTAAACTGTTTATTGGACTGTGTTTGTGTTATATATATATATATGCAATTTTAATTAAATATTACTTAAATCTATTGTTGATAGATTGTTAAAAGTCATTTGAATGATAAAATGAAATGTTTCAATGGAGTTTAACTTTATTAGACTTTAAAAAATTAACTTCTGAATGACAAGAGGAGTAATTCTTATTATTCTCTTCATTATATGATTTATGAGCTCCACTTAAATTACTTTTTTATGTGGGCAAAAAAAAACTTGTTCATTGAAAGTTCTTAAGACATTAAATATGATATTTTATAAAGAATGTATTTCTAATCCAGAAAAATGAAATGCATCACAATTAATTATTGTAAAAGTATTATTTAAAAATGAAAAATAAAAATACTGGACAAATACTTTAATTTAAAAGATATTATACAACTTAGGAACTTACGCATCTTCAGGAAAAGTAATTTTTAAAAAAATTACTATTGTTAATCTTACCTTCGTTTGAAGAAAATGATAACTTTGATAAAAATGTGAAATGCTCTTTATAAAAAAAAATGTGAAATGCTCTTTCAAAAGAAAAAGTTTATTTAAGAAATGTATCCATGGATATGTAAAAGGAAAATCTTGATAAGATTTTATATTTGAATAAAATGAGAGAAAAACAGCTATAGCAAACTTTGTGCAATAAATGAATGGAAGTCAAATATGCTGCAGTAAGTCTTAAGTGTTCTAAATGTGTGTGTGTCATTGGTTCTGGAGTGTCATTGATATTTGTGTTATTTTAAATTTACAAAATTATGGAAGCATTACTTTAATATAATTCATTGTTCAAAGGGCATTATTTCCCATGTTCAGCAACTCACCGCAGAAGACGACGTTGGCTAAAGGACTATTAGTGTTTTAATATATTGAAACGGAAATCTCCAATCCCTTTCCATTTCACCATCAACCTAATGACCTACTGGTCTGAACTAGTTTCGAACCTATTTTAAATGTAAAAATGTAATATATAAGTCGAGCGGGAAAACTTTGCTACAATGGCCGCTTGAATGGCATCATCCATTTACATACGAAAACACGCTATAATTAGACAGGTTTGATAAAATTATAGCGGAGAAATGCTCATAATTTATTATAAAATGTTTTATTAATTTTCAGTCAATTCTTAATTATATTCGCTATTATATTCGTATGTGGATGGATAATTTAAACCTTGGAATAACGGCAAAATGATTCATATATATTTAAGTTTAAATAAAAGTAATGTAAATGTTTTCTTTAATTTATTTAACGGTTTTCTGATTTAATGTTTTACATATATAGTTGAAACAAGTATTTTCTTTAAATTTGCTTTTTTTTAAATAAACAAATATGTTAAAAGTTATTTAGTTTTATAAAATAAGAATTATCTGTTCGCAATTAAAAATGAGAATTTTTGTAAACAAGATATCAATTAGTGACACACCCGGGTAAAAAAGTAAAATCTGTTTTCTGATTGATTTTTGTTTGCAACAAAAGACTTTTTCATTAAATCAGAATACCGTTCCTTCTGCTAAGTAATAACACCTGAAAAGGAATTTAATTAATGAAAATGAATCAAATTATATAGTTTATATATTTTGATACATTTTTTTAAGGAAATTAAATATAACACCTCGGAGATTTTATCAGTTGTTGTAGAAATTGAATTATATTATTTTGCTTTAATTAAAAGTCAATTGGTCCCGAGGCTTACGAAATTCCAGAAAGGTGTTAAAGTTTAGTAGAAGGATATAAATAGGCCTTATTTTAAGCGGGAAGGGAGAATCCATCTTGCTTTTGAAGAGAGTTAACATGAGAAGTTTTAAATTGTTCAACCTCAACATGTCTGGCTAAAGTCAGGCAAAATTTTGCTGCTTTCCCGTGATGGAACGCCTAGTTCAATCCATCAAATGCCAAAGGAACAACCAAGCTTACACCAACTAAATTTGAAGATGCCATAAGCCGTAAAAATAATTTATTTGCCTTCGTTCCGATTTCAATCCAGCTAAACAAACAATATTTTAAAAATCATCTCCCAACTAAATTAAAGATGCCATAAGCCGCCCAAGAATTCACCTTCATTCCAGTTCGAGTATCTCCAGCCCATCTACAGGAGAACTGTTTTAATATTTAAAATCGCAGAGCTCTGTAAATTTCAAAAACAGTCATTGTTTCTTCAAAACAGGTTAGCTAACCATATCATTGAACTTTCTCGCTAAATTGTTTCTGAAATAATATTTAAATGAAATACTTTTTGCTAATTTTTCCTTAATTCAATAGTGTAAACTGTCTAAATTGTTTCCTAAAATAATATTTTAATTCTAGAAAATGTAATACTTTTGCAAATTTTTCTTTATTAATTAATATTTTGCTATATAATTTAATCACTGCAATTATATTTTGCTTTTCTTTTGCTTATTTTATTTATTATTAGTTATGCCTATGTTTCGAAACGGCGTGCATTTAATTATAGAATATGTTTTTAAACATATAAATTTAAATTATTTATATAGCGTCATTTCGTGCGCTGTTTCGAAACCCAAATTCATATTTTTTCACTTAATAAATTAATTAATATAAATATAAAATGTGGCTTTTCAACCTTTAATTATTATATTACTAAAGATTAAACTAGCCTGGAGTGCAAGCATAAGTATATTTTTTTAGTAAAGTATTCGTAAGTCCCTTATTAAATATACTTTTCCTCCTTTTTAAAAGTTTAGTAGTTATAGATAACTAAAGAGATTGAACGGGATAAAGTAAAGTTTGTATATCTTCCCGTCAGTAGCATATACATATTTCTCATGCTACAGAAGAGTTGGCTCTTTTGATCAAGCTGATAAACTTGTGTTCATTTAATATGTGATATTTCATTTATAATATCCTTCGGCTTGGCGGATGTGGAATTTATTTATTTATATCTTCTCGTTATGCTGTTTTTTTTATACATATATAAGATGGAGCCACGGTAAGTCCAGCCCATCTTCTCTTATGGGTAGTGCAGTAGCGAAGTCTGAGCTACGGGCCAGATTAGCACGTAAGTCCCCCGCCTCTGAACCAAATAAAGGTTCCCCATTAGCAGCATGATGACCGGTTATTGGGTAAACCGTTGTTTGTCACAAAAACCCTAAAACTATTCTTCCATCCGCAGAGCCACTTTATTATTATATTTTACTTGTGCCTAGCGTATTAGTAAAATCGTTATAGCCAACTCTTTCCTCCCTAATATGCAGTCTTCGGCGTTGATCCGAAGCAATCTTGAAAACCCGTTCGATCTAAAGCTATCTGGGACGCTTTAAAAGCCCATAGTTAAAATAAATTTATTATAATTAAGATATTATTAAGCTTCACTCCAGACTTGGTTTGATTTCACGTAAAAGAGCCACACGAACTGATGATGAAAGGGCATAACTGGTAAAAGTTAATGTAGTGATTAGTTGTATAGCAGGATATTTGGCTCCATTGAATCATAGCCACAAACCTATTTGCCAACATCAATTATTGTTCAAATAGTCTAGAGAATGTTACTTTATAAATAAAATGCCTGTGTGCATTTGCCAACAACAATTGTCAATAAATATATTTTAATTCATCATATATCAGTTTCTGTCTCATTATTAAATCAATCCAATTCACTAATTGCCCATAAGTATTCATTAGTAAAGCCCCTATTATTTAAATATGTTAGATTTTATCTGTGGAATGTCTAGTATTTACGTTGTTTATATATATGTTTAAGTCCATGAGTCTTATTGTTTTCTCCGATTTGCTAGTGGGCCGGATGAAGAATTAAATCTCGTGTGCTACCATTGTTATGTTATCCATTGGGTGTTAGATCTGGTGCTTGGAGAGTGGGTTCGAATCCAGGCTGGTCCCTGACCTAAATCTCGGGCTTGACTGGGTTTGAAGTACATTTTGTGAGTTCCAGCTCGTGTTAGATGGATAAGCATATTTTGACTGGCACAATATATGTTATTTATTTTATTATTATGTAAAGGTATTACAAATTGTCAGGTAAAATTTCATGCATTTATTCTTATGCTGTTCAACATGAAAATTTTATGCAATTTATTTTTTTATTTAATTATTTTGACATGAGATAAATTATATTGATATACTTGTCCAGTTAAAGTGAATTTGTATTGCTTTACATTCACTAGTACTATTTTGTCAATATGCATTTTATATCTCTGCATTTATCAGAAACTCACTAAAACTTTTAGCTAATATAATATAAATTTATTTAAACCACATTGATTATGTAAGTAATATTTACTAAGGCTGTACCTCAAGCATTTGCGTGTAAAAATCCGATAGTAGGGACCTCTACAGTGAAACGTAAACCTTCCAATCTCTTTCTGTTTCATCATCAACCTAATGACCTGCTCATCTGAACTAGTTTTGAACCTATCTTAAATGTAAAAATGTTAAATGTAAAAATGTTATATATAAGTCGAGCGGGAAAACTTTGCTATGATGGCCGCTTGAATTGCATCATCCATTTACATACGAAAACAGGTTTGATAAAATTATAGTGGAGAAATGCTCATAATTTATTATAAAATGTTTTATTAATTTTCAATCAATTCTTAATTATATTCGTTATTATATTCGTATGTGGATGGATAAGTTAAACATTGGAATGATATATATATATATTTATTTAAGTAAAGATAATGTAAAACATTTTCTTTAAATTATATTTAACGATTTTTTGATTTAATGTTTTACATATATAATTGAAACAAAAGTATTTTCTTTAAATTTGCTTTTTTTTTAATAAACAAATAATATTGTAAAAACAAATATGTTAAAAGTTATCTATTTCAGTAAAATAAAAATCATCCATTTGTAATTAAAAATGAGAATTTTGTGTAAACAAGAAATCAATTAGTGACTGCACCCCGGGTAAAAAGTAAAATCTAGTTTACTGATTGATTTTTGTTTGCAACAAAGACTTTATCATTAAATCAGAATACCATTCCTTCTGCTAAGCTTTAACATTTCTTTAACACCTGGAAAGGAATTTAATTAATGAAATCTGAATCGAATTATATGATTTATATATTTTAATAATTTTAAGTAAATTAAATGTAACACCTCGGAGACATTATCTGTTGTAGAAATTGGATTATATTATTTTGTTTAATTAAAAGTTAATTGGTCCCGAGGCAAACGAAATTCCAAAAAGGTGTTAAAGTTTAGTCAAAATGTATAAATAGGGCTTATTTTAAGCGGGAAGGGAGACTCCATCTTGCTTTTGAAGAGCTATTACTATCCAAGTTATAAATTGTTTAATTTTACCATGTCCGGCTAAAGTCAGGCAAAATTTTGCTGCCGTTCCCGTGATGGAACGCCGAAGTTCAATCCATCCAATGCCAAAGCAACAACCAACAAGCTTATACCAAATGAAAGATGCCGTACACCGCTAAAAGGGACTTAATTTCATTCCAACACTTTTTAAAATCGTCTCCCAACTAAATTGAAGATGCTACAAGCCGCCAAAGAACTCACCTTCATCCCAGTTCGAATATCTTCAGCCCATCTACAGGAGAACTGTTTTAATATTATGAAAATAGCAGAGCTCTGTGTGAATTTCAAAAACAATCATTTCTTCAAAATCAGGTTAGCTAACCATATTATTGTAACTTCTTTCTAAATTGTTTTCCAAATAATATTTAAATTCTATAAAATGAAATACTTTTGCAAATTTCTTTATTAATTCAATATTGTAAACTCTTTCTAAATAGTATTTGAAATCTATAAATGAAATACTTTTGCTAAATTTCTTTGTTAATTCATATTTTGCTATATAAATTAATCACTGCAGTATTTTTGCCTTTCTGTTGCTTATTTTAATAATTATTAATTATGCCTATGTTTCGAAACAGTGTGCATTTAATTATAGAATATGTTTCTAAAGATATAATTTAAAATCCTCGTATTATTATTTTATTATAGCGTCATTTAGCGCACTGTTTCGAAACCCAAATTTATAAATAATGACGACCCTTTTTGCTTGTTATTATTTTGTTATTTAGTAAATTAATTAATATAAATATAACATGTGGCTTATAAATCCAAATTTTTAACCTTTAATTATTATGTTACTAAAGATTAAACTAGCCTGGAGTGTAATCCTAAGTATATTTTCTTAGTAAAGTATTCGTAAGTCCCTTATTAAATATACTTTTCCCCTTTTAAAAGTTTAGTAGTTATAGATAACTATAGAGATTGAACGGGATATAGTAAAGTTTGTATATATATATATATATATATATATATATATATATATATATATTCCCGTCAGTAGCATATTGTATTTCTCATGCTACAGAAGAGTTGGCTCTTTTGATCAAGCTGTTGATCTAGTGTTCATTTGATGTGTAGTATTAATTTATAATATACTTTGGCTTGGCAGATGGGAAATTTATTAATATTTTCTCGTTGTGCTGTTTTTTTTTATATATACATAAGATGGAGCCACGGTAAGTCCAACCCATCTTCTTCTCTTATGGGTAGTGCAGTAGCTAAATTTGAGCTACAGGCCAGATTAGCACGTAAGTCCCCCACTTCTTATGAACCAAATAAAGGTTCCCTTTTAGCAGCATGATGACCGGTTATTGGGTAAACCGTTGTTGGTCACAAAAACCCTAAAAACTATTTTTCCATCCACAGAGCCACTTTATTATTATATTTTACTTGTGCCTAGCATTTTAGTAAAATCGTTATAGCTAACTCTTTCCTCCCAAATATGCAATCTTCGGCATTGAACTGAAGCATTCTTGAAAACCCGTTCGATCTTAAGCTATCTGAGATGCTTTACAACCCCAGATTTAATATATAAATTTATTATAATTAGACGTATTATTAAGCTTCACTCCAGACTTGTTTTGATTTCATGCGTAATAGCCACTCAAACTGATTATAAAAAACATAACTAATAAGCTAATGTAGTGATTAGTTGTGATATTTGTTTCCATTAAAAAAGAGCAACAAATCTATTGTTCAAATGACCTAGAGTAATGTCACTTAATAAGTAAAATGCCTGTGTGCTAAATAATATTATATCAAGATACATATGAAATTTGTCAATAATGAAGCATTCAGTGTGTATGCACACACAGAGCTTCATGTTAGTTGTTAGAAATAGTATACGTATATAGATTTTAAAGTTCAAATATCTAATTTTTCATTTTTTTTCATTTTTGTTTGTTTGCTAAAGGGGATAATATACAGGTGCATGTGTGTGACTTGACGAATGAGTGGACTCATGTATATGTATATTGTTCTATTGAAATGCATTTTTTTTGTATGTATATATTTGGAAAGAAAAATATATTTCCATTGTCTTATATCTTTATCCTAAAGGCGATTCGTTCCTTGCGAAAAAACATTTTGATGATTCTGTTTTTTTTTTCTTTTTCATAAACATTCCGAAAAATATAGTTGCATGTAAGTGTGAATTCATTTTTCTCATCCTTGAGGTGATTAAAAGGCAAGTAAGATTTTCATACCCTTGTATAATCTTATCTCGATTATGTCACCTGTTTTTGGTAAAAGATCAACTCAGCTAGTTGCATGGGAGTGTTGAATTGTTTTTCTTATCTTTAAACTGATGCAAATGAAAGAAAATCAATCATGCGGTCTGTTTTTCGTTTCTAACCAAGGCAAATATATTATAGGTGTTAAAAATATATATATATAGAAAACAAAGAGTTGCTTAGCAAAAAGTTTTTATAAATAGAGCAAAGAAAAAGAACCAAGGAATTCAAAGTCAAGCAGTTAGAGAAGAAAAAAGTTGTTGGCAGAAAAAAAAAAGTTGGTGCCTTTTAAAGAAAAGTTTTAAGAGAAAAGTGACTCTCAACTACTAGTGCAATACTATATTTAAGCTGAGAAGAGATCCACAATATGGTTTGTGAGTAGTACAAATTACTTTTCCCTTCTCTGGAAAGTCTCCAGAAAAATGCATCTAAAGAAGAGGAGGAGAGACAAATCCCATGCTGCTGCTATGAAAGAAAATGGAGAACCAACATTGAAGCCAGTCTATCCTGAGTCCAGTAAAGCCCAAGATCGATCCTAATAATGAGTGAATGAGGAAAAAAATATCTGCCTCAATCAAAGTGACACAATGATCCATCGAAGAAAAATAGAGAAGCAACCTGAAGCCAGTCTATCCTGAGTCCAGTAAAGCCCAAGGTCGATCCTGACAATTAGTGAATCAGTGAAAAAAATCTGCATCAAGCAAAGTGACACTGTAATCTATTGCAAGTATAAACTTTCTATCTTTAAAAATAAGGGAAATTAGTTATATCTTAAGAATGCCTTCTATAAAAATTCAAACATTTAATTTCCTTAGATTCATAAAATTCGCAAAAGACTATCTTAAAAAGATGTGTTTCAAAGGGACGGTTATATATATATATATGAGTGTTTAGTTTTTTTTGTTGTTGTTTTAACAAGTCAATTTAAATTATAACTAGATTACGTATTAATGGTTAAAACAAGAAAAAAAAAGTGTAATGTATAAATTCTAAGTGGAACAAAAGATTATTATAGAGTTTAAAATTGCAGCTTTTATATGTTTTATTTTGAGATATGCCGGTATGTTCTTTTTTAAGTATAATATATATTTGATTGATTAATTTATTTGTGCCAATTTAGTTAAGTATGGGGACAAATGATATTACACTATGAAACCAATTTATGTCTAAATTTGTTTGCTTTATCCCAAATCATGGGTAACGATTTTTATAGTAAAAAAATAAAAAACAGTCAAAGTTAAATTTCTAAATCGCGTCTAATTCTGGCTTAGTGAAAAATGTCATTTATTTAATAAAAAAAAAAAAAGAGATGGAAAAGAAATCAAATATCTGTATAAAAAATCCGCCCTCTTCCCGTACATGCATAATCACAGTATCTTGGTAAAGAAATTTAAAATATAAATAAGTGTTAAAATTATTTTATTTGATTTAGATTAAGATTCTTTGTGACAATTAAAGAAGGTAGAATGGTATATATATATATGTGTATGCGTTTATTTAAATGTAAAAAAAAAAAAATAATAATAATAATAATAATAATAATAATAATAATAATAATAATAATAATAATAATAATAATAATAATAATAATAATAATAATAATAATGCTAGTTCTTCTTTTAAAATTTAAAATAGGCAATATTACTTATTGCAAAGATATGAGTTCATCTCACTCTATATGTATATTTAGTGATGCATGCATTTGGGGAAAGAAATACCTCAGCAGTAGTATTTTTTCTTGCCTCTTTAGCATTTTATAGTTAAGATTCATATTTGAAATACTTGGGCATTTTATAGCCTATAAGATATGGTTGTCGGATTTCTCCATTATTACTTATTAAATACAGGTTTAGGAAAAATATCTATGCAGATATAAGTTAATGCTTTTAATGGGCAAATATATCAGTAGCTTAATACATTGATCTGTGCCTATATGGCTTTTAATAATAAATATATTTTGAGTAATGCTATCGGACTGCCACGTGGATATTTTACCGGTCCTGGCGATACGAGATAGCCAAGGTTTTCTTTGAGCCGATGAATGGGTATACTCTATAAAGATAGGGATTCAAAACCCACGCTCTAATATTTCCTACACAAGTCAAGCTGAATGCGGATGTGTTACTATAGGAATATATACATTACTGCTCGACAAAGGAGATTGGCCCATGTTTGCCAATGCTAATAATATAGCCAGCACAGGATTCAAACCCCGACGCTACTGAATGCTGTAATTAGATTTCTTAATCATACCTGTTGTTAATTCTGTGGGAAATAGATAAGCCATATTTTTCATATAATTATTAATAATAAAGGGAAATAAAATTATGCTTTTGTCCATAACTCCTGCTGAGAATACTAACAATAAAATATAATAATAACAAATACATATATACTTTACTTCCCCTATGTATATAAACACACGCATAAATTTATTATATATATTCATTTGGCCTCTAGCTTAATATAACCAGGTATTGTGTTTGCTCTCCAAAATTGGCATATTAATTTTATGGTGGCATATTTCTTGATAGAATATTATATGTAATAATAAAAATATAACAACTCAATATAAAAATTTGTTTTATGCTGACACATAATAATACTGATTATTTACTATGTATGTAACTGTCAGTTCTGGGTAATTGATCATTATTGTTTTGATTCACAATTGTTGGTGTCATGAACTCCAGTATGACTTCATTATGATACACACACATACACCTAATACTGATGTTCATTATGGTAATTGTTATATTTAATAGTTCATAACCTTGGTTGTCATTATTGACAGGTGACTTCTTGTAAAAAAATCATATATTTATCCTAGTGATATCTAAATACTGTACCTTTATAAATAACTTATGGTTGAATATTGTAAATCTTTGTAAAAATCATATATTTATCCTGGTGATATCGAAATTCTGTACCATTATCAATACTGATCATCAAACATTGTAATTGTTATTTTTGTTGGTTTAAATGTAACCCCATACATGGATCATGATCAGATCCAAACATGATTGTTATTATTTATATTTTCTAATGAATTGTGTTAATAAATTATATATATATATACCGTTGTCATGTCATTTCCTGGTTCATCATATCCACTCATCTATATCCACACTTGATTAAATCATATGTATGTATCCAAAACCTATGAAATATTAATAATAATAGTTTGAGCTATATCAAAGTATTTAGTGAGTATCTTAGATTATATTAATAAAGTCTAGTGCATGATAGGCTAAGTTTGAATAGAGAGTCCTTGTTTCTACCCTGACCACCGGGACCGAAGAAAAATGATAACCATTAGTAGCATCAGGAGCGTTGGTTGGATAGTGGAGATTTTGGAGCACTGGCAAATAGGTTAAAGCTTAGTACTGTTCCGCGACTACCATATCCCGAACATACTGGGTTTGAAGTACTTTTGCTAGGTCTCTGAATCTTGTTGGCTGATCATACGATTCTGAACGTTACAGGGTGTGTATATTTTATTTAATAAATTTTTTTTATAATTCATTATCTATTAGTTTCTGTCTCATTATTAAATCAATCCAATTCACTAATTGCCCATAGCTTTTCATTAGTAAAACCCCTATTAACTAAATAGCTTAGATTTTATCTTTGGAATGTCTAGTATTTAAGTTGTTTATATATATGTTTAAGTCCATGAGTCTTATTGTTTTTTCCGATTTGCTAGCGGACCGGATTAAGAATTAATTCTTGTGTGCCATCATTGTTATGTTGTCCATTAGGTGTTTGACCTGGGGCTTGGAGAGTGGGTTCGAATCCAGGCTGGTCCCTGACCAAAATCTCAGGTTCGACTGGGTTTGAAGTACATTTTGTGAGTTCCAGCTCTGACCGGCACAACAGGTCTTAACCACAAGCTTACTAATATAATATAGTAATTTCATTATAATGCTAATAAGGTAGTATATTTTATATTTATTACATTTAGTAGTATTTTGCATTTTTCATTTATATCCATTTATTTATTAAAACATCATGCTTCTATTCATTATATGTGTATTTCTTATTAGTAATAAAATTTATTGTTACTTAAGTTATATATTTTTTTAAAAGTCACTTTGACTTGTATTTGTTTGTTGATTTTAGTCCATTATTTCATGTATGATTTTTTTAGAGATAAATTATTATTTCTAGTTTCAAGTGATATTTATTTTTTCTTAACATGGTTATGCTTAGGCTTAATGTTATTCCCAATTTTGGGTTGCATTTACTTTTATTATCATTCATTCAAAGATCAGCCTTTCAAGCTAATTGTGCATGTGTCTTCTGCGAGTGTTAAATAATAAATGAATACTTCACTCTACAATAGAAGATATAGTATTTATGCAGGAATAAAAGGAATCCTCTTATTCCTATGACTCAAATTCTTTTATATGAGCAAATCTGAAGTACTGTTAAGGAAAGCGTGAGAGTAGAATTCTCACTTTAAATTACTATTTACGATGTTTGGATGAATGACGTCAGTGAAATTGTCTAGAATTTACTAAACGTCACTCTAAGTCAAACTTAATTATAAGTAAATAAGCATTTATTTTTATATGATGCTAAGTACTTCAGATTTGCTCATATAAAAGAATTTGAGTCGTAGGAATAAGAGGATTCCTTTTATTCCTACATAAATACTGTATCTTGTATTGTAGAATGAAGTATTCATTTATTATTTAACACTCGCAGAAGACGCATGCACAATTAGCTTGAAAGGCTGATCTTTGAATGTATACAATTGTATGCATAGTGTCATATAAAAATAAATGCTTATTTATTTATTATCATTGTATATTAATTATTGTACCTTGGAGGATTCAGAATTGCTCTCCTCAATGATAACTAATTTCTTCATGAGTTGTTTTCTTCTATTATTGTTGTTGTTTATTCTTAGTTAATATAGCTGGATCCTTGGACATAATTTTCCTATGGTTTATGTTCCACTCTCATGTTGTAGGTCCATGTCCACACATATATTTATCTCAGAGAAGGTGTATTGGAATATGCCATTGTTCTTTTCAGTATAGTAGTTGGGACTCTGAATAGCTTTTCCCTCATGAGAATATCTTAGTTTTACTCCACCATGTAGATGAAGTTAATGTATGCTTCATAATGGTTATGGCAATTGATAAGTTTGCATTTAAAGTATATAATCACTTGACACTATTCTACTCTTCGTATATAGAAATGTAATTAGTGTACACATTGTACTATTGTACCTTGCCAGCAGTTACAATAAAACCAACAAATTACATTTTCTTAAAATTTAAATTTTTTAGTTGCATAATAACATGTGCACATATATGTTATATTGTCATCACCATCCAGAAGTAATTTGTGGATGGATTGGTAAATCCATTAAATGTTTCTTTAATAATTTATTATGTGGGTATAAACAAAAATATGGCTTCTGAAATAATTTACCATCTTAATGTTTAAATGAACATAAAACCAGATATTATTTTCTTATCTATGTCAGGGATGATAATTAGTATTATTATGACAATCTTCTAGAAATATTAAGCTTTCTATTAATTAAGGGTTAAATTTCTAATTTTATTTAGTGATTCTATAAATAAAGAATTGTTATTTATACATGCTAATTATAAATTAGGTGGACATGAAAGTATGTCTCTGATATTATTTTAAATTACATTTTTAAAAAAACCCTCAGTAAATGATTATTCTATAACCATAGAATAGCACTCATATTCTGTTTGGAATTACAATCTTAGAATAGCATTCGTATTCTGTTTGGAAGTGATTCCATATAATAACAAATTATTATTATTTTAAAACAAGTGTAATAGGATAAAAATAGTTAGCCACAGTAGATGTTTTAGAAAAAGTAACTAAGTTATATTTAACAAGAATGTCTAGCATTGTAAATAAGAGAGATAAGCAATAATTTTGTTTTATATTAATAAATGCATCATGTATACCATCGCCTATGTTTGGCAAAGGATCTTCATGTAAAATGTCTTATTATTTATGTGTAAAGTGAACTAATGTTAATTATTAATAAATTTGCTTTTATTATTATTAAATTTTAGTCCTTGTATCTATATGGTTTCTTGATTCGTTAATTGCTAATTATGTTATAGAAATTTTTATTCCAATCAGATATATAGTACCATTTACAAATACAGATCTAAACTTGAAAATGCAAAGTTGCATTAGAATGGCTGTTCCAAAGATTGGAATTGAATTAAAATTAAAATCATTTGTTTGATTTATTTTAAAAATTAAGTTCATCTAAGACTGCATATTGTTTAAATTATTACATCCATAAGAGTTGTACATTATTTTGAAAATGATTTTAAAATTACATTTGTTGATGAATATCAGAATACCATAAACGATACTCTTTCCATTCTTGGTACCCGAATGTCATCGTAGGTGAAGACTCTCTTCTTCTAAGATTTGTTTCATGTTTGTATTATTTAAATTTAGTATTTCTTTAATTGTCATGACTATTGTTATTATGGTATCTTAGGATACATTAGCTTATAAGGGAAGTATATGTCTCCTATAGTCTATTAGGATGTCATTCAGTTATTCAACAATATGGGAAAACAAAATATATTTAATTTGTTTTATTAAGAATCTGAGATCATTTTATCATTATTACTACATGACTTTACCATTACCTGAATCACATCTAAGTGACATTATCAAATCAATTCTATTGTACTATAAGAAAAGTACATTAACTCTTACTTTCCAAGAGTTAGATCAGATCATGGCAATAATTGATGTTTTAATAGGGTGATACAGGTAGATATTTCTATTTATTTCTCAGCTATTATTCATATATTTATTTTAAACTGGTATGTTCATCGTTTATCGAATTATTTAATTGGTGAGAACTAGTTCTTATGAGTTGTCATTTCTTCATCATTTTTTGAGAATATATATGATAAACAAAACAAGTTATAAATTTTGTAACTTGCTCATAGCTTGTATTTTATGATCACTAGATGGAGCTTTACCAATAGCCCACTATCAAGCTTTCCTTACATAAACGCTGAGAGAGATAGAATTCAGTATCTCTTTCAAATTGTTCCCAACCTTTAAATCATGGTTTCGAGCTAGTTGGCTCACGTCAGTAAAGGGAAGACTAGACCCTTTACTGACATGAGCCAACTAGCTCAAAACCATGATTTAAAGGTTGGAGACAATTTGAAATAGATATTGAATTCTATCTTTCTCAGCGTTTATGTAAACAAAGCTTGATAGTAGGATATTGGTAATGCTCCATCCAGTGATATATATATATATATCAATGTTTTGCCTGGATCACAGTGATCATCAACTGGTTAATTAATATTATGAAAATAATTGTAGATATATTTGTAAATATTGACATACAACAATAATGATTTATTTATGGAATACATAGAAATTCATGCTTTAGAGCCAGTGCGTTTAAAACCTCTTGTTTGGCTCAGATATATAGATGATTCATTTGACATCTGACAGCATGCTAAAGACAAATTATATGATTTTTTTACATATATAAAATATATATATATATTAATATTAAATTTGCAATGGAAACAAAAACTAACGCGCGAAACTTCCTTTTTTTGATATACTTGCCATCAAAAATTTTTTTATCTTTTTCAATTTGTAGAAAATGTATATCATATCGTTATCTAGTTCAGATATTTTCTGTAACAAAAACTCTTTTCACTAAAACTATTAACCTTTTTTCAGATAAATCAAATCTAAATATGAAATAAATCATATAAGCAACTCCTTATTAGCTAATGGTTATAATGGTAAAACAATATATCAAATCTCAGCTCAAGCCCTAAACAATCAAGATAAGAAGCAAAAAGAATAAACAATTATTAGAGTTTATATTCCTTATATAAAAGAAATTACAGACAATATTGGACATATTTAAAACATCACAACATAAAGACAGCATTTGCCACTTATCAAAAACTCAATAGCATTTTGTCCAAGCCTAACGACTCAATCCCTATAGGGGCCCATGGAGTTTATAAAATTTCATGTAGCTTTTATAAAGCTTCTTATAGAGATGAACATATTAATGCATTAAGAAAGGGCTCATTATTATCAGCATTATCTCTCCATGCTAAAAATATAGGTCATAACATTGATTTTTGGAATACAAAGAATACTGCCCAAATATAACATTCTCCAACAATATCAATTCAGATCACTGAGATTTTTAAAATGCCAGATTGTATCAACAAACATGATGATACATGCAAATTACCTTCTATTTGAAAGAATTTTTAAAAAAAAATCATTAATTTCTTATATTTATTAATTTCTTATATTTAATCATTTCTATTTTCTATTAATAGAATGTTCATTGTCGTTATAAGTTAATGTTTACACTATTTTTTTTTTTTCATGTGTCAAAGCATCAACCGGGAAGCGAACCCGGGTAACTCCTGTAAGGCGGCTGTGCTAATCACTCGGCCACCAACGCTTGTCATGTTTACACTAATTCTACAATTATTTTCATAATATTTATTATTGAGGTGATCACTAGTATGATCTGGCTAAACATTGGTACATATATACAATATTTTTACACAATAAATTATATATGGATGTACCCAGATAAAAATTCATTTATATTCGTAGCCCTTGAAAGTCTTCATTTTAATATATATATACATATAAACAAAATGTTATCCAAGTACATGCATTCATAATTAATTCCAGTTAAAATATATATACTAACATTTAGTCCAGGTCACAGTAGTCATCAGCTGGATAATAATAAGGCAGAAAAACATAACCATATCCATCAATCTACTACTAATCCTTGTCTTGAATATTATTATAAATGTTTTCGTTTATTTTGCTGCTTTATTTTTGTTGATATTAATAATCATAATTTTTAATATATATATATATATGAAAACCAGGCATTCTTCACAAACCTGGGAGCTTAATTGTAAGTATAGGGGATTTGAACTCAGATTTTCAAGCACCCTTCAACTATCCATACTATCTCATACAACTGATACACATGACCACACACATGTAGAAAAAATTAATAATCACCAATATATGTATTTCATGCTAAACCAGCACTCATCAGTTGGTCCAGACTATCATCTCTCACACATATATATAATCAATGCTCAGTTTATATTAAGATAGCAAATCTTCATACTTTAATGGACAGGCTTCAATCTACTGCAACCTCCAACTTTTCAGCCATCCATATCATTGAAAATCTGATGATGAAAACTCAAATCCCATGCTAGATGCTATTATTATTGCCTATACTTACAATTAAGCTCCCAGGTTTTGTGAAGAATGCCTGGTTTTCAAATATTTACATATCAAGCTTGTATCCTGTCCATCCCTCTTATATGTATTTAATGGATACTGTCCTATACATGAGGGGTCAGAGTGACTTCAGGTCAACATGGGCATGGCAATAATATTAGATAATTTTAAGGTTTGCTATTATTGAGATATAGATCTTTAAACAGAGGGCGTTACTGGATATTTGTAATTGTATAATGGTTTGTATATTTTCTATAATTATTTCAGTTAGTGTTAACAGTAACTTTCTTTTCATATAGATATATTCTGCGATCTTTATTGTTTCAGTAAAAAAATCTGCAGGAAAATAATCGTAAAGAAAATTAATTATATTATGTTTTGATGCCTTTAACGTTGATATTTTATATTTTATTTTGATAATTAGTTAAAATTTTGATATAATTACAGATTAAGCAAAATATATAAAAAATAATAAAATTACAGACTAAGCAAAAGAAAACTTTTCAAATGTGTGTACTTGCATGTATATATGTATATATGTGAATAAAAATCACAATGAACTTATTAGTTCAATAAATGGTTTTCCAAAGATATTATCAGTAAAACATTTGCA
This sequence comes from Epiperipatus broadwayi, assembly GCA_028023455.1. Classification (NCBI taxonomy): domain Eukaryota; kingdom Metazoa; phylum Onychophora; class Udeonychophora; order Euonychophora; family Peripatidae; genus Epiperipatus; species Epiperipatus broadwayi. The sequence continues at coordinate 11,634,224 of JAQFVV010000022.1, forward strand.
GCTAATAAAAGCATGTGAAAGTTAAAATTATGCTGTATTTCACCATGATATCTTAGATCCCCACTTTATGATAGTTTGGATGCAAATATATGCGGCATAAACTTTTATTTTTGCTTGCCCAGTTTGAAAATAGTTCATGAATTGATCAAATTTACTGTTCAGTGTTTTCTACAGTAAGAAATCCACATCTTAACATAGCATTCTTTCTTTAAGTGAGACTTCTTTAAAATATTTGTCATGCTTGGTATATTTTGTTTAAAAAAAAATATTCTCATGTGTTTATATATATATATATATCACGAGTAAAAATCATTTACATGCGATTAAAATTATTATTATTGTTTAATATGTATGTGTCAAAATTACCCCAAATTCAAAACTAAACCAGACTAGTCAAAGAAATAAATTCTTAAACACAACCAATGGTTTCATTGCTAAAAACAGATTTCTCAAGTATAAATGACTAAAACATAATGACAAATTTATACTACATATTACTCGTAATTCCCACTTACATCCCACAAATTCTTAATATTAAAAGAACTTTTAAACAAGTTAATTGTTTCAGAATCATACTTTTTTGTTGTTTAAAAGTTCTTTTAATATTAAGGGTACATGGGATTAAGTGGAAATTGTGGATAATATGTAGTATAAATTTGTTGTTATAATTTAGTCTTTCACACTTGAGAAGACTGATTGTAGCAGTGACACCATTGGTTGTGTTTTAGAGTTTATTTCTTTGGTTAGTCTGGTCTAGTTTTGAATTTGGGGTAATTTTGATTATTTTATTAACAAGTTTGTTTTAGGCTTTTAATGTCTGTCTGTCTGTCTATCCATCCATCCATCCATCCACCCACCCACCTACCTTCCTATCTATCTATCTATCTATCTATCTATCTATCTATCTATCCATCCATCCATCCATCCATCCATCCATCCATCCATCCATCTATCTATCTATCTATCTATCTATCTATCTATCTATCTATCTATCTATCTATCTATCTATCTATCTATCTATCTATCTATCTATCTATCTATCTATCTATCTATCTATCTATCTATCTATCTATCTATCTATCTATCTATCTATCTATCTATCTATCTATCTATCTATCTATCTATCTATCTATCTATCTATCTATCTATCTATCCATCCATCCATCCATCCATCTATCTATATTGTAACTTTCCAAAGAGCGATCAAGTAATCATGAAGTAAAGTATAGGTCTAAACACAGGTTTAAATCAGTACAAGATATCTAATGCTTTAAATAAACACATAACCTAAAATAAATCCTCTTATAGGATAAGTGAACAATAACTAAATAACACATATCATGGGCTAAGCAAGCAGTAATTAATACATTATTTTACAAGAAATGGTAGATCAATGATTGATTGATAATATATAGTTACATTCTACAAACAATACTAATAAATAGTAATAATAATCTCAATGATAATCTAAAAATAATAAAATAATTTGGGTTCTTTTAACTAATCAGCAGCAGTAATAACAGTGAGAATCTTATTTTCTTAACTTTTTTCCTTTATGATGAAGTACAGATTTAACTAAAGATGGGTTCAATAACTCTTAATTTTTTGATTCTTATATCACCAGCTAAACGAAATAAAGTTTTCTTTGAATTTAAAATAATTATCTAACAATAGCAAAGCTAAAGTGATGCAGCAGGCAAAAGGACATTTTGTTACCAAACACATCACTAAGTCTTCTAACAACAACAAGTATCAATAAAGTAATCTTATATAAATCTGATTGTATATATGTAATGGATTGCATGAATTATATCAATGTGACAATTTCAAAATAATATGTACTCTAATATACACTTCAAACCCTTTTACTATTTAAATGGATTTTCTGGTGTATGGATGAGATGAAGGGCCATGGACACAGAAACATATTGCTGTTTTAGCAGCGGGCATTTAGAAGTGGTGAAAATAAAATGCTATTAGTAATAAATAATATAAAATATATATTGCACAAAATAATATAATTAGCACAAGAGAAAAACGTAAGTGATATGTACATAATAGCATTAATAAATTATGTCATTTAAATATGTAACAATTCTAGAAATCAAATAAATGTACTTTTATCAAGGATTTTGCATTATATTATCATACAATCATTTTTAGCAGACAGAATTATACCAATTCCTAATGATTTTTGAATTCTTAGTAATACTGAAAGTAGGGATAATGATATTTGAGATATTGAAATTCACAAAAATGATATAAAAAGTACATTTAAATATAGATTAACATATTTTTATAGCAATTACTTTTGTATTTATTGGTAAAATCTTACTAGAAATGTTTTGAAATCTTGAAAGATTCTAAGAAGCAGTGGACCACCTAAATAAATCGTTTGATTTGCCATTCTGAAATTAAATTGTAGGTCAGGAAAGTTAACGTTTGCCAATGCATTTAATTTTCTTAAATCATACATGCTATAAGTATTAATACAGATATCTATATATGCATTCAAATCCCCTTTTCATTTTGGGTATATGATGTTTTATGTAAAATTTGTTACTTACTTTTATATTTTTTATAAATGTTCTCATCGTCATCCTCTTGCGAATAAAAACTTTCCAGTCCATAATCGGTTATTTTTAAAACAAATCGACTATCAATGACACAATTAGATGATTTTAAACGGCCATGTGAACCAATATCACTATTGTGCAAATATAACATGCCCTATCGAAAACAATAAACCTAACTGAATATTAATCAAATAACACTTTATTTCTAGAATCTATAGAATAATTCTACAATTATTTTATTATATGGAGGTATTTATTAAGCAAAGCTTATATAATAAAAAATTAAACAAAATGACAACTTATAATTATATGTGAGTAAATAGAAAAATAGGTAAGTAGACAGATAGGTAGTTACATAAATATATAGATAAATAGATCAATAGAGGATCAGACAAATAGATAAATAAATAGATAAATAAATATTAATAAATAAATCTATGGACAGACAGATAAACAGGCAGATGGATGGATAGATAGTAGATAGATTCTAGTTTCAGAATATAGATTACTGGCAAGTATAAAATATTTCTGTTATTGTGTATATTTATTCCCTCTCCTCTCTTGGTTTAAATACAAAGAAATAGGAAAAAAATATTAAAGCTCAAACGCTATATCTTTTTTGTATCTAGGAAACAGTTATGATATATAATAATAAAAGGTAAGTTATAGAAAACAATTTATAATAAAAATAATGAATTATAAAGGTGACAATATATTTTATTAATAACTATAATATACTGCCGAAGTTCTTAACTTTCTTCAACTGAAAAGCATTTAAAATTTAGCATCACTTCTGCTAAATTTGAATTTAAAAGGTTTTCAGCTGAAAATATTTCTGCAGTTTATTAAGTGTACGTATAGACTTTGAACCCTAAAGAAATAAAAGTACTATGATTATGATATTTATATGTCGAAAGCATGCTAAGCATGAATAAAAGCTAAAAGTAAAATATATAGACTACTGTTTCTATATAAATGTACAGAACATTTATATTAATATTATAATAAGTTATAAATTATATTATCAGTGCTAAAATGCATTATTTTTTATTGCAATTATATATGTGTGTGCGTGTAGAATCAAAAACAGACAAGTTAAACTACTTAAGTTAATTAATAATTTATTGATAATATGCAACTAAATGTATTTCAAATTTAATCTATTATTACATACTTTTTAGAAATGAAATGTTTTTAAGTTTGGCAACAGTGCATCAAAATTGATCAACATTACATATTATATATAATAAAAGTAAATTTTCTACATTTAGAAAATATGAGTTATAAACAATTCGATAAAACATCAACGAGCTGAATTAATTACCTTAGATAACTGAACTTCACTGAATACAGACTGAATTAAAAAAAAACATAATTACCAATGCTGGTTCAAATTTTGGTAAAAATGACACATTTAATTTTAGTGATTTATTATAATATTCCAGAGATAAAATACACCAATCATTTCAGTGATGATAACTGTTAACATTTTATATTTAAAAAAAAAAAACAACGGAAAATGGCGAGCGTCGATGTAACAAAATTGAACTTGATCTATAGACTTCGAATTCTAGAGTTTACCAGTCGACCACTACATCAAACCATGCGAGGCACATCAAAAAATTAGTATCACCGATTTAGAGATATCCTTAGAATGATTTTTTCCCTTTTTATTATTATGTTTATTTAATGCCTTTTCTTTCTTAATCTAAGGAGTTTTGAGATAAAACTTAAAAGGCTTTTTTTAAAATTAGAATAGCAAAACCACTTTTGAATTTGATTTTATATAATTCAGCATTTCTAAGGAAATTTTTATATTGTTGTACTAGATGATAAATCCGGGTAAATAGAGTAATGGTAAATAACAGCATTCTTAACATATAAAAATCAAAGCTCGAATTCAACAATTTCATTTAATTTTGCGAAGTTAAAATTTTTTTTATTTTCCTCTGCTGAAAATCAAACCAGGAATCTGTAGTTTTTGAAGTCAATTAATTATTTGCTATGCTAAAACACACGCATCTAGGATAGAGGAAGAACTGTGATATATAACAATGATATTACATTAATATTTTTATAATAGTCAGCAAATCAACCTCTTCCATCAAATCAACTTTGATTATCTACATGTTGACATACAATCTATATTGACTGGATAACTAAAAATTAGTTGTTTGAAAAAAAATCTCATTGTATTTGAGAAATTTTTAGTTACTTAAAAAATATCCTAGATCTATTCTGAATGTAAACTCTAGACCAAGGGCCTAGCGACTCATATACTAAACAGTATACCATAAGATTAGATGTTGTTTTTATATATAAAATATAAAATTCACTATTAATTTTTTTTTCTAAATAACCAAAATTATAGGATTTTGTTTTTGATCATCTTGAATTTGTATATAGTGTATATATAAGTTTTAAATAATTTTAATTGTAAAAATGATAAAATATATATCTTAATTAATCAGTAGCTTTCGATTACATTGTAATCCTTACTAACAAGATTGTATTTAGACTATCAACAGACTCTCTAAAAATGGATAATGAAATGAGCTTCATATATGAGACTAAACTGTGAATAATAATAATAATAATAATAATAATAATAATAATAATAATAATAATAATAATAATAATAATAATAATAATAATAATAATAATAATAATAATAATAATAATAATAATAATAATAATAATAAAAAACAGTGCCCGATCTACCTTTTGCTGCCTTATAGGATAGAATATTGGTTCATCGAAGGCAAGGGACTGTTTACAATACAAACAATCTTATATTTTTCTTTTTATGTTTTAGTTATTAAAGTTAGTGTAGAGCATGATCTCTCATGTAGTGGTATTTTATGATTGTGCAATCAAATTTTTATCTTATAACAATAAGCATAACATTTTTGATGCCAGTTCTCTTTTCTATTTTGTTTTTAGCTCAAGTCAACTAGAATTAAGAAAATAAGAAAGCGATGATGAGAACAGGTTTCGTAGACTGACAATCTTTAGTTGTGATTTTGTCTCAAGGCAATATAATTTCTAATGAGTTGATATTGAGCTGAATTTGAGAGAGGAGTTACGGCAGAGAAAATATTGTACATTTAAAAAAAATATATTTAGTGATCTCTCTACTTAAACAGAAGAAATCTAGAAAATGTAGTTTTAAAATAATCATCTCATTTATTCCGGCTATTTTGGATTATTCATTAAAATGATAAAAATATTATCAATAATAGTAGTAAGCAAAAAACAGTGATAGTATTATAAAATTATTTTTTTAATGTAGATACATGGAGTGGGTAATGCAAACTCTTCAATAACAGAAGAAAGAATAGCACTGATCGCTAAGAGGCTATCGAGATTTAAGATATTGCTTTTCTTAATACTCCGTTTCTAAAGAATAAAAGTTTAAGAGAATATGAGATATACAAGATTTTTTTTGCAAAGGCAGTTAAAGTATGTTCGGCAGTCAAGTCTAATTTAGCATCTTTTATTTTTGGAATTTCTCATTGTGTAAATAAAAGGCTAATAGGGTCAAAATTTGGTTTAGACCATAGTTATCACTATTCAATTTATTAGTGCATATTATAACATTAACTTTAAAGACTTCAGAGAAAGAAAGCTTTTATTTCTTGTTAGATAGTAATATTATACTAATATTATTAATGGGACTTTAATATACCCATTGGCACAAATTGCAAACTTTAGCCAAAAGTTTGTTGGAAATAATATTATTAAAGCTACAAATTTAAATTATCACTTGTTATAGAATTTTTTCATAAAGTATGGATTGAACACTTTGTATATAAAAAAAATAGCCGTAAAAGAATATAAATGTAATTATATTCAAAACAATGACGTTTAATAAATTACATTATAGTTAAAGTTTGAAATATAAGAGATATTCATATTATGCAAACTCTTGCAAGTGCAGATTGTGAGACGAATAGATTAGTAGCTTCCACATTAAAATGATAGTTGCATTAGAAAATAGATCTTATTACAAGCATCCCCCCCCCCCCAAATTGATATTTTTTCTTTAGAATTATCTACTTTCAACAGCTATTAAATATTAAAATTGCTAATTTGGAATTTCAGGAGAATCATATTACTGAGGTTTGGGATTCTGTTGAATGTTTTAGATATAAAAATAAATTTATTCTTGGCTTCACTGAAAAAAAAAAACCCAAATGAATTTCGGACAATGATCTTTTTAAGTTAGTAACTTGATTAATAGAAAATATGCCATTTTTTGCTTAGTAGAATAATAAAATGAATATGAGGATTCACAATAAATAGAAAGCGTTAACGGCATACATTTAATGATTGATAAGTAGGCTTAGAAAACATTAGTGGATTAAAACTGTAAAGAACATACCATTCACTGACTGTGGTCGGTAGATCTTTTTTTGATGAATTGAAAACAACATCTGGACTTGGAAAACGGCAACACAATCTTATTAAATTCAGCAATAATACTTATATGATGACAATGATATTTTGAACAGATAAAAGTATTTTAATCATTTGTTGAATAATAATACAAGGATTGAAATGAAGACTTGTAATGATATATTCATTTAAATTTGGCAAAAACATCCAGCTTAGTGAAGTCAAAGCACTCCTTAATAATCTTAAATATGGAAAGGCTGTGCATTCTGATGATCCGGAGAAATATTAATGTTTCAAAATATTGAATTTTTTTAAAAGAAATATATAGACCCATGACGTTATGTCGCATTATCTTAAAGATGCTGCTGTTGTTCCAATTTTCAAAATAAAAGGAATAGACAAGATTTTGCAATTATCATGAAATATCATTTTTATTTACTGCATCAAAGATACTTTCAAGAATTTTGTTGAATAGATTGCCTGTAATCATAAATGAAAAGTTTTACCAGAGAAATCATGATTTAATATAGATATGATTTTTATTGCCAGGCAAATGCAAGAAAAGTATTAAGACAAAATGATGATTTACATATTGTTTTTAATATATAGGGTATATGAGCACAGACTTTCAGATGACCCATCACTCTCCACTCTATCTAATAACACTGATACACTCAAGCACATATATGCTGAAAAGATAAATAATCACCAATATACGTATTTCATGCTAACCCAGCAATCATCAGTTGGTCCAGATTATCATCTCCCACACATATATACTATAAGTGCTCAGATATATATTAAGATAGACAATCTTCATACTTTAATGGACAGACTCCAATCTACTACACACTCCAAATCTTCAACCGTCCATCCAATTGAAAATCTGATGATGAAATGCTCGGGGGCCACCCTGAGGCCGAGATTCAATTGGATGGACGGTTGAAGAGTTGGAGTGTGCAGTAGATTGGAGTCTGTCCATTAAAGTATAAAGATTGTCTATCTTAATATATATCTGAGCACTTATAGTATATATGTGTGGGAGATGATAATCTGGACCAACTGATGATTGCTGGTTTAGCATGAAATACATATATTGGTGATTATTTATCTTTTCAGTATATATGTGCTTGAGTGTATCAGTGTTATTATATAGAGTGGAGAGTGATGGGTCATTTGAAAGTCTGTGCTCATATACCCTAAATATTACATATATAGACACAGGTATAGAATAAGCCTGTGTTTCAGTTATTATATTGTTTTTAATAATTTGATCAAGGCATTTGGTTCAATTATTCAAACAAATATATATTTCAAATAAAAACTGGATTAAACAAAGTTAATGATTTCACCCCACTATTGTTTCCATTTTATGATAGTTGTTTTTGAAACTCATAATAATGGGGTTAATAAAGCAGAATTAAGATAAGATAAAAATTTGATGGTGGAATTTTTAGTTTGAAATGATTAAAAGCAAAAACAAAATATTAAGAATTACAGTGTGCTGACTGTAATACAATTTTTGCTAGTATATTTGTACAAAAGATGGGATGGATGTGTTAAGAGGATTGTTGAGTTTTATAGTAGTAAGGAATGGGATAAAAGAATAGATTTATTAATAAAGAATAGGGAGTTAGAGAGATGGAGAAATAGTATGGAGAGTAAAAAGAGTTTAAATATATATAGAAATAAACAGAATATTAGGTGTGAGTTAATATGTGATAATAGTAAGGAAAGTAGTTTATTATTTAAGGCTCGAACGGGATCTTTAGCTACAAGAGAATATACATGTAAATGGGAAAAAATGGGTGATGTATTTTGTAAATTATGTAAGGAAGAAATAGAAAATATTAGGCATTTGTTAATTGAATGTAAATGCTTGAAAACAGAAAGGGTACATATAATGAAGTTATGGAAGAATAAATATGAAAAAAGTGATTATACAGAAAGTGAATTATTGGTTTTTATGCTGGGTTTGGGAAAAGGTAAAGGGGATTTAGATACAAAGGTTATAGAGTAGACAAAGATTATGTTGTGGAAATGGGATGGAGCAGAATATGGGAAAATTTAGAGTGGGGAATGGAAAATAAAGTGGCTAACAGGTTTATCTGGGCATAATTGCTGAGATATTATTGACTTCATTTAAGGAGAAATCACATCACATCATATAAAGATTTTTGTTTGACAATTGATATTTAAAAAAACCCAATTCTTTAGTGATAGAAGAAAAATCTTGAAAGACTTGGATAGATACCACCTTGAGAATGTAAACCAACTTAAATACCTTGGTATTTTATAAATAGAAGTGTCGGATAGATGAGATGCAAAACAAACTCCAACATATTGCTGCTTCTTTTAACAAGTTAAAAGAGATATTTTATCACAAGAAAACAACTACTATGACTAAGTTACATATAAAGAACTGTTATTTTATCTAATTCATTGTATGAAAATAACATTTATACAATTTTGTAAATACTACATGGGTTTTATATTTAAAGATGCTTAGTAAAAATATGAAAATACAATGCCAAAATCTTAAGACTAATAAATATGTTTTTCATCTTTCTAGATGTGATACAATAGAGTTCAATATTGTAAAACAATATCTTCATTACAGCAAACTTCAGCATAATTTTTATGGGAGAGGCAAATCCCTTTTACCAGATAAATGTCATATCAAAGACATTCTAAGGAATTGCAATAGTAATTGCTTTAGTAAGAAAGATGTGACAAAGAATAGCAACCAATGGAGAGATACGATTAGGCATTATGAAAATTTTCTGCAGAAAAAGTTAAAAGATAGTGTTGCAAAATGTCATATATAGAGAAAAATTAATTAACATGTTTTATATGTGGATGAATTTATGATCCACAAATTGGTTTATATAGTCCTTACAAAATTTATATCTAGAGTATTTTTTAATCTTTTTCTTTTGGAATTGGAAAGGTAATAATTATTTGTGAATGGCTACTAATGGTGATAAATGTCAAATAATTTTTTATACTGAAAATATGAAAAATCTGGTAATAATTTCCAAGTACTATAAATTAATAAATAAGCTGTTTTCTACTTACTATGTTTAATACCTTTTTTACAGTAAATAAAGATTGTTTCTTACTGTACTGGGTAATATTTTATAAAGAATTATTTAGAACAGACAGAATATATATATATTGTAACCAGTTGGCTTACATAGCATACACTATTATAGTGTATGTGCATATATATATATATATACGTAAAATAAAGGAAAAGTATAAATAAACACAGAATAAATTTTTGTAGATTTTTTTTATATTTGCTAAAATAAAATAATGATAAGCAAAGGGTTAAAAAAAATAACTGATTAAAATAAAAATTGTTTTATAATTTAAATTTTAAAAAAAGTCTGAATAAATATAAATATTGCATTATTATTAATTATTACTCTGATTTTGAAATTTAAAAACACCCTATTGTATTTTTGAAATTTTAATTAATTAAACAAAATTTTTATCTATTAGAAATCCCCTAAGTAAAAACATGTGTATGTTTTTAAAGGGATTAGTGAGATAAAAATAAAAACTCTGTTTTTAATCAAGCTGCTGTTATCACCTTAGATGAGTCTATAAAAGGGCTGATAACAAAATAGCTTCAGTCTGGCTAGTGATTTTTGAAGAGAACAGGTCAGCTGCAGAGCTGATTACAATATTTTGTTGCAACTTGATGAAGGCAGCAGTTGGTTTTAGCTGATCATATAGTTGGCAGAACATTAGATTAGGGAGCTTCCAATATTTCCTTGCAGGAGTTTGAAATTCACATGGAGAAAATGACCCACTTCTTTGTGCTGAAATTCATAGCCTTAAACATGCAGAGGATGATTGATTGCCTGAAATCCATCAAACCAAGACAGCTGCTTGCCTGGAAAAGTCTTAGACAGAAAGAGACCAACTATAAACCAAGATTTTACATGGATTATGTACCTTTACCTGATAGTGAAAACAAACATGGATTATATTTTTCTAATGGACCAAAAGAACCAGCTTGCTAAACAAATAATTATATAGATGCTGACTATCTAAAGGCAGAGAAGAACAGATAAAAATATATACAGCTGTGGTGATAAAAGTTATATATGATGACAAACTTTTAAATAATTTCTTTAGTAAAATTACATTTTGAAAGTGATGCATGACTTTGTACTTTTTATGTTTATGGTGGGTGTATGGTTGAGCAGGGCTGTGTGGATGCAATGTGTTTATGGTGCTCCAAAGTATATGCTCGGCACTGTCTTAGACCTAGATATTGAACTCCCAGGGTAGTCCAGCAGTGTATATGTAGGCCTCATGAATAGGCCTTGGTCTCATGAATAGACCTTTTCTAAAGACCCTAAGACTCACAAGAGATGAGCAGGACTGGCTCAATGCCTGATTTTTTTTTTCTGGATACTATTTCTTGTAGATGATCTGTGTAGGTACTTAGAGGAGCAGTGCTTAAAATGAGGTATTTTCTCGCAACATCATGGGACATTGTGTACTTAGTCTATGCTTGACTATCTACTTATCATGGCATGAAGAGCTGCACTTCACGTATTCACTTTTCCTCTCTCACCTTGCCTATTTCATCAGCATTAACTAATCAAGCAGAAAGACATTTTGAAATTTATATTTTCTTAATTCTATAAAACGATTGTATATTTCGTTTATTAAAAAAAAAAAAGGACATTTTAAATCAATCAACAATCATCTGTCAAAAATTTGATCGGATTTATTTTAAGGGCAGAAAAAAATGCTATATTCAACAAAAAGAATAATTGCGAAAATAACTTTTATCATTATAACAAGTATGTAAATTTTATGTATATTCAAAATGGAATTATTAATTATAAAAGTAATGTTATACAAAATTAAATTTATAAATAATCTGTGCACGCATATATATCAATGCTTGTAAAATAATCTGTGCATGCATATATATCAATGCTTGTCAAATAATCTGTGCGTACATATATGTCAATGCTTGTCAAATAAGACATATATGCAAATGATAATTATGGTGTTATTGAATATTAATTGGATATTATAAATCACGTGTCTGTGTGCCTATATATGTAAACCATAATAATAATATAAATTGTAATCTTGTAAATTAATGTAGCAATTTGAATTTTGAATGGTAAATATTGTCAATTAATGTAATAACTTGAATTTTGTAGTAATCTTGTAAATTATAGAATGATGACTTTATTATTGTGTATCATTCGAAATCAGAACCCTTATAAGACCTTATTTTTGTTGTTGTTAATAAACTTATATTTAATTGTTAAAAATTGTATTCCATCATCTCTTGATCACATACAGTAATAGAGCTTGTGTTCCTGAGCTAGATTCGGATATGGATAAATGGAGATGTGCACTTAGTGCTTTGGGCATGCAGTGATGATCAATCATCATCCTGGTTGGTGCATAAGATTATACTCTTTAAAGCCCATGCACTATATTTTATTTTAATTTAATCTTGTTAAAAATTTAAGTTTATAGTTGCCAGTACAAGTGGCCAGAGCATTGATGATGATCAGCATGTTTTTAAATGTCCCAGCATTATTGATTTGATTTCTGATACTGTGTATTTTTAATGGATGGGCACTAAGCTGGTGCATCCAAGTTATGTTTATATAATTGTCCAAGCTGGCAAAGGCTCAATGGTTAGCCTGGTCTACAGAAGACCCATTTCCAATCCAGTCACCAGATTGACTGTTAATTTACTGTTGATTTATTGTACTGATTTATTTATTCCCATCAATGATGATGATGATGGATGGTTATTTCTCTCAAGTATTTACTTATACTGATACTAATTATGCTTTTACTTGCTCTTCTGAGTTAGCTGGCTGATCTCATTGATCTCTTAATGATCTCTCAGAGATTCTTTAATTTCATACTCTTATATCCTTAAATATCATATTATTGTAAATGTAATGATTTTTTTTATTTGCTTGGGGATTGATTTTGTATGTATTTAATTAGCTGGGAGTGATGATGATTTTGCCATCACCCATTTCACTTTCTCACTTATCACCCCAGGTTCCCATCTGCCTTTTTTCGATACCCCATCCCGTTACAATATATATATATATATATACTTAATGTAAATTGACTTTGAAGTAACTGATATTTATGTTTCCAGAGTAGAGTTGTTTCACTCATTTTTAAAATTTTGTACACAATGTATATTGTTTAATTTTGTTTAAAATTATCACTTTAAATATATATGTATGCATGTGTATACAAGTATGAATTTATTCATGATGTATTAGTATGAATTGATAATATTATAATTTTGTTTAAAGATGATATATATATATATATACATGTGAGATGGATGGATGGATGAAATAAGAAAATGTGCAGGGGTGTTGTGGAGAAGAGAAGCTAAAGATCGGAGAAGATGGATTAAACTTGGAGAGACCTTCATCCTGCAGTGGATTGATAATGGTTGATGATATGATGATATATATATATATATATATATATATATATTTTTGTCATGTTTCATATATTTATATATATATATATATATATATATATATATATATGAAACATCAAAAACATGACATGAAACAATTAGTAAGAACAGCAGTTTGTATTTTAGCATTAGCAGATATAAACGATAATATAACTGCTTCTATTTTAAATCATTATAAAATTATGTATATGCATAACATGTGGATGAAAAAATGAATAAGAGTTAAGAATTAAATTGAACTAAAGAGCCTGAAAAAATGACGAATGGGAGCAAAAACTGTTTAATATTAGAAAAAAACTAATGCGAATCAGTGTCCAAGTCAAATGTATAGGCTTAAGAGCATTTTTGCATTGAAAAAATTATTTATGCAGTTCTGAATCTGGTAAAATAAAGAATTTGGACATTTATATTTTCAATGTTGTAAAGGCTGGTGTCTGTATATAGAGCAGTGTTTTAAAATAGATAATAAGTATAAAAGAATTAATAATGATAAGCAATGGAAGCTATTTACTATATGTACAAAGTACTGAAAATAAAATTGCAGTGATATGTGCAGAAAAGTTCAGTGTGGGTTTTATGACACTCATGAATTTGAACAAATTAATCAATAATACAAAAATAAAATAGGTAACGTGGAACATTTAATATCATATCAGGTGCAATATGTAACTAATTGAATTGCTCAGATATATATTATTAGGAAATGAGGGTTACACTAAGAGTTATAAATGATACATTTGTTTATATACAGAAAAACTAAAACTAAATTTACAAATGTCTCAATATTTTATAGTGATCACAAAAATATGACATGGATTCAATCCAAATTTAATTGATACAGTTTGTGATGACAGAAAGAGACAAAATAAAGAAGCTTAGGTTATTGTTGTGATAAGTAAAAAAATGTTTTTTTCATGTTAATGGTAAAATGTGGTGTTAATAATCATGAGTATGATTGAGATTAATGCCTTGAAAGTATATACATTTCTTAAATTAATAATAAAACATTTATTCAGTTATTTATGTCTTTATAGTATACATAAAATACATATAATTATAGTTAAATAGATTAATATTTACCGCAGCCAAATCGTTAATAAATGACTGACAAAATAACCAATCAAGTTTGACTGCTTCATTAGCCAGTATATCCTAAAAGAAAAATTGTATATATATATTACGAAAAACCTAGATATTTTTATATTATATATCTGTATGAAATAACTAAATAAGTATTAACTATAGTACAAATATGTGCCCGCCATCTCCACTATAAAAAATATCAATCATACGAATATGAAAAACTGCAATCAACAATGCCACGTAACACACACACGCATAGGCAAATCACTTGCTATTTTTATATAAACAAACTTCTACTTAATATTTGATACATTTTATCAATTTCTGATTACTCACCTGTAAACTGCCTTTTGAACAATATTCTAGGAGAAGAGCATAATTAGGTGGTTCCACACATGCTCCAACAAATCTACATAGGTTGTCATGGTGAAGATCTCTTATCTATTTTAAAGTATTTTATAAATAAATATTATTTTGTAAGAAGTAATAATATTATAATAATATTATAGAGCATAATTGCAAAATTAATTATTTTTTAACTATATCAAAAGGCAATTTATCTTTTCAATTTTCTTTCTATTATTGTTGCTATTTTTTATTATCACTTTGATCAATCAATTCCTTAAATGTTTGAAAGTACAATGCTTACTACCTATCTTCATAGCTTTAGCTGTAAAATTAACATAGACAGAAAAATGATATAATTTGATACTTTTATGTAACAATTATTATCATTTAGTACGGAATTAAAAATTCAAAAATAAAATTCGTATTCATTTATCACATGAAATATTTTTATGGAGCAATGTCTATACAATAGTGATGACTAGAAATTGCAATTAATCAATAAATACAATTTTTCCTGATTCAGCAACAGTCTTAATATTTTTTGGGGGCAAAAGTTTTAATGGAAAATGTTCTATTCTATCAGGTCTATTTCAACATAAAATTAATAGCATTTTAAAAATGAATCTTCAGTCAGATCTACTGAAAAATAATATTAGTACCATTTTTTAAATGAATTTTAAAGTGATTTAAAAAAGAAGACGTGATGATTTTTTTACAATATGCTGATGACTATTGATTTTGGCAATTGAAATAATTCTCCATAGAATGTATTTAATGTTATGAAAATACAAATAAAAAGAGTTAGTTTAGTAATTAGTGTTCTTTATCGTTCAGTATTATAAGAAAAATCTTAAGCAACTTACTTTCAGCATGTATGATTATCAGCATGAGAAGGTGATCCAATTTAAATATCTTGATGGCTTTTTAAATCTAAAGAGGATTTAGATATTAAGATGCATTGCAGGCTCCAATGTACGCTTGCTGTTAGCAAGTTAAAAACGTGATATTTCATCAATATTACAGTAATAAATAAATATGGCAACTAAATTACTTGTACGCATACATATTATTTATCCAATTGATTTATGGGAAATGAGAAGTTACATTTATGAATATTCATAAATTCTTAAAATATTATGGCAAAATCATGTGAACAATCAATATGTTGTTCATTGCTCAATGTAAAACTAGAAAGGGTACTAATCAATTGTTTAGCCATTGCAGGCTAATACAACAGAACTGTAATATTAATGTAGGTAAACGGCATTTTTATGTGTTTTTGCACATAAACAAGCCATCAAGCGGTCAAGCCTGGCTAAGTAAATAGCACCCTATAAAGTATATTTAATGAAAAATTACACTTGTGTTGGACTGACTATATGAAATAAACGATGTTAATAGACTTCCTAAAAAAGTATTTTATTTTAATCTTTTGTATGATTTTCACAGGAGAGGTAAATCGTAATGTTAAAAAGATTATCTCAAAGATACTTTTAAAAATGCAGTATTGATTGTCTTTATTGGTAAGATATGATAGGAAATAGAATAAAATATATAGATAAAGATAAGATATAAAATGTACTGCAGTAAAAGTTAAGAAAACAGCATCACAAAATGTAAAATCAATAAAAAAAAATGGGTTTATATATTCTGTAGTCACATATTTATGATTCACACAATGGTTTGTAGATTCATCACACAATTTATCTCTATTGTAGTAATTATTATAATTATTTTCATGGTTTTTTTTTTAAATTTCGAATGGACATAATTGCTTGCATATAACAATATTATAGCTGACGTTAAATTTATTAGCAGCATGTAGTTGTGAAGTGAAAAACATTTTAATTGTTAACGACGCCATTATTAAAAAACAAAACATTCGCCTACATTTTAAGTTATGAATACCATAATTTTATAATAAAATAATAAATATGAATTATAACAGTTACAAATATTTCATTTTCGATGACAAAAATACTGAGCATGCTGCTTAATCTATTAATAATCTAAACATAAAAAATATTTATATTTTCGGTGTAAAATAAGAGTTAATGTATTAAAATGAAAATATTGTCAAAGATAGACTTAAAAGATCTGATGGCGATATTATTTTCATATAAAGTTATAATTCATTTACATAACATTTTTTTTACACTTGTTTGAGATAAAATTAAAAAAATGTATTGATTGGACATAGGAAAGCCGAAGGTGGTAGATAATTTTGAAACTGTTATAAATAATGCTGAAAATTGAGTTTGGATATTTGTTATTCAGAAGGGTAATGATAAGATTTTTGAACAACAATAAAAGTCAAATTATACAATATATAATATGGTATTAGTAATTTGGTTTCAGTAATTTGACATGAATTTCTGATGATCAAAAAGTGGATTTTTTTTAAATGGCTATTAAATGGTGACCTTCTAATATTTTAAAACTTTATTTCCACATGAGGAGTAAAGAAACTGTGCTTGTTATTAGTAATAATTTATGAGCGATTTCTCATTTGTATTTTAAAATGTTTTCAGGTAATTTGAATATATTCAATTATTATTAAGAGCAATTACTATCCAAACGATATTGGCAATAGGTGAAAACGCAAGGGAGAAATGATATTATAAAGATGAAATGAATATTACAGACTCTTTTTAGGAATATTATTAGACATGATATCCTACACATTTTTAATATCAGGCAAAACATTTAATCAACAAATGTAGTACGTCATCTTTTACAGGTTGATACCAAACAGTTGCAGTTCATAAAAATTAAAGTATAATATTTTAAATTTTAAGATTGTAACATGTATCTACACTACATTTTAAAACTTTTATCATAATCTTATGATTAATAAAGAATAAAAGAAAATATTTTATTAAATTATTAAAATTTGAAGAATCATTCTAAGAACTTTATTATGAAAAATTACTTGATTAATTGCTCAAAATATTTGTAAGCAGATAACACAGATATAGAAGTTTTAAAATAACACTACAAAAGTTATGTAATTGGCTGTAGATAAATAGATAAGCTGTGATTTGATAATTGTTAATGCATGCTTAAGTTTTTTGCAAAAAAAAAATGCATTTGAAATACTAAATTTAAATATAAAAATAAATCCTAGATATAATAAAATATCTTTACTAACAACAAAATGATATATAACAATATCTGTAATATAGTCATATAATCATAACACATAAAAGTAACATATAAAAGCTCTTTTCATCAAATTTTAAATTTTTGCCCTTTTCAATATGTCTTAATTACAAAAATAACCTATATTGCATACATAGTGACATCTACCGGCTCTGAATAAAATTAACACAAGCCTATAATTACACTTAAATATCTTTATAATAACACATATCATATAATCCTCCATTCATTTTTCATTATCCAATTATTAGTTAAATTAATTGACGTTTTATAAATGTTCATACAATTATTTCTGGTATAATTAATGTAATTAAGGCATACTGAAAAGGGCAAAAATTTAAAATTTGCCGAAAAGAGCTTTTATGTTATTTTTATGTGTTATAATTATGACTATATTACATCTATTGTCATTTATCATTTTTTTGTTAGATAAAGATATTTTCTTATATCTAGGATTTATTTTTAATTTGCAAAAGCAACATAAAGAATTTATTCCTTGTATTTTAGATGTTAAATTTAAATAGGGAGAGAAATTAAAAATTTCAAATAGGCTAAGTTTTTTGAATTTTTAATATGATATAATATAAAATAAGTAAAGTCCAAATGGATTTATTAATGTTTCAAAGTCAGTATAATTTTAAAAAACTGTGAGAATAGTAAGGAAAAAAAAAACCATTAAATATTTTTATGTATCTTGATTGTAAAGTCAAAAGACCGAAAATCAAAAAGCTTCTTGTGAATCTTTTGGTTACACAACATATTTGTGTTAGAAGAAATAATCCATACTACTATTTTATTATAAAACTGATATAATACTGAGTAAACAATGAACATTAGAAGCTAGTGAATGACAGTGAAAATGCTAGACCAATTTTCAGTGGATAGCTTTTGTCAGTGAAGACCTTTCATACACATTTTTTGACACTATTTTTACTGTTTATATATTATTCAAGTCAATAACTTAACAATTAAATACTTTGAAGTTTTGAACTCAAATCAATAAATGTCTATATAGATCAGAAGGTAAGATAAATGTTATATATTTTTAGAATTTTACTTGTATGTTAATGGTAGACACTTTTGATCTTTTAACAAAGAATAAAACACATCAGCAAGTGATTTGCAAGCTTGCGTTCAGTATATTATTGCGGTTACTAAAATATACGATTTCTGATCTAATATTTTTTTTTAATTATAAAAGTAATTTGAAAAAAATAAAAGTATGATTCATTAACACAAGTTCTTGACTATAACATAAAAAAATGAAAGGAAGAAATTCGATTTTCACAATTAATTTGAACTAAAATATCTGTCTTTCAGATGATATTTCATTCATTTGAAATTATTTTTACCAACAAAGAACTTTATATCTAAGAAATTTATCCAGATAACGAGTCTCTCTTAATATTCTGGAACAAGGATGGAGGCCCTAAGCATGTTACTTCCTAGTAATAAAGCATTCATATTTTTTTAAAAAATAAATCTTTGTAGCTAATAAATTAAATTATTTTTAATAATATTTAATACTTTTAAAATATTGAAATTACTGTGATATTTTAGAGTTTAATCGATGGCTAACAATTACAATAAAGAGTTAATACATTGTACAGGCTTAAATTTGCATTTATATATGTAATATATGCGGGATTCGAACTCAGACTTTTACACGACCCACCACTCTCAGTGCCATCCCATATTGCTGACCCACCTGATCACACACATGTTGAAAAAATAAATAATCACCAATATCCGTATTTCATGCTAAAACAGCAATCATCAGTTGGTCTAGATTACTATCCTCACACACATATATATGTAATCAGTACTCAGCTTTATATTAAGATAGCCAACTCACAACTCTTTAGCCTTCCATTTCATTGAAAATCTGATGATGGAACGTTCAAAGCCCTTGATAGTGCCATGGTTGTCATCCTACCCATGTTGACATATTAGTCATTCTGACCCCTCATGTACAGGAGAATAATACATTTATATATACATATGCGAGGGATGGGCAGACAAACATACGGTACTAGATTAGTTAAAATACTAATGAGCCATTTAAAAACTCAGATCAAAACAATATTCGTTGCTTCTGAATTAGTTAATACATAAAGTTATTAATTTATTTAACAATTTTATAATTTAAATACCATAAGTATTAGAATCTTAAATAAATCACAAACATTTAAAATAATACCTTTTTGATTTCCATCAGCACAACTTTATTAATTTCTATTGATTTTACATTTAGTTTTCGAACAGCAGTTACATTCCCCTGAAAAAAATATCAATATTTAAATTTTTTTTGTAATGTATATATATATCATTTTCAGTCATTGTTGTTGAATTTACTCCACTTTGTTAGATCCACAGATTTTGTAACATCGTTTCGGTAACCTTTCTTATCCCATTAATGTCACATATGGTCTTTTTATAGGTTTTTCCTAATCTTTTCAGATATAGTCATTTCTTCTAGTAGCATATCTAGAGCAGTTCTATTTTAATCTTTTAATTCTGTCACTGATGTCAGTGACATTGTTTATTTTTTCATTCATGTATATTAATTTTATTCTTGCATGTCACTCCCAACATATAACTTTTTACATTTTATTTTGTTTGTCACTAGCAACATATAATTCTAACCTTTCATACTCTATTTTGTAATTTTCCAATGTGTGTGTTGTAAAAGAAAAATTAAAGAGGCAATTTTTATAAACAGGAATAAAATACATTTAATAAATCGACAAGTTGCTAACATTAAAATACGATTAACTGATGACGTTTGCTTCCGCTTTTGTTTTTGAATTTAATGGCAGTTGAGGCAGGTTTAAGAAATTAACCGAAAGTACTTCTGCGGATTTAAGGATTGTTTGTAATAGTTTGTAAACCGTTAAATTTATTATTTCAATTATATTACAATTTTGTTTTTAATTAACGACATTTTATTTATTTTACATATATATATATATATATATGTTATATGCGTTGAAGTGAAAGTTTTTACGGGTAAAAGATATATTGTAATTCATAGAAGATTTTGGGAACAACCACCTATAATATTAAAGTAATTCCTCAGGTTTGTAAAATTGCTATTATCAATAATAAAATTATCTAAAGATTGGAAATGAAAAATGCAATTAGAATATTATAATCTTCAAATTTTTCTAGATGAAAAATGTACAGTTTTAAATAATAATATGTGTTAATTTAATTTTTTAAAAAAAAGATATTAAAGCGTTGTTAATAAAAATAAATAAATGATCAGATTTCAATGCATTTTTATATAATTATAGAATCAAATAGAATCTCATTTAACACGTAAATACAATAAAAAGCGGATCTGGTTGTTAAATAAATATTGGATCAAAAATTCATATCTTAATTTTAATAATCAACTATTTTATAAATACATAAGCTATAATGATGAAATAAAAGATAATTTTATAAATATAATGACATTTAAATTTTATAAAAACCAAAATGTTTTGCTAAGTAAGCAGCCATCATTCATACTATAACTGATGATGATATTAATAAGATCATTACTGATATCGATATTAACCAATATCTCATTAAATGATATAAAAATTAATTATTTATTATCTGGGTTAGTTCAAGGTTCAAAAAAGAGAAGATCTTATACTTAAAAAAAAAACAGCTGTTACTGATTCAGTTGAAGAAGCAAAAAAGCAAGTAGAAATGTGTGAAAATAGTTGTAGGAAGTAAATTAGTCATAAGATTTATTGTGTCCAAAGGGAAGATGTACAGCTCAAGTGTTTGACACAGTCTGGTACTAAAACTTCAAGGATAGAAAAATACCTAAAGTTGAATTACACTTAGCAGAAAATATATTACTAATGAAACAATCGACCTTAGTTCAAGGTCGAGTTTCACGATTTTACCACAGTCCACGTGTCATCATGCTCCTTTTTTTGTTGATGTAAAATGTATATTATAGATATTAGGTAATATTGTGTCTTCTAAAATTGTCTTTTTTTATTATTTTAATACGTTATAATTTTTTTTCATAAAACAAAATATAAATTCAAGATAACTGTCTGAAATAATTAAAGGGGTGGGGAGTTTGTCTCATGATTTTAAAAAAGAGAAATTGTAAATTAAAATTAAAAAGTAAAAACTAAAACAAAGCAATGGATTTTAGTTAGCTATCAATATTGTTTTATTCAAATCCTTTTCCAAACAGGAAATTGATTTGAATTGATTTTAGACAGTTATCTTAAAACTGAATCTTTACTAACAATAGAGTAAAGATTCTCCTAAAATAGAGATCCATTAGAGGCAGGAAATCTAGTTTAGAATAAATATTCTCTGAGGGGCCAAAAACTTATATAAATAGAGCTAAAAATCTATTATGTTAGAGTTGGGTCAGTCGTTCCTAGGTGACTTCACGTCCGTTTGAAATTTTGGAGAGCCAAGTTGCCATCTGCTATCTTCAGCCGACACTTGCCGCAATGTAGCCCCAAAGAATGCCGCCTGCCACAGAAGATTCGCCAGTACTTCCGAAGAATCCTGAGGTAACCAGCCAAAAGACTGTATAACCACCTTATCCACTTCGTTCTATTTAATGTTTTTTTAAAGCTTTATTAACCGTTTATATCAATTCTTTGCTGCCTAATTATTATGTCATCCAACTCAGCTTCTTATTATTTTTATCAGTTAGTGCGGTTATGATTTAAGTTTAATAATATTTTTATATTTTCTTACTTTATTTATAAATGTCACTAAAAACTTAATCTTACGAACTTCTATTAAAAACGGAAGAGATGGGGAATTAAAATGAGTTCTTATTAATTTTAAATACTTCGTAAGTTTGGGTTATACTTTAAATGAATATTTTTTTATCCAAATGTTTTATCGTAAATTTATACAAAATGTATAAATATTTCTTATTGATCACCATCGCCACAAAGACTGGCGACTTAAATTTGTTTGATAATTTGCACTATTGTAGTTTTGCTTCCTATGTTAAAATATTGATTCAGGAAGGGGGAGCAATGCAAGCTTCATTAATGCTAGTTAGTTTATAATCAATGACTAGATGACGTAGGTCATTATACTCGCATGTTATTACGTATTTGTTAAACCATTTAAGGCTTTTCTTTAATAATTAAATTTATTGATTTTATATTATTATAATAGCATTGCTAGCATGTGTCCAATTATTCATAAGCCGCATAAGGTTTCGATCGGATTCACCTGTACTTCATTCCAGGGAGTCACGATCATTTCGTTAGTCATTCTTCTCCAAGTATATATAATATATACTGCTTTGAATTGCCTGTATCTCATTCCAGGGATTCAAAGCCTCGTTGTTCGTATCCTCGTTCATAAAAGAAGTCTAACTTTACTTCTGGAACATTCTCTTCTTCATGTACCATCGTTACAAAGAAATTGGAGAATGACCTTATTCTGGCCAAATGTGTGCCATTTCTTACAATTAGTTTCCAGCCTGTTTAGCAAAGTAAATCGTAATGATATGCGGTAATAAAACATTCTATTTTCTCTTTATTTGTTGGTGTTTAAAACCAACTTCTCGCGAAGCTGCCCTCCCTCTTTACTGAAATAAACCTTTCCCACAACAATTGAGTTTTCGCTATATCCCATCGTTAAATGTTGAAAATATAAAATAAATAATGTTTTATGCTGCCGATCAAAAATGTATCCGCATTGTAATTATTATAAATGAAATATCTAAATAAAAAAATAAACTTATGTATTAAAATTTTTAATTAGCGAAACTTGATCATATCTTTATAAATGTATTTTTATGTATAAAACGGCCATCAAACCACTCCGATAAATCCATCTCTTGTAACCGCCGTGCTAACTTAATATTTGTCAAAATCAACATAATCTTAATAATATTCTTTAATGTTTATAATGAAACAAAGTT
The DNA here is from genome assembly GCA_028023455.1 of Epiperipatus broadwayi. Classification (NCBI taxonomy): domain Eukaryota; kingdom Metazoa; phylum Onychophora; class Udeonychophora; order Euonychophora; family Peripatidae; genus Epiperipatus; species Epiperipatus broadwayi. Next base: position 11,658,216 of record JAQFVV010000022.1, read on the forward strand.
TATAAGCGTAGAGTCAATTATATATCTAAAATTCACCTTTAATTATGTTCAAAATAAATATTTATATTTTAAATTTAATCCAGTTGTTCGAATCTCATTATTAATATTTATATTTATATATACTCATAACTTAATATCTTGGGTTCACTCAATCTCTCATCATCATCACCAGTTGAGTCTCATGTAAAACGTTGTAGCACCAGGCTGGGATTATGTAGTATCACCGTAGGTGTTGTTCATAATGTTATAGATTTGGGAAATGGGCAAATAGGCTAGAATTCATGATTGCTCCTGACTTGTGTATCTCACGCATGATTGGATTTGGGGTACTTTTGCTTAGATTCTAAATCTTGTTGGGTGGACATACATTTTCGACCGGTACACTAATACCTGTAGCTCATTTTCATAAGGAAATACATTCAATGATTGGAATCCCATTCCTTTCAAGAATTAAAAGAGGGAAACCATTTAGCAATGTAAAAGAAAAAATGCAAAAGAAGTTAGATGGCTCAAACAAAGAATTTGAAAAATATAAATTTTCCATAGTAGTAATGGAAGGGACATCCAATGTAACAAAAGAACTCAGAATACTATCTAACTCTCAGTGACTTCCAAGCTCTTCTAGTTTTACTAGATGGAGGTGCAACACAGTCCAATTCTTGCTTAGACCTTGCCATGCCAATAATCTCATGCCAATTCTACAACTAGATTCTCTCAACATCAATATTTATATAAAAGAGCCAAAAATAATTCCAGCACAAATCTATATTCATGGAGCATGAAAAAGAATTTGGTCACACATTCAAATCCACACTAGCCACAATAGTATGCTGGGAGAAAAACAGTGCAAAACATAAACTAAAGGAATCCTGGCACATCGCCAATAATGCCAATGCAATTAACAAAAAAAGAATCCTGCTTCTCCCTCGCCAAAAAGTGGATCATGTAGACCATCTCATCTACATATAATTTGCATACCATTTATATCCCACTACTCACCTACACTATGTAGACACATCGCTATGATTATGATATTGCTAGAAGATATTGAAAGTATGCTTAGAAAATTACATTAAATATATAAGAATCCCATTAATTCATTTTCAAGATTTTTTTAATTCGGCCTCCAAGTGTTTATATCTAAATAAACATTTGTATAAATAACTAATAACGACTATTAATATAGAAGACTTATTAACAATAGTAAGGATGCAAAAAATGATAAACGCAATAGATTTGTTACTACCTATTGTCAAGATTGTATAAATAGAATAAAATATGAAGTAAATAAAGATTATAATAAATTACTAAAATACCCTACTACTACTATAAAAAACAAATATATAAAATTGTTTAATAAAATGAAGATTATAAATATAAATCAGTATAAATTATTTTATTCTTCTTCTTATAAAACCCATATTACAAAAGTTTAAATTCATACAAATAATAATACATTAGGATTGTTATTCAGGTTTACTGATTTTATTTTGCAAAAATTTTGTAAATATTTAAATAAATAATTAAAAGGCATTTTAGGATATGAATTTTTTTTACAAAAATACATATGTTTAAAGTTTCATTTGTGAGTGACGTCTAGTAAATTCTAAATAATTTCGTCGACATCGTAAACAGTAGTTTAAAGTGAGTGGTCTATCCTCATGCTTTCATTTACAGTACTTAAGATTTGCCCATATATAAGCATTTGGATTGGATAGAATAAGTGGATTCATTTTATTCTTTCCTAAATACTATATCTTGTGTTGGGAGTGAAAGTGCTCATTTATTATTTAACACTTGTAAAAAGCGCACAATTGCTTGAATGGCTGATTAAATGTATTAAAAATACAGATAGTATTTATTATAAACAAATAAAACAATAGCAAATGTACTAGGAACCAAAATATTTTTACAATGGATATTGAAAAAAATGTATCCAAATATTCCAAGACATAAAAGTACACAAATATTAATAAAAAAGTTAAATCAATATATAAATGATATAAACATAATAAATATAATAAAATAGAGTTTAACATTAATACATAACAGCTTATATTTTAAATATAATAATGAATTTTGGAATAAATGTAAGGAATGGGTTATGGGCTTGCAATTAGTATTTTAATGACATCAGTATTTATAAATGAATTACAAACTATTATAATTAAAAAGAAAATAATTATTTAATTAATAATACATTATTCCAGATATGTTGATGATACTTTAATTATAGGCAATAAAAGAGCTAAGAATAATTTTTATAATAATTTTAATAACATATAAATATATTCATTGAAATGAATAAAGTCTTATTCATTTAATGTTGGTCATATGGTCTTCTACATGGTTGAGAGATGATGTTTAGAATTGTGATGATACTAATAAATATAACATTGAAAAGTTAAAATAAAGTTATTATATAATGTATAAATTGTTAATTATCATACTAAAAAGTGTAATTAGGTTTGTAAAAAAAATATTTAAATTTAATTGAAACCATTACAATATATTAAAATTCTCTTGTCGAAGAATGTATTTGAAAACTACTCTGCTTAATTAAAAAAAAAGACTTTAAATTTTAAAAAAATTAAGTCGGTTTTGATAAGAGTTTCGAAAACAAGCATTTTGCAAATTCATCCAATTAAACTTTCCAAATTTTTGTATATTAAATAAAATAGAATCAGGAGTTAAAAAATAAAATATTAATGGTTTGAAAAACAAGATTAATAAAGCCTGTAAAAACAAGTTCAGGTATTCAAAAGCAAGACGTAAGGCTTATATAAAGTCAATTTGACTTAAATTAATTCCCATTTTATTCAAGCAACATCAAACCTTCATTATGTTGACTGAATAGAGGAGAAACGACCGTCAACTGTCAATCTATTGGACATCTGGAATCTTGACAGAAATGATGAAACTATGCTTACTTCATATTTCAAAACTGGAGATTGTTAAAAAATATTATGGCCATTTATCAATTGATTAATGTTTGCCATTGTGAAGAAAACAAACCATGGTTATATAGCCTGCTTTGTTAGTTTAAAAAAAAATACTATTTAGACTTTATCTTAACTCTCTTAAAATCTCCACATTTTTATTTATAAATATAGAATTTAAATAAAAATCAGCAAATATCTAACGACCAATGGATAGAAATTATATAGGCTGCTGTTAATCAATAATCATTCTTACATTAGATGACAAAAACTGGACAGTTGCTTTTGTTTTAAATATATTGTTTATATAATATCTTACTCAGATGGCCTTTTTTTAGAATGCTATTTTTTATAATATATATATTTTTTCTTAACATTATAACTATTCACCCCTTTCCATTTATATTTCTCAAAATAGAATATGATAGTACCTTTCCACATATTTGTTAAGAAAAGTTTAATATTTATATTATTTGATTTATTTTAAAGCAAGCTTTTTAAAAATGTTTTTCTACCAATATATCATTCATTTATCCATCTTCATCCATAAACTTCTTTAATCTATTTTAGTACTAACTTAAGTTTCCTTTTCACTTTTTTTCTAATATTCTATTTGTATATACCCCCTCTACATCATTTGATTTCAATGAATTACTTAATAAAACTTTATAACTACTTCTATTTCACATACTTTTTCTTTTTTTATCTTATCATTATCATCTTATCTATTGACGTTCCTGGTAAGACTTGAATAATCGTTTTTCTTGTCAGCCTTTCTCTCTGAGAGTCTACAACCAACTCTCAACTTTGTTATTGATATCTATTACCATATTATCATATAAAATCACTCAACAATCAATTGACTTTCTTCTAAACTTACTTTCTTCTTATTTTTATCCTTCTTTCTTATTTCTTCATTATTTTTTAGAAGTAATAGTAACCCTTTACTAATGTGGTTCTCATACATTTCTCTATAAAATCTTTTATACTGTTCACTATATTTAATAACTTATTTTTCCATAATTCTTCTAATATCTTATTATATGTCATCTTTTTATTTGTCTTTTCATTTGTAAATTTCCTAAAAGCGGATTTGTTTACTGTTTTTCTAAAGTCTTTTTATTTTGCTCAATATTTTACAAATAGTTCTATACATTTTTTATATACCTAAAAGCGTGTTTCTAGATTTTTTTTTGGTCATATTCAACAATTTTATAAAAAATTACAATCACTGTATCTTTTTCATCAGAATTAAATTTGTATCATTTTATTATGCAACACATCATATACTGTCAGGATTGGCCACCAGGGCATGACATTTTTTCGAGTAAACTATCAACACACCAGGTCAGATGACCATCGTTAAAATATAATTAATACAAGATAATATATAATAAAAATAAAACAAAGCAATAATTTTTTTGGAATTTTATATTTTGTATGAATAATGCAATAAATATAAAAGTTATAAAATTATATATATATTTAATGGCTGTAGATTTTCATGTAGCTTTTCAATAATGTTAATATTCTGTTTAGTCTAACTCTGTAAACTGTGTATATTCAAACACTGTCAGAAAGATTAAAATATTGTGGACTAACATTTATTTAAGAGCTCCTCCTAGCAAGAATCGTATGCATTATGAAAATATAACTGTATAAATTCCATAAAATCCTTCTAAACATTGGTTTGCAAATATTCTAAAAATTCTAACATTGGTTTGTCTTTAAAGAATTAAAATATTCAAGCCACACATTATATCCTTTGACGGCTAAAGTAAGATAAATGATACACATTCCCGAATTCCTAAATCCAAAATACAAATGGCTTTACCTATTGACTAAAATTGCATAAACTGACGCCAGGAAACTAGATTAAGAGTAATAGAAAAAAAGAAAGTTGAATTTCTTGAATGAAATCGGAATAAAGTTCAGTAAACATAACCGTGAAGAATTGGTTTGTTTTAACAAACAACCATATTTGGCATAAATGTAGTGACATGAGAAATAATTATTGAATTTTATTGTTCATAATTTTATCGACTGTTATATAGTCAAATATTTTAATATTTTTCATGCATATTACTTAAATATTGTAAACTTTATGGATAATAAGTTTTTTATGTTTGGATAGTGTATTTTCTATACTATGAGTTTATTTTATTATTCGCATTGATGATATTTCTATATGAAATACATCATTTGCCATATAAATGTAATGTCATGTGAACTTTACCAACCCTATTTTAAATAATAATTGAACTGCCCTCTAGCTGCGAAGTTTGATAACTTTTACAATAAGAGAATGGACAATCTCTTAATGTATTTTAGATCTTTTATGTACAGTTATTTAGAACAATAACAGCCAGAATTCTAATTTAAGCTAGTTTTCTATTTTTTAGTGTTATTGTAAAAGTTATTGAACTTGACAACTAGAGAGCAATTCAATTATTATTTAAAATAGATTTGGTAAATTTCACGTTATATTTATTCATTATTAAAATATTATTTATCAATATATATATAATTTTAATCACAAACACCAATAAAATTACTCATTGATTTTGAACACACATATAAATTTTTTCTTATATTTCTAAAATTTAATTCAAAGAATTTCTTGAATATGAAAAAACAATATCCTGCATGGTTTAGTGCAATGCTAGAGTAACAGATCTGAGAACTAAAGAACCATGAAATGCAATTTGGCATAATCATTTTTGATGTTCAAGTACCAAATCATTTGGCAATTATTTTTTTTAAAAACATATCCTCTAAACACAATGATCTTTTTATGAAGTGGATACAAAAATGTCATTGAAATAAATGTGATGTGATGTATTGTGGCTTCTCCTTTCTCAGAGAGAAATCTCTCTGCCACTATGCCCAGTGAAACCTCTTAGTGACCTCATCTTCCCTTTCCATTCCCCACCTTAATTTTCCATATTCTTCTCTATCTTGCTCCATCCCATTTCTACAACATTATCTTTGTCAACTCTATGGTTTTTATATTCTGTTTATTTCTATATATATATATATATATATATATATATATATATATATAAATATATATATATATATATATATATATATATATATAGTGCCATTACAATTTAGTCATTAGCTAAATTTATAGTAATGTGCATGTAAGAAAATGTAAAACCAAAATCATCATCACATTTTTATATAACAATAAATGAAGCTGTAGGGCATCCAAGTTTAAACCCTACCAGATCCAGTTTTAAAAGCTTTAGACAGAAAGAGAGTGGGTCAGCAATTATATTCTTTATTTGTTTGTGTGTTGATAGAAAGGTAATACACACATTTAAACTATTCAATATTTAATTTTTCTGTTAAAAAGGAATGTTAAAACGCATATGTATAGGCAATATGTGTTATAAAAGCTATTTAGTTAGCCATCATTAAATTTCAGATATTAAACATTTTAACTTTCTTTAAAACTAACCTATGCTTGATCAATTTTAATATCTTATTCTGTTTCTATTTTGCTTTTCTATAATTGTAATTGGGATTTAAAAGCTAAGGATTTAATTTTAAATATTAGGGTTATAATTACTAAGCTGGCAATTAGATTATTGTAATGATAGTTTATGAATGATTTGAAATGATAAAGTATGTGTGTACATTACATACAGAAATTTACATTTATTAAATATTGAAAGAAAAAGAAGGGTTAAATCTGTCAAATTATTTTTTTTACAATTTTGTGTTAAATCAGATATCTATTTTTGTAGCAATTTTGTTTTTATAAATGATTGTTTGTCATTTTGGGAGCTTAAGCTTGGTGGGAACTCTAATTTTGAAATTGCCTCATCTTAAGATTAAAGGAAAAAAACTCCAATTTTAGATATTACAGATATACATGAAAAAGGAAAAAGGATTAAGTCTATTTTTTAAAGACAAAAGTGTCTGAAAACCAGGTGTGTGATTTTTTGGGTTGGTCAAAAATAGCAATTCACACTATCACTCTAATTGGGTGAGTTGACTCAAAAAAATCGGATATAAAAGCAGTCTGGAAAATCAGTTGAGCGATTAGATTATTGTTATTATAATATATTGAGAGAGAGACTTTTTAAAAATTATTGAAACTAAAGCAGACAAACATTTTTAGTTCTGCTAGATAGTTTTTTTTTTAAATCATTTTTTTATGAAGTTTTGAATGTTGAAAATATAAAAAATGATGGGGTAGAAAAATTAGATGTGTCCCATCAAGACCTGACCATCACGGAGCCACATATCATATGGGAAAGAAAAAAATGTCATGTCTGGAAAATAATATTCTACACCTTTCAACTGACTGAGAGAAATAAGATGTTTTTAAATAGAAAGAAGAAAGTATTCACCTGCATTCGAAGGAGATCAGAAAGATGAATTAATCTACTGATAAATATTAATCATTGAATCCAATTAATTGTTCCAGTAACTGAGTTTGAACCCCAGAAAATCACAATGTGAAAACAACTGCTGTATTTCATCCACGACAAGAATCATGCTGAATGGAAAAATTTAAAATCGGTATAAGAATTTCTAAATTGTCCACTAAAGCAAATAACCATATTTGAATCATCATCATCAAATAGTTATACACCTCAAGAAAGAGATTGTTCCAAAGTAAAACGGAAATGGTAGCTACAGAAATATAGACATTATACAAGATAAGTTTGAGCCCTTGGAAGTTCGTCACAAAACAAAAGATCGATAATATGACTTTTTATATCTATTTTTTTTATGATATCAGAGTCTTAATAAAATTTTAGCTATAAAGTGGTATAGTTTATTTAAAGAACTTTTAAAGACAATTCAGATCTATTAAAACCAATAATTTCTTACCAATAATAACCTTGAGCTTCAGAAATGATCTTGAATGTATCAAAATTATTTGTTTATTAATTTACAGTTATGAAATATTAATGTGTAAAATAATTTTTTGTATTATTATTTTGGTTTTAAATAATATTTTGTTATTATGGGATAAAACACACACCTACATAATAATACTTTTACATGCGTATAATTGTGTGCGAATGTGAAGTAATAAGCAGTGTTAAAATATTAAATTATTTTGTTTTAAGAAAGTATAGCATTTCAGAAGTAGAAGGGAGGGGGAGAAAATGATTTAAAACTTGTTCGGTAAAATTTGCTCTTTCAATTCTACTAACATTTTTTTTTAACATTCTGCTTACATGTTAAATTATAAGGTATGTGTGCCAATGAGTGAATATTTTTTTTATATGAAATACTTTTCTTGTGGATGGAACATTTTAACAAATCGGTTACCCAATTTAATACAATATACTTTTGAAATACATTTATGGGAAAGGGGGAAGAATTTAAAATTTAATGTTATGATTTTAAAACAGTCGATTATGATTATTGTTGTTATTGTTAATATAAATTTTCATGTAAATATAGAAATTTTTATATATACGTTAGAAATGCAGTAATAAATATTAGTTTATGTTATTAAACGAGGTGTATATATTTCATTAAGAGTAGTCTTTATCAAGTGTGATCATTCATCATCAATGGTTGAATATTAGTTGTTTAAGTTATGATTAAATATGCTAAGATTAGAAATAATTATGAATTTCTTTATAAAAATTAGGTTTTATGATTAAGCTTAATCCTAAAGCTGTGGTTGAAACCATTGTCATTATTGTTATCATTATCATCATCATCATCATCATCATCATTTTAATTAATATGTTTAAAGGCCATAAATAAATATTGATTTCATAGTATTTAGTGATTTCTTAGTATTATTATAACCACCGTCCCATCATCTATTTCATGCAAGGATGAGTGAATTGCCATCCTAAATTAATAGTAATCTGAGCTAGTAAAACTTATAAAAAAATATTGAAACACATTTGTTATGCTAAGGTCTAAGAAATGATTTATGTCTAATGAATTCCACTTCAATTTAAAGATGTTTTATGTTACCTAGGTGTTTACTTAAATATTAGTGCATACAGTGTTATGGGTCTAAAATCAAAATCATACATTTTGTAAGAAATAAAGTACCAAAAGGGATTCAAACCCAGTACATGTGAAAAGGTTATTAGATATAACTGTGTTTAGATTCAGATAATGTAGTGGCGCCCTGATAGACCTATTCACTTGTTGATCACTTAGACATGCACTTAACATCAAACCAAGAAATGAAAGTGAGTAAAATCTACAGTTGGATATACCTGAGAAGATATTTTATTGTGTTACTAGTGTACTCACTCACTTGATTTCCATATACCTGAGTTATAGTAGTCGTTCTTAATAATTTGTTTATAATTATTGATATTGTGATATCTTGAGATTTCTAATTATAGAAATAGGTTTCATTTAATCCAATGACCCTTAATATGATTGATAACTCAGTCGGATCTCTTTGTTTAATAGCCACTACTCAGGTTAAATAATTCGTTTGATCATCTTTATTAGTTACAATGAATATAATATTTAAATTTTTGACATTTTAATATATTTTAACACCGGATCTTATTGATCTCTTTAATAAGTTACAATATATATATATATATATATATATATATATATGTATATTGTAACTTATTATATGATATATATATATATATATATATATATATATATATTACTCTCTGTACTAGTTTACCCATCTCTCCAACTCCCCATTTTATATTAATGCATCTATTCCTCTATCCTGCCCACTGCCACTATAACACTCAACAATTCTTCTAACACAATCATCCCACATTTTGTGTAAATATACTTAGATAAAGACTTTATCCAAATCTTCTGTATACCTTTCTCACCCATCTTGTTGCCTGTCACTTACTCATAACCCAATTAAATGCTATTTTGGCTATTCTCTTATTATCCATAAATTGTAATCTACTGAACATTTCCATTTTGCTTTTTGCATCTCTTATATGAAAACTTGACCATCCCATTTCTCCTTGAATTTCCTCCTTTGCTATCCACACATCTACATCTATTGCATGTCTTCCTACTTATTTTTGTATTTTTTCTAAATAATCTAACATCCTTTTATTATCACATAATGCATCGCTACCATAAGTTAATCCTGCTATTGCCATTCCCTTTCATAAAATTCTAGCTATATCATATTTATTATATGAAAGCATTGTTAATTTCTTTATCAGTCCCTTGATGTGATGCATTGTAACTTCTTATATGGATTCAAGAATTTCTTAGCCACTATGCCCGGAGAAATCTGATAGCCACTTTAACTTCCCTTTCCATTCCCTGCTCTAGGTTTTCCCATATTCTTCTCTATACTGCTCCATCCTATTTCCATGACATAATCTTTGTAAACTCCATCGCCTTTACATCTAAATCCTCTGATCTTTTCCCAAATCTAGCATAAAAACCAATAACCCACTTTCTGTATAATCACTTTGTTTATAATTATTCTTCCACAACTTCATTATTTTTACCCTTCCTGTTTTCAGGCATTTACATTCAATTAACAAATGCCTAATATTTTCTATGCCTTCCTTACACAACTTGCAGTCTAAATCACATTTTTCCATTTATGTGTATATTCCTTTGTTGCTAAAGATCCCATTCGAGACTTAAACAGTAAACTACTTTCATTACTATTATCATAAATTAATTCACACCTAACGTTTACTTCTATATATATTTACACTCTTTTTATTTTCCATCTTAGCTCTCCATCTCTCCAACTATCTATTCTTTATTAATTCATCTATTCTTTTATCCCATTCCTTACCACTATAACACTCAACAATTCTCCTACCACAATCATCTCACCTTTTGTATAAGTATACTGACATAAATTCTTTATCTAAAATTATCTGCATACTGTACTACTTTTCTCAGACATCCAGTTGCTTGCCCTTTACTCATAACTCAACTAAATACCATTTTGGCTATTCTATTATTATCCATAAACTACAATCTGCTGAACATTTTCATTTTGCTTTTTGCATCTCTCATATAAAAACTTGACCATCCCATTTCTCCTTGAGTTGCCTCCTTTGCTGTCCACACATCAGTATCTAATGCATGTCTTTCTACTTCTCTTTGTACTTTTTGTAAGTAATCTAATATCCCTTTATTAAACATAATGCATCACTACCATATGTTAACTCTGCTACTGCCACTCCTTTCCACACAATTTTAGCTACATCATATTTATTATATGAAAACATTGTTAACTTCTTTATCAATCTCTTTCTTTTCTGTTTTATTTATCATTTTTTTCCATTCATCCAAGCAATTTCTTTGATTACTTCAGATGATTCTGAAATAGTTATACCTATTCACTACACTTAACTTTATATCCTCCCCCCTCAGAAAATTCTTTGACTTCTCTTTCTCCAGTATTAATCATCATTACTTTTGATTTTTTCTCACTAATTTTTCCCCCATCTATTTATTCACCCTTGCTCATGCCCTCAGCATAATGTTCACATCTTCCTTTCTTTCTGTGCACAAGAAAACATCATCTGCAAATAAAAGACCCAATAATATATATACTCCCTTGCCACCTATTAATGGTATCTCTACCCTTCTTCCTAGTCTTTCTATTGCTCTCTCTATTTCTCTCAAATAAAATAAAAACAAAATAGGTGACATAGGGCATCCTTGTCTTAGTCCCACCCCATTTTTAACTTTAACTGATTCTATATTCCCTAATTGATAGGTATAGTAATTATTTTCATATAATCTCATAATAATATCCACTAAAACTCCATACATTCCCAAATTTACTAAACTTACCCATAAGCTATTTCTATTTACTCTACATGCCTTTTCTATACCTATAAAAACCATATATAACTTTTCACTTGTATTCCTACTCATATCTATAAGCTATGTAACTATAAATTAACTTTCTTCTATATATCTATACATTAAAAGACTCCTTGCATTTCTGCCACTGTATTATTTTCTTCCATCAATTTTGCTACCCTTCCAGCCACCATATATGTGAAAAATGGACATTACCACTATCATCTATAATTGCTTAACTTTTCTAGCAAAACTTTACAACTGTCTCCTTGTGGACAATATATATCAACATTTATATTCAATTAAACATTTTTTAAAAAAATAAATATCTTTTCATTATATATACTTTATTCTTTCATTATATACAATGATATACAAGTAAACAAATTTTTTATATTTGATTAATTGTTATTAAAATTCTATTTTATCTAACAAATAGCAACATTTTATCTAAGTAATAGAAACAAGATTGCAACACAGTATTTATTACAACAGCTTTCTTAAACTGTGGGTCGTGACCCCAAAAGAGGTCATGAAGCGAAAAGTTGGGGTCATGAAATTTTAATTCAGATATATGAATTTAAAGAAATATTAGTTGCCATCCTTTCATTATTTTTAATTTAATATATTACATTTTCTGTACAGTGCAATTATAAAATCGTAATGATAGCTAAGTTGAGCTGTAAATTATTATTTACATATTGAAAAATAACACTAAATGCATCATAATAATGGTGTCGCATTGCAATTTCAGCAAATAAGTTATTTCAGAATCAAAATATATGCTGCAGTTGTGAGAATAAGGTTGGTGCCATTGTAATTACATAATGCATTTCCCATCAAGTTATTTATTTTGGTTTCATTTCAACAAATGTCCACATTGCAAGAACAATACAATATTGTATTTTACTGTTTTACTCTACTAAGGTTAGTATTTATTTAAATAAGTATTATGAAAGATGTTATTTTTTTATATACACCTGGGTCTTGTTTTGTGCAGTAGATAGGTTCCTCAGAAAATATGCACAAAAGAAATCGCACAAAAATAGACTTAACTTACCTTGAAAGATGGGGATAGGGGTTGTAATTTTCAGAAATCATATAAAAGCAAAGCAAGGAAAAATTACTTTAAAATTCGCATTAAAAAAATAAGGAAATAAATTGTGACTAATAAAAATTTCAAATATTTGGAAAAAAAAAATACAAGACAAACTTCTTTTACTTTTTTTATTAACTACAGTATTTAATTTTACATTTTTTCATACATATTTTATACATAAGCGGTTATTTGGCTATTTTACAATATGCATTCGTTTGTGAAATGTTAAGAAATCAGATTTGTCATGTGACATACAACTAGCACCACTTTCAGTCTTGAACTGAGTTAATGGTTTTTTGTTTCTATATTTAAAAAATGAGATCGTAATCAAAACAAAAAGATTATAGATTATCATTAGAAAGATTATTTTCAGTTTATAAACTCAATAAAATCTTCGTTATTATTTATTTTAAAAATCTAAAAAAATATTTCTTTCTGTTATAATTGACAAAATATGTTTTAAAAGTTTAAAATTTTTGACTATTTATTGCGATATTTTTATATGTAAATATAAATCTATTCTTATTATTTACTCATTAGTATAAGTAGGTTATTTACATAAAGGCTAATATTTAAAATACAGCTTCAGGCCATATTCACATTAGCTGCTAATATAACGTTATATTTTTGAAAAAAAAAGTACAAGTCAAAATAAGTTATTAATAATTTAAATTGCTTGATATCTAATAAATATAGTGAAATATGAAAGATATTAAGAAGAAACATGAATCGCATAACTTCAAAATCACATTAAAATAATCCGCATAAAACGAGATCCAGGTGTATATAAATGCTTGTATACTTTTTTTTCTCACTTTTTTATTCAAAATTTATCATCCTATTAGTTATTATAAAAAAATATTTTTTATTTGAAACTTATTGTCATTTATTTATTAACAAGTAAAAACATATTCCTATTTTTTAAACTTAACAGGTAATTTATAATTGATTTATCGATATTTTTTAAATATTAAAAAATAAAACATACAAGGATATTAAAAATAAAACATACAGGAGTATTATTCTTCCTATAATTAAACAAACAACAAGGCTGCCACTTGGTGTCTCTGCTAACTAATAAGTACAGTACTGTTATTTTACTTATATTTTAAGATAAAAATACTTTTTACCCATGGATAAATGATTGAACTTGAGTACCAAAGGTAATGATGCAAATGACAATGCTACAAAGTCTCTTCAAGCAGGATCTCACAATCAGAAAGAGGCATCTAAGATGCAAAAAAGAAAATATGATGAAACATTTCTCTAATTTAGCTTTACTTTCAACAACTGTGATGGTAATAAACAACCTCTTTGTTTAATTTGCAATAATGTTTTGTCTATGGAGAGTACGAAACCATCAAAATTAAAAAGACATTTTGAATCCAATCATCCTTCATATGTCAATAAACTAAAGGAATATTTCGAACGACTGTTAAAAACTTCAAATAAAGAAAAACAATATTCTGAGAAATTTATAACTGTTAATGAAAAATATTTACTCGCATCATATGAAGTTTCATATCTGATTACTAAAAATAAAAAGTCATATACCATTGGAGAAGATCTTATATTACCTGCTGCTATTAAAATGGTAGAAATACATCACGGAAGTAAATATGATGATGAAATTCTGAAAATTACTTTGTCAAATGACGCTGTCACTAATAGAATTTCTGAAATTAGTAATGACCAATTTGAGTAACTTATTACTAGACTACAAAAAGCCCAATATTTACAATTCAGTTGGACGAAACAACTGAGATTTCAAAAATAGCTTAATTATTAGTATATATCAGTTACATTTATAAAGAAAACATTGAGGAAAAATTGTTATTTTGTTGTTCTTTGGAAGAACATACGAGAGGGGAAGACATATATAATAAAGTAGACAATTTTTTTTTAAAACTGAAGGTTTATAATAGAAAAATTGCTTTGGAATATACACAGATGGTGCAAAAGCAATGACTGGTGAAAATATTGGTTTTAAATTATTTGTTAAAGCTTCTGGTAGTAATCAAGTAACTTTTACATACTGCCTGATCCATCGAAAGGTCCTTGCAGCAAAAAAATAATGGAGTTGAACGATGTGCTTCAGGATGCTGTCAAAATTATAAATTTTATTAAAAACCTCGCCCTTAACAGCCGTTTATTTTCAAATCTTTGTAAAGACATGGACTGTGAATACAAAAATTTATTATTACATGTAGACGTAAGATGGGTGTCAAGAGGGCAAAGTTTAAGAAGATTATTGCCATTAAAAGAATTATTGTATTTTTAATCAAACAAAAATCTGATCTTGCTGTTCTTTTTCAAAATGACATATGGCTATCAAAACTGTGCTATTTGTCTGATATATTTGAGAACCTAAATGATTTTAACTCGTCTCTTCAAGGATAAAATAGCAATATTTTTACTTCGAATGATAAAATTGAAAGTTTTATTTAAAAGATCAACATTTGGAAAAATAAAGTGGAAAATGATTAATTGGAAATGTTCTCGACTATCAACAATTTTATAATTGAAAAAAAATAATTGTAAAACTTTAATTGCAAAAATTATTATAGATCACTTAAAAACCCTAGAAGCACAGTTTTGCAAATACTTTATATTGAATTTAGATTTCAAAAAGTTATCTTGGATTCAAACACCATTTTTGATTGACATTAGTGAGATTAATCACCTGCCATATAAAACCCAAGAAGAATTTGCTAAGCTATCAGTGACTCCAACTTAAAACTTGACTTTCCACAAAAACTTTGACTAAATTTTGGATCGGAGTTTAGGACTGAATTTCCCACAATTTCTGAAATGGCATTAAATGTTCTTCTGCCATTCAGCTCTACATACTTATGTGAAATGAGTTTTTCAGCTTTAATGTATATTAAATCCAAATATCGTTCAACGCTGAAAAACGTTGAAGATACTTTACTTATATTTCAACAAGATTTAATTTGTTGTGCAGCAAAAAACAAGCACTTCCATCTCATTAAAACGTGATTTTTTTTCCTTAATTTTTTTATATTTAAAACAAATCCTAAAACTATTTATTTTCATATGTATATTATTTACTAAAGAAATAAATTATTTATGGGAATATTTATTTCTAGATCTATTTTATGTTTAATATCTGGGGTCGCGAAAAAATCTCGATGATAAAATGGGGTCATGAATTAAAAAGTTTAAGAAGCGCTGTATTACAACATAAATTTATATTTACAGCTTAACTTAATAAAATGTTTGCTATAAATGACTAAGCCTTTAAACTTCCTAATTTCAAAGATTTTATATCTATTCATATTATTTTCATTTAAAAAATATAATTAAATATTTTATATATTATTATAAATCTTTAAAAAATATTTCATTTCTTTTTTTTTTCATTTTTCATAATTCTTTATTCGATTATTTGACAGTTTCAACACTCTAGCAGTCTTCTTCAAATCTATAAAATATAATTGCATTATGTTATTTCTTAGTTATTTACACAAATATACAATAACATTATTTTGATACATTTATATATAAACTGTCAGATAAATGAATTGAATAAAGTACTATGAGAAGTGATAAGTGTAAGAATAAAAAGTATTGAGTATCTTATATATTTATACAAATCTCTGTAAATACTACTTGATTTTAAGTAATGAAATAGAACACTCTTCTTCGAAATGTAAAAGTGATTGGGTTGAGAGATAAATATTAACTCATTAAACATGCCCATTTATCATTTACTGTTTTTAAATCACATTTTGTATGATTTTAAATGTTCATTTTTGTCCTCTTATAAACTAGAAAAAAAATCACACTAGTCATCTTAATTTTTATTAGTGCAATGTCAGTATGTCAGCATGTAATACTTAAATAAGGCTAAAACCTTAGTACACGCACTGTGATCGTTAATGTTTAACAGAAATAGTGGACTTAATCAGTGAAGAATTTATTAGCTTCATGTTCCCAAATCATAATGCTTTAGATTTGCCTATATATATAGAAAAATAGGTTGAAAATAAGAGTGACCGCTCTTATCTTTATAAAGTCGAATCTTGCATTTAGATTTGTAGAGGTCTCTCTTATAATAAATTAAGCACTCAAGGCCATGTACTAAGGTTTTAGCCTTGTTTAAGTAGTAGTAGTAGTAATCTTGCATAATTTTGTACAATAATTTATTAGTCTACAAACATTATAAATGATCTCTTCACTGCATGCAGTTACCTGCAAAACTCTCAAGCTACATGACTTTCATCCAAATAAGAGAATCCACTAGTGTTTACAGTGTATGCATGAAATGTTAAAAATAATATTTATTAAAATCAATAATATTACAAATAGCTTACCTTATACATTCCTTGTAAAATATATAATTGCTGGCTTCGTGACTTTTCTCCTGATTTCTTCTAAAATAATATTATTAATAAAATCATATTTAGTTTTATATTTGCTAATATGTAGATTTCATTACTATTCTTTAGTTGTCATAGTAATAGAGATAATTATTTTTATTACTACTTATATTATGAAATAAGTCTTATGAGATATCAATTTAATTTCAATGCCCCCCCCCCCCCAAACACATGGTTAAACACTGAAGTAGATAGAATGAAAGGTTCTAAAGGTTAAGTTTTATGGGTCATGTTCAGTTCTCTTTCTTCTGGTGCTTAAGCTTCTTATGAATTCCTGAGCAATAAAAATAATTGAATTATTATTAGTTTTATTCCTGATTTCATAAAATCTTAAATAATTCAATCAATATATATATATATATGTGTGTGTGTATAAAGGTATATTTTTGTTTCATTCATATATATGTTTATTTGTTGTTACTATTAATATTATATCAATGTTTCAGATGGATCTACTAATGATAATACTGAATAATAGAAATCATTCAAAAATATTGCAACATTTTATGTAGATGAATTTTTTTTATACATAATCATAGAAACTACCTGGTAAAATTTATATTGGTTAAAAAATATCTGCAATAACAAATATTTTGCTCTTTGATCTTTTCATGGAAAATTAAAGTTAACTAAATCAAGGGTTAAAATATATCTTAATTTTTCATATGTCGCTTTCTATTTAAATAATGTTAGTATCAAAATTAAAATATTTTTAGCATAATTAGTATTTAAAACGTTTTAAAATTACTAAGAATAATAAAAATTCATATTAAATTATAAATACATAAAAGCACTCCACATCTAAACAATACTAAACAACAACATAAATCTCAATCTATTTGTTGTCAAGGCCACTTGTATGTTGTGATAAAGGTGAATATCCACCTTCATCTATGGTCTAATATACTTATATAGTCATTAGAGATTGAAACTTGATTGAAAGAGATTGAAATTTGTAATTCAAAGAAATTTAAATAAACCTCATTAAACAGGTAAATGTAACCTATTTTTGAAAGTAGACTAACAAATAAACAATTTTAACTTTCAAACTGCACTGATCTATATGGATTTATAAATGTAAATACATGAAAGCAATTCACATCTAAACAATACCAAACAATAACAAGACTTTTAATCTCATACGTAGCACATCCAAATCTATATTAACATTAATGGAAAAAACAATGGTCTCATATCAATTTTCAATGCTTCAAAAACATTAACTATGACACTATTCTCCTCAAATAATTACTTAACAATTATTGCTAATCATTTATTGGGCTAAAACTTAGCACATCATTTTAAACTAGATATATACTTTAAATTTTTATTAAATATTAATTATTATTATTATTATTATTATTATTATTATTATTATTATTATTATTATTATTATTATTATTATTATTATTATTATTATTATTATTATTATTATTATTATTATTATTATTATTATTATTATTATTATTATTATTATTATTATTATTCATTCGCTTAACATTACTATTTGTAATAAGTATTTTTGGCATTGTAATAGCACTTGTACTTGTGCTAACATTTCATTTGTTGATAATATTTGCTATCTAGGTGTTTTTATTGACTCCAAACTATCCTGGTCAAACCATATTGACACTCTTTGTTCTTGTTTATGTAAATTAAATTATATGTTTTTCTACTTATCTAAATTTTTTCCTTGGTCAGCTTTGATTACTTTATATATTTCTTCTTATCAAAGCTTATTATGTTATAATATTTCAGTTTGGGGAACTGTTTTACTTTTGCAATGATTACTCTGTCTGTTTTACAGAATTATACAATGCGTATCATTTTTGGTAGATCACGTACCACATCTGTTAAAGATATTTATGAAACATTTAATATACTAGATGTTTTCCATTTGTATAAATATAGAGTGATTCTTGATATTTATTGTAGAGAACTTCATTTGGATACTACATCTTCTGTTGTAAATACTTGTTTATCTACTAAATATCAACTAGCTTTACCTAATTTTTTTAAAACATCCAGTAGGAAGCAATTTAGTTATAATGGTCCTAAATTATTTAATATGTTTGTGAATTTAATGAACACTACTTATTTGATTTTTAAAAAACATTTATGGCATTGGTTATATTATGCTAAGCATTAGTTTTATCTTTTGTTTATATTGTATGTTATGTTGTAATTATTTACTACTGTGATTGAATTTCCAAATGTAATATTTGTAAAATTTTAATATTTTATGTTATATTTATACTTTTTTTTTGTGTGTATTTTATTGATGTTTTTAGTTGTTACATTTAAATTCCTCACTCAAGATTTTTCTTGTATGGAATTTATCTCACTGTATTATACATTTATTGTTTGCTTCATAATGAATAAAAATAAGTAAATTATCATCATCATCATCATCATTATTATTATCATTATTATTATTATTATTATTATTATTATTATTATTATTATTATTATTGTTGTTATTATTATTATTATTATTATTATTATTATTATTATTATTATTATTATTATAATTATAATACTACACAACTACATGAAATAATGAGAGTTCAACTCACTCTACTTTTTCCATGTGTAATATTTTAAACATACTTTTAATTTTTCATTTTATCACATTGTACTTTAATTACTTGAATAAAACGTTTAAAAAAGTAAATGACCCCCAGGATAGATTTCATGTTGAATCAATACTCTTCATCTGTACCAAGACACAACTTTTCACATTTTCATTATTTTTGCATAGTATTACAATTTAATCTAAAAGTGTTAAACTTTCTGCACTCACAGTTATGATATTATTCTCTCTGAAAACATGTGAGAGATTGTAACCTGGATCAACTGAGAAGTGATGGTTCTGCATGAAATACATATGGTGGATTTTTTTTTTTGCAAATGATTTTAAGAAAGTGTCATCCAATGAAAATTTATAAGTAGAGTTGAGATATTAGTCAATGAAAAATAGTGAAATGAGTTGAATTATTCTATGCGATTGTGTTTAATAATAATAGATTCACTAGTCTATATATTCATGTTAAAATGGTTATTTTCAATCTAACAAATTAGTAATAGTCATTAAATTATATACCTGGTGAGAATAGAAATATGATTGCAGGAAGTTTATTAATTTTATATTAAATTATTAATAAATTTATATTGTTAAATACTGAACAAAAATAATAAAGACAAGTGAGAGATTGTGACCTGGGCCAAGTGAAAAGTACTGGTCCAGTATGTATTTATTTTACATGATTAAAGAATATATGATAAAAAAAGAAAAATATAAGTACATTTAAAATACTATACATAAAAAACTTGAATGAAATTATATTAATTATTCCATGTATTTAATAATAACCTATGTATTAATTTTTTACCAAAGATTAAAGTGTACATCTGATCTAAATATATGATTATTTCCAGCCTAATAAATTAATAATCATTAAAAGTATTTTATTGAGATAGATAATGTCATCGTTTAACACGTTTAGATAAAATTGTAATATTGATTCATACAAAATGTTTTAGTCAGGGCCAATGGGACAGTTCTGGTTGGCATGAAATATACTGTGGAGGTCATTTACCTTTTTCAGATGATTGTATTTATGTGATTAAAGTATCTAAGCTGAACTGTTAAATTATATATTAAAGATTATATATATGTAAAAGCAAAATGAACTTGATTTAATTATTCCATGTGATTGTGTTCAATAGTAATAGATAAATTCATCTTTAATAAAAGTTTACAGTGTAAAACATATATATATATATATATATATATATATATATATATATATATATATATATATATATATATATATATATATATATATATATATATAAAAAGTATTGCAGTTTGTAATGTTATAATTGACTATTTATTAGTCTGCATTACAGTGACATGTTTATTTCATGTTTAAAGAGGTTTATTTAAACTTCATTGTATCAATATTTCATACTCTGTAGTCAAGTTGCAATCTTTAAGTGTCCATATATATTCAATGGACCATTAGTAAGAATGGATTTCCATTCTTGCTATTAAAAGGTGTGAAGGTTGCCTTGACAGCAGTGAGAAATATTGATTACTATATTTTACTGTGAATGTTTAGGTAGTTACTGGTTGGAATCTAATATATATATATATATATATATATATATATATATATATATATATATATATATATATATATATAGAGAGAGAGAGAGAGAGAGAGAGAGAGAGAGAGAGAGAGAGAAAATGATATGATAATGTTTAGTATAATAAATGGTTAATAATAATCATTAAGCAATTCCTTTGGGAAGGATAGAGTTATGATTACTGCAAGTTTAGCACTATTAAATTAAATTTTAATAATGTGGCATTCTTAAATACTAGGAAGATAATAAAGACGTACGAGAGGTTGAGATCTGGGTCAACTGGAATGTGCTGGTTCAGCATCAAATGCATTTTGCAGGTCATTTACCTATTTCATAGAGTGTTATTCATACAATTAAAGTATCTGAGGCAAAATCAAAATTATAAGCATATTTAATTTAGGTGAAAGGAGTTTTGCTATTAACTGAAAGGAGACCCTTTGATTCCTCTTGGAGGCCTTAAAGGAATCGAGCAGGGCAAATTCCTAATGTCCACTCCATACGTTCTTGTCGTTGCAGCTGTTATTACTATGTGATTATTCATATAGTATACGAACATAGATGGGCTGCTCACCAACACGCATTAGCCAGCGTGGTGAGTTTTTTGGCTTTTTACCTCTGAGTTTAAGATCAAGAAACACCATGGTCTTTCTTCTCAGTGCCTGATAAGGCAGAATGAATGTTTGTGTAAATGATAAATATTTTCCCAATACATATATACAATTATGACAGACAAAAATAAAGCATGGCCCTTATTCCCAGGAGGCTGTAAAGTCACCAACTAAGGCAGCGGTTGGTGGCCGAAGGCGGAGGGTGCTAAGAATCCCGTGATTGAGGACCCAGGCTGCCATTTGATGACGACTTTTTATTTAGGTACTTACAACTGCAGATCACTTTCAAGTGAAGGAAGATTGCAAGAATTAGAAGAAGAACTCTCTTATATTAAATGGGACATTATTGGACTTTGTGAAGTTAGAAGAAAAGGTGAAGAGACAATTGATTTAAAAAGTGGACATATACTCTATTATAAAGGCACAAATATTGGAAATACAAGTGGAGTAGGATTCATTATAAATAAAAAGTGGAAGAACAATATTGTGGAGATTGATGGTGTATCGGACAGAGTGGCAAGATTAGTTATACAACTTAATAGCAGATACCAAATGCAGATAATTCAGGTTTATGCCCCAACAAGTTTTCATAGTGATGAAGTAGTAGAAGATTTTTATATGGATGTACAAAAGGCTTTTGATCAGAGTAAACACCATTTTAAAATTGTTATGGAAGACTTTAATGCTAGAATTGGTAAAAAAATGAAAGATGAAAGTGCTGTGGGTAATTTTGGTTATGGTAATAGAAATGAGAGAGGACATAGACTTGTGGAGTTTGCAGAAAAAGAAAAACTTTATATTATGAATTCTTTTTTTTTGAGAAAAATGTTAAAAGGAAATGGACATGGAAGCATCCAAATGAAGGTACAGCAGAATTGGATTATATTTTGACTAACAGGAAATACATATTTCAAGATTGTAATGTTCTTAATAAATTTAACACAGGAAGTGATCATCGATTAGTAAGGTGTAAGATACGTGTTAATGTAAAACTAGAGAGACAAAAATTATTAAGAAAAACAATATTTACAGTTGATATTCCTAATCTTCAGAAACATTCTAATGAATTTAAATTAGAACTTACAAATCGGTTTCAAGTATTAGTAGATTTTGAACATGATTCAGATTTGAATGAAATTAATATGAAAATAACTGATACACTTTTGAAAACTGCAACAAAGATAGCTGGTAGAAAGAAACAGCAATTGACCAATAAAATTTCTACTGAGACTAGAGAATTTATAAAGAAAAGAAGGAATATGAAGATATACAAAAATGATGCATTAAAAAGAATTGAATATCTCGAATTTTGTAAAATGGTGCGGAAAAGAGTTGAAAATGATATAAGAAAGTATAACTGTGAACTAGCAAGGAAAGCTGTAGAAGAAAATAAAAGTCTTAAGAATGTAAAACAACATTTTGGTATTGGTAGGAAATTTATATCTGCAATAAGAAAAAAAGATGGAATTATTACTAAAAGGAGAGATGACATCATGAAATTGGTAGAAGATTTTTATCAATAATTATATAGTAATAAAGAACAAGTACCTCCTATATCTATTACATCTTCCAAATTGCCCAGAATTTTAAATGAAGAAGTGAGACATGCAATTAAATGTATGAAGAAAGGAAAGGCTCCAGATAATGACGGAATTATAACTGATATATTAAAAGAAGCAGGTGAAGAAATAGAAATTTTTTTAGCAAAGTTATATACCAAATGTCTAAATGATAAAGATGTACCGGATGATTGGAAGAATGCAGTAATAATATTAATATTTTAAAAAGGTGATAAAGAAGATATTAGAAATTACAGACCTATCAGCCTTTTATCAGTTTTATATAAAATTTTTACCAAGATAATTACTACTCGTCTACAGAGAACATTGGATTTCCACCAACCAAGAGAACAAGCCGGATTTAAAAGTGGTTTTAGTACAGTAGATCATATCCAGGTATTGAGAGAAGTTATAGAAAGGACAAATGAATATGAGTTGCCATTATGCTTAGGATTTGTAGATTATGAAAAGGCATTTGATTCTATAAACATTTCTTCAGTGATTAAAGCATTAGATCATCAAGGTATAGATCCAGGATATTGTCATATTTTAAAGAATATTTATAAAAATGCAACAGCAACAATTAGATTACATAATGACACTGGGAAAGTCAACATTGAGAAAGGTGTAAGACAAGGTGACTCCATATCTCCAAAACTTTTTACAGCAGTGCTGCATGAAGTATTTTGTGTATTAAAATGGGAAACTAAAGGAGTGAAAGTAAATGGTGATTATTTAAGTCATTTAGATTTCGCAGATGATGTAGTTGTTTTTGCAAATAATGCTTCAGATTTGCAAGAAATGTTGCAGGAATTATCAGTTGAAAGTAGGAAAGTAGGACTAAAGATAAATGTTAAAAAGACTAAAGTAATGTTTAATCGATTTGCTCAAAATATGAAAATAAAGATTGATTATGATGAATTAGAAGAAGTTAACAGTTACAAATACCTTGGTCAGATTATTAATTCAGATGGAAACATAATGGAGGAAATTAATCATAGAATTAAACTTGGTTGGAGTGCTTTTGGTAGAAATAACTTGATACTAAAAGGAAATATGCTTATGTGTTTGAAAAGGAAGGTTTTTAACAAAGGTGTTTTACCAGTTCTTACTTATGGATCTGAGACTTGGACACTTAATAGAAGAGCAATTCAGAGACTTCAGAACACTCAAAGAAGTATGGAGAGATGTATGTTGGGAGTAACAAGAAGAGATCGTAAACGCAATGTATGGGTAAGAGAACAAACAGGTGTTACTGACCTCATTGAAAAAATGAAAAGATTGAAGTGGAGTTGGGCTGGACATATTGTTAGAAGAGATGATAATAGATGGACAATTGAAATTTTAAACTGGATTGCAAGAGATTGTAAAAGACCCATAAAGAGACCACATGTGAGATGGATGGATGAAATAAGAAAGTGTGCAGGGGTGATGTGGAGAAGAGAAGCTAAAGATCGGAGAAGATGGATTAAACTTGGAGAGAGACCTTCATCCTGCAGTAGATTGATAATGGTTGATAATGATGATGATGATATTGTAAACCTCACATCTGAGTTTACACGTGTTGCTTTAATGCAAATAATTTTTTTGTTATTATGTACAAAATGTTAATATCAAGTATATAGAACAACTTTTATATGTGTTTTAAAATCTTAAAAAGAAAAATAAGTATAAAGATACAATGCATTATTACTTTATTCTTTTAAAACAAAAATGTTATTGTGGTAACCAACAGGTGCTTTTAAAACTCATCTACTTTTCAAGAAACCAGGAAAAGAATTGTATGCCACTAAATAACTCTTGCTGTCAAGAAGTCGTTGAAATTTTATAAAGATTTTTAATTAATATTATGCATTTAATGGAGTAGAGGACTCTTCACAATGTTTTCCCTGATCTTTCCAGTAGTATAGCTGAATATAGGGCTGTTGACAAAAATATGTCTTAAATTTTAATCTTTATTCCGCCAATTTATTCATCATTACTGAATGTGAAAGAAATATCTAACATTTGCTTGCTGAAGAAAAAAAACTAGTCATCTAAAGATATTATTTCATGTAAACATATTTTTATAACTTAACCTGTAAATTTACTTATTTTAAAATACTCAAAGAAAATTACAATAGAAATTCTTAGAGAAAAACTCCATTGGAAAGAACCAAAAGAAGCTAAAATCTTGTATTACCAGAAAACATTAAAATTTAAAGATAAATGGTCATGTTGTCATATTTAAAGATACAAAATGTACATTTGAGCTCACAAAGACATTAAAGTAAATCAATTAAATTTACTATAAATATCCTCAAAGTGATTGTAAATTATAATTTTTTCCCTCTCATGCATGATCGCCATATATCTCTATTAATTTGTAAATATGTAAATAGATTTTTTTATTATCATTATTGTTATATAATACCATTCTTTCATTAAAGTTATTGTTTACTGTTAATAATTTTGTGTTTGTCATTCTTCATCTAAACCAAGCTAATTATTTATTCATTAATGTAATAACTTATTAGTTGGAGAGGGGCAATAATCAGGAAATATAATGGGATCTGTATGGAAACTTGTTTTTACGTAGGCTCAACTCGATCATTACTCATGATTGGAAATTACTTGTTTATTAAAAGCAAATTGTACTTTGTTACTCCATCATATTAACTGTCACTTGTTAAATTGTTTTTAAATTCCCCTAAATGAAACTGTAATTGCCAAATATCATTTTTATTATTTAATTGTTAGCTGGTTTTAATATCAATTATTTATTAGAGTGCTTACTCTTACAATATATATGCTGAATTAGATATTTTAATGGATTAATTCAACATAAACATATCTTTGGAAAAGATTAATGGCAAGGGAAGATGGAAGCCTTCTGCATTTTTACCCCTATAAAGATAGCTTTATGGGTTTAACATGGGTTTGAAATCAGAGAGTACACCTTTTACTTCACTACACTAAAACAATAGAGCTATGACAGCTTATTAGAGAAAACTTGTTTAGTCTCAGAAGGATTGTCAATTAGTAACTGATAGTTTCCTGGCAACATCAATCTGTTTGCACAGATTTTTCAATTCATATATATATATATATATATATATATGTTAGATTAAAATTGTAAATTGTTACATTAAGAAAGCTTTGGCAAAATTGAACATTGAATTTTATTATAATGTAGATATTCCAGGCATTTTCTAAACATTGTAATGTTTCACTTTTTAGTAAAAGATAAAACATATTTTTTAAATAACCCATTCAGTGCCAAACATCTCCAATAATTTTTTAAAGAGGTACTACAGAAAACTGAACTATTTTTGGTTATTTAACTAACTAATATTAGATGATTAAATGGATTGATTATAAACTAAATACTTGAAAAAAAGATTTACATTTGTCCTTACTAGAATTTTAAATTCATGTCATAGATATATCAAGTAGATGCATTACCATTACGGAACAGTTGTATGTAACATTCAAATGAGATATATTTTTGCCATGATCTTATAAAAGTAATGTATATTTTTGAAAATGAATTCAGAAAAGCTAAACTAATCCTTATTTCTAGTTAAGCATATAGAAACATATAATTCAGTGGTGACTAATCTAATTTTTTCCCCATTTTTATAAACTATAGCTTTTTTCTAAAATGAAAACTTAGTCTGTATTTCATTAAAATAGATGTAACAGTTAAAATGATTATTTTTGCGTTTTGAATATTATATTAATAATTAGCATTTACCTGAGATACTGACAGCATTGATATTCTATTAGTTGATACAGAATTTTGTTGAAAAACAATCTCATTCCATTTTACTTTCCAATTAGAACTCATTAACTCACTTTCATATTTCATTTTTCTAAAACAAATCAATAAATTTATATCATTATATCCAAATTCATTTTAATTTCATAATAACAAAATATAAATTGCCATGCTATAATAATTTTGTTAGATATTAATAAACAGTAATGGCCAATTACTACAGATGGTGATCAAATTTTTTAAGACTTGATCGCTTTGCACTTAATCAGAGATTTTTGAGGTAAAAATTCCACTTTATTACAAAACAGAGCATATCTGCTACTAGAAAAAGAATACTATCTATCTACCTATACAAATACGTATGTATGTAAATAATATTTATTTTATCATTTCAATTTAATTTCAACTAACTGTCTGCGATTTATAAAATAAATATTATTTATATACGTTATTGCAATTTATAAGATCTAAAAACTACTGCGTAGTAATTTGTAATTTAGACTCACTGTAAAGATATTTAAAGTTTCAGCTTTCAAACCTAAATGCTTCAGACTGGCTTAGATATATAGAAAGACAAGTGAAGAAGAGGGTGGATCGCCCTTTTTTTGTAAAATTCTCTGTCTTATGTTTACGGTTTGATCGTTATTCAGACAGCCATCATAACATCTGATTGGCTGTCAGATAGGTATTATAATAAGAGCGAGAGGTTTGCAGCCTTTCAATTTAAATACGTATGTATGTATGTATGTATATATATAATATTATGATATGAAAATACAACAGATATTTCTCCATATTGAAATATTTAAACAATAATATCAATTAATAATAATAAATTTATATATATATATATATATATATATTATAACAGTGTGAAGGGTGAAGCACATTCTTTAACAGATACAGGGATGGGAAAGAAATGCTTTATTATGCCTCACGAATTGAATTGCCCAATTAATAATGGACATGGAGATATTTAAAATATGAAGTTATTTCCAATCTGTAAAAAAAAATTTGTTCCATAAATAATGAAATATTTACGACGTTTAAATCTATTTCTACATCTATATAAGTGAATAAATGCGAAAAGGAGACGAATAATATATTAAGGAATTAAAAGGCAATTTTATTAATTTCAAAATATATTCTAATGATCTATAATCTCAAAGTAAGTTTAGTATTTATTTAAGCCTGATATGTGATTGAAGTCTGTTTTAATAAATGAACACAGATAAATAAAACATAGACGATATAAATTAATAAAAAATCATCCATATTTTATTTATATTAAATTGATACACGAAAAAAAAATTAATAAGTTTGGAATGGACTTGAACTCAGACTTTCAAGCTCCCTATAGTTATTTATTCCTATCTTATACAACCGATACACATTCAAATCCATTCTAATTACATTAAGTTCAGTATAGACAATAGACTTGTATTTAAATATTAATAACGAGTTTGTTAAATTTTAATAACTTTGATATTAACATAAACGTAACATTATCTGAAGAAAAAATGAAACAAATATCAAGATAAATGTTTTCCATAAATCTAGATAAGTGCGAATATAGAAAACTAAAAAAAGGATGTTGCAAATTATACCTTAATAATATTATTTCAATAGTTAATCCTTTGGTTCGTTTTGTTGTAAAAGGATAGACATATATAAATGTAATCTATCTATCTATCTAATCCATTCTCTCAAACCTCTGCTATAAGTTATAAACATTAAAAGCATAAAGCTAAACTAGTTAATAGATAATCAAAATTACTAGTCTGGTTGAGTTATGGATTGTGGGTGATTTTGATTATTGCCTATAAGTTATGTAAGTGCACATATATAAAATATTGGATTCAATATTTCATTTACTGACTTGATAACAACATCTTTAGCAGTTCTAAATATTGAAAGAGAAAAAACATACCTAACAATAAAAATAATCATTCTTTTTATTAAAATTCACTGAAAGTTTGAAATTTTAAAGTGCATTTCAATAATTTAATATAAACAGTCTGAGATTATTTATTAGTTATCTAATAAACATCTAAAAAGTAAACTTGTGTGAATAAAAAACAACTGAAGTTTTTGAATTTAATGGCAGTTGAGGCAGGTTAAAAAGTAACCGAAAGTACTTCTGCGGATTTTAAGATTGTTTGTAATTATTTATAAACCGTTAAAAATATTATTTCAATTATATATATATATATATAGCTATTTATATATTTATACATCCATCTATACAAAATTAACCCATTCTTCTGTCAATCCATCTGTATGACCATGGTATTCTCATCCATTTGTATATCTTTGCATCCATCCACCTATATATGTATTTATTTATCTATTTACCTATTTATATATCTATCTATTTATCTAAATGTCTATCCATTTTAATTCCAAATTTCTATTTTTTATTTATAGCTTACTATCTGAATATATATCTATAATATCTTTTCATTTATTTACCTATCTATCTGGTTTATCTTTTATAGATTTTGACTTTAATCTTGTTTTCACAAAATATTTTAGATTTTTTTACAAATTTATATTTTGTTTATATTCTTATAGGATTTATTCCTGTTTATAATAAACCATTTACTTGTTTAATTATTCATATACAAGAATATATATATTTTCTGATTTGGTTTTGAATAACAATTCAATTTTTTAATTAGTTTTACTCAATATATATATAAACTCTAAATATTATATAAAATAGAAAACACAAATTTTAATGAAATGATTATGAACTTTTAAACGTAAATTAAATGCATTTGTTGACGACTTATTAATTAAAATTCAGAAGTACAGAATATATTTAATAAAGAAAAAAATACATTCAAATCAATATATTCTGATACCATAATTCATATACAGAACATCTATTATCATTACCAAATATGACATGAAGCCTAGAGCAATAAATAGAAAGGACACGTGCTTCGCGATTTCGAAAAAATGGATGATGTAAGCGATTTGCATGCATTTGCATATAGTTAACAATATGAAAAGGACTATGAATATGGAACTGCAAGGGCTCTGAAAGCGCTAAGTCTAAAAGATAGAATAGGTAAAAAAAAAAAAAAAAGCCTACTAATTAATAAACAAAAGTTTCACCGTAATTTAGTTTTAGCGTATTAGTAATTACATATAATAATAAATACAATGCTTTCAACTATATGTAAACATCAAAATAACAATTTTTTAATGTTGTTAGTATCATGTATGTATATGAATCACTGTAAGCATTTTTATATATTTAATTAAATAAATAAATGCGCAAAATATATGTAAGCAAAACTTGAATAAGTGGAAGTATTAATTATGGTGTTGTAACATTCATTGTTTGAACATTATACCAAGTTAACAAAAACAACTTAGCAATTATTTTGCACTATGTACATATTTTGAGAATAACTTTTCTCATTAGATACCTAGAGTGATGCCAGTCATCTATATGAATATAGCATAATTTTTCTAATATTAAAATAGTGTTAAATCAATCAATTTGATATTAAAGTATCAACACTCAAGATAGTAGACCTTTTAAAACAGATTAATTTAATAAATCCAATGTTAATAAAAGATTTTATTAATTAAACATTGATCAATAAATCAAATATCTAAATATTTAATTAAATAAATAATTGGACAAAGAAATATATATATAAACAGTCATAATAAATGTCATCTCAATTATAATGCTGGAAAGATTCATTGTTTTTTTTTAAATATATGCATACTAAAAAATGATTGGTTAATTTTTTTTACATAATATGGTGCATCATTAAGCAAAAAATATTTCAAGTATTTTAATTGGATAGCAAATTTATCCAAGTTTTTATTTTAACATATATTTTTTATATTTTTATATTGTGTGATTTATGACTCCATCATCTTGTTTAATATTTGGACAAAAAGAATTAGACTGATTTAAAAAAGCTCATTGTAGTCAATATTAATATTTTAATATCATGTTGATAATTTAACATTATTAATATAAAAAATAATGATTGTTTTATTAACAAGAATGATTTGTGGAATCTTAGACATTTGATAAGAGAACAAATGTTAATTAAATATATATATCCTGCAAAATGATTGGTCCATTTTATACATGATATAGTAATCAAACAGAGAGTGTTTCATTATTCAGGTTTGTTTATATATTTGTACATTATTGATTGTATATTTTTAATTTTATTGAAAAAATTATCAAAGATTTAATGATCGCTATGATGGGCTTACACTTGTTCTACAAAGATCCATCTATATATCGATTATTTGTAAATTTATTATTATATTTTAAAATATGATTAAACTTATTGGAGTAAAGACCGTACAGTTACATTATGCTCTGAATAGAAATAACATATGTAAAAATCTTTATAACTATCATTTTAAGTGTTCTAATTAGATATGGTAAATTATATATATATATATATTACACATGAAAAAAGTTAGATTAATTGATTATTCCATATGTTTGTGTTGAATAATAAATATATTCATCTTTGATTAAAGTTTAAAGAATATATTTAAGCTATAATGTTATGAGAATTTATATGCTAAATATAATTAGTAATAATTATTAAGATATTTATCTGGGAAGAATAATAACATTATTGTGTATTATTTTCACAATAAATATAAATAATTTAATAATACAAAGTAAATAAAATTTGTCATAAAATAGAATGAATGAATGAATACTTAGTATTAACTTTAAATAGAAAAAACGATGAGGTTATATACTTTGCATAAAGTAATAAAAATAAAAGTTTGTTAAAATTTGTTTTAGCTTTTTGTTTTATATATTAATTATATATTAGCTTAATGCCAATATTATTATTTGTCTAAAAAAATGGCAAAAGAAAATATACATGAGAGATATACAATTAACCTATTTTTAACGTAATTATTAAATAATAAGTACTACATAATTATCAAGTTTGTTGACATTATTATATTACATAATTTAGATTTAAAATGCATTAATTTTGATAGAATCATGACATGGTATATTATTTGGTATTAAGTTTAAAATTTCTTCCAAAATAAAAAATCTTACTAAAAAAGCATAATGGTTATATTGTCTTCATGTTATGTATAGATTTTTAATTTTTTTGTTAATAAAGTTAATAAATAATTAAATTATATTTTGCTCAGAAAGCCATGAGATTTTTTATTCGAAGTGACAAATTGATCTTTAAATCAAAAACTTTTATATCTTTAATTTGCAATTTCACTACTTCTTTCATCTATACAGGCCACACTTTCATTTATTACAATTAATATAGATAATTTGAATAAAGAATAAGAGAGAGTGGTGTAATGAAAGATATCAAAACTGTCAACATGAGCAAGGAAACTCAGGTGTTGATATGTCTATAAGTCTACACACATATTATTAATTGAGAATTAAAGAGTATATTTGTGCTAGAGATAACCTTTGTTTTAATGATTGATTACAAAAAATGATTAATATACTTCTATAAAGTGGTTGCTATTAAAGTTGTGAATTTTCAAAATTTGAACTTTGTCAACTACATCATAATAATCTGCTATCTACATACATACTGAATAAATGATAAAAATATGTACGAAATATTGTGATCTTGGCCAATTTCTGGTTAAGCATGAAATATGCATCTTGGAAATCACATCTTTTTCACATATGCTTCAGGACATCATGATAAAAGAGACATTTGAAATATATACATATAATTGCAAGGAAATAAAGTCAGATATCATGTGACTTAATTTAATAAGCTTGTATTACAAATGTTATATAATGAGTGTGCCAATAGCTCTTAACAAGCTTTTCAGAATATCCCTATCTTCAGACCAGTTTTATGCTTTTGGCATTCCTCAGTGAAGTGCTAGGGTATTCAAACATTAGATTTAAAATGATACCAGGTCAAGCCCAGCTATTGGCATGCTCATATATATATATATATATATATATATATATATATATATATATATATATATTGGGTTAAACCATGTACTATTTTCCATTACATACTGATATTTTGAGGAACTAGCATCCATCATTGTCATGGTTAACTTTTGAAAAAAAAAAGTGTATACATACTTAAAAAAAATGACAATATGAGCTATATATGTCTCATTGAATTGAAAAAAAGATATGGTATTTCAAAAAATGGACCAAGTGTGTGAGAGAAGTTGATCTGATTTCTGGGCTGATGGTTGATTATAATAGGTTTGAGCTATGATGAAAGATGCACTGAGATAAGAATAACTAACTGCTGGAAATATATATTGTACCAGTATGACGTATGGCTATATGGATTGGGTTGCCTATGAGTTAGAGACTCTAATGAAATTAAGTTAATACATTAATCAAACATAAAATTAACTTAAGTAGAATAAGAGACTTTATATGTCATCCAAATTTCCTCTTTTATACCAATATATTATTTAAAGAAATTACTTAATGATAAGTGGTAGCTCTTAATATATAGAAGAGTATATGACTGATACTAAGTAATTTATGCTTCTTGAATACTATTTACAAATATATATTCTAGCTGATATAATAATTAATCCCTAAGTCAGCAAGACATAAAATTAATAATAATAATAATAATAATAATAATAATAATAATAATAATAATAATAATAATAATAATAATAATAATAATAATAATAATAATAATAATAATAATAATAATAATAATAATAATAATAATAATAATAATAATAATATATTTACAATTTGTAAATGAACTATGGATGTATATAAAATATAATAAATAAACTTCTTATGTGGTATTGATATTAACTGTTGGGACCCATGGTGTTGTCAAAACAATAGACATATATTTATAACTAAGAGAAAATATATACGCATGTGTGTAACTACACTTTAATAAAAGATTCTAATAAATGTTTTAATTTATTGCGATTTAATCAGTATAATGAATCGAAAATCTAAGTTATTCGTATATGCATACACTGATGAGGTTGTAATTTGGAATAATGATAATTATTTCTCTTAATTATATTTTGTTAATACTCTTAATCCTAAAATAATAGAACTAATATATAAATTGTAATAAACATAAATAAATTTCTGAATAGGATTTAATAATTAGTGGTAGTTCTTAATTGCTTGATAAGATTAAGTTTATTAGATGTTCCTCATTAAATAAAATATGCTACATTAGCAGAACTGAAAATATGAAGTATTGTTGCAAGAATTCCTATTAGTATATATTGTAAATCACGTTAGGTGCCTCTGGAAATAATCATCCATTTATTTATAATAAACAATATGTTATATGGTAGGTTGAATGCGGTTGAGCCATACTTTTAAATGTATATATTCATGTGATTTTATCCTAATTTCTTTCAGAGAGATAATGTTTTATCCCTATGTTCTTGAACACACAAAAAATACACATAAACTGAATGTCTATTCATGAAAAACCAACTATCTGATATGAAGTAGCCTGATATGATGTTGTGATATTATAATGATGTTGAATAGAATTAAAATTGCATGTTTCTCTACAGATAATTCTCTTGTAATATATATTTTATCACAGCTTCTTAACATTTTTATTGATATTAGATATCAATATTTAATATAAAATATTTGTCTATATTTATTGGAAATCGAATATACATTCCTTGAATATTTTGGTGAAATGAAATTTTATTTAAAATGCAAGTTCTAAATGATCGTTCAATTATTTAGGAGAATAGATGATAAACTTTTAAGATTCCGTGAAATAACCTTTTTTTTGTACAGAACTTCATAAATATATACGTAGTTGCCTCTGTGATAAGATAAAGACTGCTAAATTTTAATTTTCTTCTATGACAGGTGAGTGTATATAAAATGATTATGCTTTAAAAGAAAAAGAAGCAATATCTTTTTGTTTTTGTTGACAATAATTCTTGAATTGTTTCTATCTCCTTTCATTTTATAATAACATCCCTGATTGTTATGGTTATGGATGGTTTCCTCGCAATTTGATTTACAAGATTTTATCAAGCAATTCATTATTGTTTTCTTTTTGTTGTTGTTGTTAAACATTATTTAAAACATTAAACATTTTTATACATAACAGATTTATATAAAATTGGCATTTTTTGTTTATTCCTAATATTTCTATTAAGAATTGTGTGTGTGTATCTATGAATATGTATGTAGGTAATGGTTATTGACTTATAAATAAAGTAATGAACTATTTTAATGTATATAAAGAATTCAAACTGCTTATGACATTATTATGATTTTTGTTATAGGGGAAACATTTCAGTCAGATGATTAAATGATATATTAAGTGAATAAAACAAATTTTGTTACTTTGACTATAAAGAGGAGTGACATATACCTCAATGGTACAAAACCCTTCACTAAAGAAAAAAATTTTTTTTGAAACTTATCTACATAAAATCTTTATAAATTTTGCACAAAAAATGCATACTACCAATGATTTTAGTTATACTGACCAAATTATTCTATGGCCATGAAAGAAAATTTTACACAAATTAACCATGAACATTAAGATAAATTGACGATGTAAATCAATCTTGATCATGAATTATATTTATGAATGGAAAAAGGGTACCAAGCTTGCATTCTACCCCTGATACAAAGATGAAAAAAGTGCCCATGAACTAAACCATATTTTAAGCTGTCAGGGACATTATAATTGAATCATGAGCTAAATAGTGCACTATATGGTTGCTAACTAGGACTCCTCAGTTTTGATAGTCTTAGGGAATGCAGGAAATCTCTTCTGAACATTCTTTGATAAAGTCAAAATGGGATTTTGCTCTTCCAGTTAACTTTGTAGTGAGGCCAGGATATCCTTCTACTGGGTTTTATTATCAACTACTTAAAATTTCTAAGCACAAGCCCCTTTCAGCAGTTTAACTGACTCCTCCAACAAAAAGATCAATTAGGCAAGTACTCTAGTTCACAATTAATAAATATATAATAACTTCCTCTCCACGCCTCTACCTATCAAATATTCAATCATTATCAGCAATCAATGTACAACACCTATTTAGAAGAGGTTAATAAAATGGGTAATTTCCAACTGTCAGTATACCTTTAAACAACAAATAATACAATAAGAATACTAAAATAGTTTGATATCAAAGAAACTATAATAATCTGATCCCTTAAGTCAGAATTTTTTCATTGCATCATCGGTTATATTTTGTGTCCAATATTTCTGCTTCTTAGTATAGCTTTGGCATATCACTTCAATTTCAAATATCTTTCAGTAATGTATGCATAAATATCCTGTTTATTATTACAAATATTGGTGACTGGTATCTCAGTATGAAACCTCACAATATTTAAAATATTGTTTGGATGTGGCTTGTTAAGCAAATGTGGCCACCTAGATCCATTATGCAGTTGCAAAGTATTAAAGGAACCAATATGAAATTATTGTTAATCAGATATTTTAGACACTGATGTCACAATGACAAATCTATGATCCTCAGCTTATGTCACAATGGAACTATTTAGAGGATTTCAATCAACTTTAAAATTAAATCATCATGAACCAGACACACAGATTTTGCATTTTCTTGTAGGTATTCAGTGAAGTACTGTTCATCAATAGCATATAATATTTCCTCTGAATTTGGACCTCAAGCTACATCATAAAATGGATTACCATTCTTATTAGGCATAGATTAGAATATCCCACTTAGTTTATATTTTGACATTTGTATTCTTCTTTGTTTTTGTTCTATTATGGTATTTATAAAATAAATGCTTAGAATTATATAAAGGTTGTAAATTCTTATCAGCATATTCACTTCTTTTTGCATATAAATTTATAAAATGCACGTTCAATTTTGAATAATGTGTCTTTGCTCACATAATTTTTTCAAAGATTTTTTAAATCTCACTTTCCAATAGTGTTTATTATAAGATAACCATCATAAGTGCTGACTAGAATAAATTCTTGTATCTGATCCATAGTTATACTTATTATTACTATTATTATTATTATTATTATTATTATTATTATTATTATTATTATTATTATTATTATTATTATTATTATTATTATTATTATTATTATTATTATTATTATTATTATTATTATTATTATTATTATTATTATTATTATTATTATTATTATTATTATTATTATTATTATTATTATTATTATTATTATTATTATTATTATTATTATTATTATTATTATTATTATTATTATTATTATTATTAGCATTAGTTTTATTTTTTTTTTGTTTATATTATATGTTATGATGTAATTATTTATTACTGTGATTGAATTGCCAAATGCAATATCTGTGTGATTTTAATATTTTGTTATATTTATACTTTTTTTTTTTTTTGATTTTGTATTTTATTAGTGTTTTTAGTAGTTACATTTAAATTTCTCACACAAGATTTTTCTTGTATGGAATTTATCTCACTGTATTATACATTTATTGTTTGCTTCATGATGAATAAATAAATAAAAAAAATTATTATTATTATTATTATTATTATTATTATTATTATTATTATTATTATTATTATTATTATTATTATTATTATTATTATTATTATTATTATTATTATTATTATTATTATTATTATTATTATTATTATTATTATTATTATTATTATTATTATTATTATTATTATTATTATTATTATTATTATTATTATTATTATTATTATTATTATTATTATTATACATCTGTTGTGTTAAATAAATCTTATTTTCTGTTGCAAATGAATGTTTAAAAACTTAAGTTCTTTAATATCAGAGATTATCTGATGGATTCATGACATGTTTTACATCACATCTCTTCTTTATCATTTATACATTTTAACTTTTTTGACTACTTTATTGTGTCCCTTGTTTTGGTGATTATTTAAGTTTCCATAACTTCTATTTTATAGCTACAGTCAAGGCATTGAAGGCTACAGTCTATCTCATATGGTTTACTTTGACCTTTTAATAAATTCAACATTTTTAGAAATATTATTATGAAATATCTTTATGTGTTTATATGAAATTATGTGTCACTTGGCTTTACAATTTTAACAGGAGTATTTAAAAGTATTTAAAAGATTTTTCCAAGAGAATTCTCAGGTTTATGCTCAATAAAAGGACACTTTTTTCTACTGTCACTTGAGCTATATTTATTTGCAATGGGTACTTTCGTGTTATACTTATGATCATGATTATACTAATGTTTAATAGTTGTTGAGATGTTGAAATTAATGCGATATGTTCTTTCAAAGCAGTGTATATTTGTCAAGTGTTGATAGCCTTGTGGTTAGCATAGCTGCCTTTCAAGCATCTGGTCAGGGTTCGCTTCCTGATCAACACTTTGACACCTGAAAAAAAAGCAGAGAGTATTCAGGAAATTATATTATTTACCCAGTAAAACTACATGACTACCTGTAATGATATTAATTTCAAAATGGTTCAGGTCTTTTGCTGGTTACTATACCTATTATTTTATTTTAATACAGTATCCTCAATCTTAACCTGCATCTTAACTTCAAAACTACCTTCCAAGTTCTTTAGATTTACATCTAATTTGTTTTCAATACTGCTGTTTAATTTTTTTAACTCTTCAAACTTAACCACATATCTGTTTTCTGACTCCTTAAATTTAGACTAATACTTTGAATCATGCACTCTATAGAAGTATCATATCTCACATTGACTTTACCATCCAATTCTCTAAAATCTTCCTTTAATTCTGTTTTCTACTTGTCTAATCTTTTATCAATATCTTCAAATTTTTTATTTGAATTTTCAAATCTTCTATTAAAATCTATTTTATGCTCTTCAAGGTTTTTTATTAAAATCTTCCATTTTTTTATCCAGTCCTTCAAATTTTGTACCAAAACCTATTTTTTGCTCTATATTTTTTGATATTCAAATTTTTTTATCAAAATCTATATTCTGCTCTTCAAATCTTTTATTAAAATCTATTCTTAATTCATGTAACTGACTGAGGATTATTATCATGATATTTCGATTTGTAATTCCAGAACTTACTTCTGTATTGGCATTTTTCATAATAATGACTGTATTTATATAAAGCCAAATTACCATAAAATTTATTGCTTGAGACGCTAAGGGTTCAGGTTCAGTTCCCATGCTAGTAGTGTCACTGGTCTGTCCAGCAACCAACATCTGAAGAAGAGAGGAGAATGATGTCTCTTGAAACGTAGTACATATACTAACCTGTGTGCTATTACTAACAGTCGAATGTACTTGGAATATTAAAATGAAGTTAAATTTTTCTAAAGACATTCAATACTTAAATTAGATGATCATCATCACAAACCAAAAATATTGAATACTTTTCACAACAAATCATTGGTTAAAGGCAATATCTGAATTACATAATAACATAAAACCAATTTTCACATTTCAATTCTAGCTTAAAATATTAAAATGAACGTTTTGTGATGAAAAAACTTTCTTTATAATTATTATTTACTTCCTTTTGACTATGACTATTTACTTTTCTTTTTTAAGCATATTAAAGATATTCTAGCGCTGTAAAATATTGCTTTATTTTGCTTAAATATTTTAGCAACAGTTCTTCATTGCAAACTAATGTAATAAAATTTGGACTACATGAATAGCATATTACTTGTATCTGATATGTTGGACTATTTCCATCATTTATCATTAAATGTTGAATGTACAGAAAATTTTAAACTTTATTTAAACTTTTCAAATGCAAACAACTTGTTTGTAATAACACACAAATAGACAACACAGGTTAGTAATTACACAATATTTTGAGTACTATTATTCTCCACACTTCTTCAGGTGTTGCTGACCTGGCCAGTAACAATATTAGCATAGGAGTCGAACTTGCATATTTAGATTCTTGAATATCTAATTTTAAGGCAATGCTTTAATCAAGTGAATCTTTTACAGAATAGTTCAGTTGGTTAGCAGCATTGCCTTAAAATTAGATATTCAAGATTCTAAAGGTGTAAGTTCGACTCCTATGCTAATATTGTTACTGGCCAGGTCAGCAATACCTGAAGAAGAGTAAAAATTAATACTATTTGAAATGTTGTGTAATTGCTAACATGTGTTGTCTACTTGTGTGTATAACTAACAAGTTATTTGTATTTGAAAAGTTTAAATAAAGTTTAAAATTTTCTATACATTCAACATTTAATAATAGATTATGAAAATAGTCCAATATATTATCACATCTAATACATCATCATCACAAGCCTTCAGGCAAATAAATAAGTGTATAACTTAACATGTATTTGATAATTATTGAATAAATGGTATATTGCATACTGATATTCAATGACAAGAGGATTATTTTGTTTATGCATGGGAATTGCATGATTTTGATATGAGTGGATAAGTTGGAATATTGAGAAGTTGAGAATATTTAATGTATAGTATATTATTGATTCAAATATATCCTTCATAAATTCTGGTGTATTTTATTAATTTGCTTTTTATTAAATATTCTGCTAAGGGTATAGGTGCTTCAACCTTTGTGTTAATAAGTACGGTTTATCTCAAGAATGAATTATGTGTGTATGCATCCATTATATATATATATATATATGTCCCATGAAATGATATTAAACACTTATTGCCATTTCTTTAATTTATATCCTTATGCTTAAGTTTCTTTTGTCTTTATAATGTATACCATCTACTGATCCATCCATTAAGCATTCATTGCAATGGTTACCTCATCTTTAATTATATATCTAGGCTGTTTGAGTTTGATTTGTCTTTATGAAAAATTTGTTGGTCATATGTTTGTATTTGTCAATATCTATTACATGAATTTTGAATAATGCCAGTCATAATAATAATATTTTCATTTTTAGCAACAATAAATTAATTTTAAATTTACTCAATACACATTGCTGTCATCTCTTTATTTATTAGTATTTAGTAAGTCAATAAAAGATTAACACAAGCTTAGTATATTTACATAAAGATA
Organism: Epiperipatus broadwayi; assembly: GCA_028023455.1. Taxonomy (NCBI): domain Eukaryota; kingdom Metazoa; phylum Onychophora; class Udeonychophora; order Euonychophora; family Peripatidae; genus Epiperipatus; species Epiperipatus broadwayi. The sequence goes on from JAQFVV010000022.1 coordinate 11,699,500, forward strand.
TATTATCCATCTTATGTTTATAATCAAGAGAGTTTTTGATCTCCATGATTGTGCAGATTATTGAAAGAAAAAATGACTTGTATGGTTAGTGGAATTAAGTATTAATTTTACCTTATTATAAAAAATAACTTCTTTTCTTATGGCCATACTTTCATTAGTTATGGATATTTATAGTACTCTGAAATAAGGAAGATTTCTAGGCTTTTGTCTAGTGGTGCTTTCTGGCAAGAGTAATATCAATTAATCCAAACTCAGTATTCATTACAATATATATGTGTAAATGTTCCCAAAAGGTAATATTATATAATACACTAGATTAACAACCCAACAATGGTTTGTTAAGTAAATAAAATACTCTTAATCCAAAGTCAAGATTCACCTAAATTCATTTATATAGACAAATCTGAAGCACTTCAGAAAGAACGCATGAAGATCTTAAATTGATCATATTACTTCTTTAAAGCTATATTTCAAATTGCTTTATATTATTTTAATTGCCATTTGTAAAATTATTCAATTTACAGCTTGTCAATATTAATCAAATAATGAAATATGTAAATATAAACTTTTCCCAGCAGTTAATATTATGTAAAACACTAGATTAACACCACAGCATTGGTTTATTAAGTAAATGTAATACTCTCAATACAAAATGCAAGATAAAACTTTTTAAGAAAAAAGAATCATTTATTTTACCTAAATTAATTTGTATAGGCAAATCTGAAGCACTTTGAAAAGAAAGCATAAAGATCTTAAAACTGATCATATTATCTTTTAAAAATTTTATCTTCTGTTTTGAATTGAGATTATTTTATGTACTTAATAAACCAATGTTGGGGTGGTAATCAAGTGTATTGTATTATATAATATTAACCACTGGAAAAAGTGTATATTTACATGTTTTGTTATTTGATTTGATATTGACAAGCAGTAAGTTAAAAAATTTCATAAATATCAATTAAAATAATATATAGCAATTTGAAATATAGCTTTAAAGAAATAATATGATCAATTTAAGATTTTCATGCATTCTTTCTAAAGTGCGTCAGAATTGCCTATATAAATGAGTTTTGGTAAAGAGATAAGATGAACTGTTCTTATCTTTTGAAAAAGTTATATCTTATGTTTTAGAATGAAAGTATTTTATTTACCTAATCAAAAGGTGTTGGGATATTAATCTAGTATATTATATACTATTAACCACAGAGAAAAGTTTATATTTGCATATTTCATTATTTGATATTGACAAACTTTAGCTTGAAAAATTTCACAAATGTCATTTGAATAATATAAAGCAATTTGAAATAGCTTGAAAGAAATAATGTGATCAATTTAAAAAATTCACGATTTCTTTCCAAAGTGCTTCAGATTTGGCTATATAAATGAATTTAGGTAAAAAAGATAAGATGGTCCAAAATGTTTTATCTTGTGCTTTGGATTGAGAATATATATATATATATGCAAACATGAAATTAACATAGATTTAATGGATATGTAATTAAGAGGACAAAATGGTGGCTCTTGGGCTGTGGATAAACAGCAATTTAAATATTAAACAAAGAATCAAGAATAGAATCTATTACCTGTTTTTGGAGTTTTTGATGTATATAAGTGTATCTTTGGTAAATTAACATACCTCAAAGGCTCTAAAAATAGATGGATTTATTCAATATTTAATCCCTTGTTCAACATTTAGATAGCTATTTATCCATAGCCTGAAGGATGCTTATTTTCTCCTCTTAATTACATATACATTAAACTATAATAATGTCACGTTTATTCTTTTGAAATTATATTTGATTATTAAAAACAAAGTTATTAAAAGAGATATTCTATCTTGATCCTTGCATAGTTGATTATTCATTTAATAATTATTAAATATCATGTTCTAGCTAGCTGAGATATTATATTAATTCATTCTGAAATTTCACCAGTACTGACAAAAATAAGCTTATATACATCAAAAGCTTTGTGATTTGGTGGATTCATTGTATTCTTGATCTTTTGTGCTATTTTTCCATAACCTGAGGGATATTGATTTTGTCCTCTTAATTATATATATATATATATATAGCTCGCAAAACAAACTCATATACATATATGTTGATACAAAGATTTTCAAGGGATGCATATAATTTAAATATTGATATACCGACATTATGACTTGATCACACAAGTCATCCACTGGGTAATAAAAGGTAGAAAAATGGTTGTATTGATATACCGATGTTTTGGCTTGATCACACAAGTTATCCACTGGGTAATAAAAGGTAAAAAGATCCGTTGTAGAGGCACTACAATCATTGATTTGATTTTTCAAATCAGTGATTGTAGCGCCTCTACAACCATCTTTCTACCTTTTATCACCCAGTGGATGACTTGTGTGATCAAGTGAAATGTCGGTATATCAATATTTAAATTTTTTAACATGGATGAACCCACAAAATAGGTCTTTTATATATATCAAATGATTAATAGCTAAAGGCAGATATTTTTAAAGACACCAAACAAGGCAAATTCCAAAGGCCCATGTCATAAATTGTTATTATTGCAGCCACTGTTATTAAATGATTGCTTATTTATTTAAAAAAAACATGGTTGAATGATCACCAAAATTCATCACTCAGTATGGTGACTATACAAGCTTTTATTTCTAAATTTAAGCTCAAGGAAGCACCATGATGATATATGATTAAGATTTTCTGCATCTTAGTGTTCATATTCTAGAGCCTGTGTAAAGGCTTATAAGAATTTCTAACTCACAAACTTACTAGTTATCTATTAAATACTATATATCATTTTAAAGCAAAAAACAAGCGAATTAATTTGATGATATAAAACGATATATTGACATTAAAAAAAATTATGTAATGAGAGAAACAATTTTGTTATTATTATTTAAAAATGATATCATTAAATGTGTATAAGAATTCTATATACAATTAATTATACAGCAATAAAGAATAAATAAATAATTAACTCATACAACTGATATGTTTAAAAGACAATATGTTTCAAACGAACAACTAAAGTATATAATTTAATCTTTGAAGTCAAGCCAATTAAAAAAACAAACACTTTAAAAGTAATTAAAGTCATCATCATCACTGTTTTCAATCACTATCAGTCCATTGCAGAAGAAGAATTTAGATCATTTCAAGTTTAATCCAGTTTCTCTGACGTTTAACTTCTCTTTTCCTCAGCACACCCACAAACTTTGTTACTTCCTCTATACATCTCATATGTGGCATCTTTCTAGGTTTTTTACAATTTCATGGAATCCAGTTTAAGAATTCAACTTTCCATCTATTATCATCACTTCTGGAAATATATTCAGTCCAACTCCACTTCACTGTCTTAACTCTTTCAATGATGTCAGTGATAGCTGTTTGTTCTCTCATTTATGTACGTCATTTTTGATCTCTTCTTGTTACTTCAATATACATCTCTCCATACTTTGTTGAGTGGTCTGAAATCTTTGTAAGTGTCCAAATCTCAGATTCACAAATAAGAACTGGTAAAATACATTTATTAAAAATCTTCCTTTTCAAACACACAGTCATATATCCTTTTAATATTAAATTATTTCTACCAAGAACACTCCATTCAAGTTTAATTCTATGATTAATTTCATTCATTATATTTCCATTTGTATTAATGATCTGGTCAAAGTATTTGTAGTCATTAACTTCTTCTAACTCATCATTATAGATCTTTGTTTTCTTTTTGGACAAAATTCATTGAACATTAATTAGTCTTTTTAGTATTGACCTTAAGACTTACTTTCTTACTTTCATCTTTTAATTCTTGCAACCTTTTTGCAAGTTCTGCAGCATTATTTGCAAAACAATTGTTATTTGTAAAATCTAGATGACTTAATAATTCCATTTACTTTTAGTTCCTTAGCTTCCCATTTTAATTTACAAAATACTTCATGTAAAACTTCTGGAAAAAGTTTTGGAGATATTGAGTTATCTTGTCATATATTCTTCGCAATGTTAATCTCCTAGTGTTATTATGTAATATAATCATTGGTGTTGCATTTTAAGCCAATAAACATCACATGATCACCATTTTTTATGCTTGCTTATAACAGTTATTAAAACAGGCAAAAACTCTCTATACGTATTGCCACTCAATGCAAGCCAGATTGGGATTTTATGCCCAAGCCTTGTGGCATCCATTGATTACTCTGGCTTGCATTGAGTGGCAATACGTATAGAGAGTTTTGCCTATTGCATTTTAATAAATATTCTTCAGAATATGACAATATGCTGAGTCTATATCTTACTAATTCAATGCCTTAATCAAGATAGAAATGCTTATAGAATCAAATGCCTTTTCATAATCCACAAATCCAAAGCAAAACTCATGTTGATTGGTTCTTTTTTAAAATCTCCCAATTCTTGGATGTAATCCATTGTACAGTTGATTAAATCAAATATTAAAAAAATTATATAAATAACTAATTAAAGTGAAAGGCTAAAAACCTCTAACATGCACTTTTAGAATAATTATATGACAGCCAATCAGATATAATGATGACTGTATAAGCCTTTGAACATATAAACATTTCTGAAGTTATTAAAGATTTGGTACAGCATGTCATAGATATAAAATATTGTCAAGTCCTAAAAAAATACTTATTACAATGCAGCAAAAATATGGCAACATAGATTAAGATATATGAGAGGGTGATTTCTTTTCTTCTAAATGTTTTACAGCACATTTATACAAAGGGTTTTGTTAATTAAAATTAGAAAGTAAAAGAGTAAATATAAATGATGATAATTTAATTCATCCTCATTTTGTAAATAATGTGATTTTATGTTTTACAAAATAATATTTCAAACATTAGGAAATATTACAAGATTAGAAAGGAAAGACAGTCTGATAGGACTAAAAATATTACTATAAAACTACAATTTCTTATTAAAAAATAAAACTATATAATAATCATTTTAAAACATTACAAATGTGTTTAGTCAAACTAGAATATTTTATAGAATATTAATTCAGAGACCACATTGCAAAACATTAAATTAACATGGAAAAATTGAAGATAACAAATAAATATCACTAAGATTATTGAAATGATTAGGGAACTGACATGTGGATGTGCTAAACATTTTGGCTGAGAAAATGACAATGATTGAGCAATTGAAGTTCTAAACCTATAAAAAGGCTCCTTATCAAATGAAAAAATATGAACTTTGTTTAATGATGTAAAATAGAGATTCTATGAATCAGAAAAATTGATTAAATTGAGAGACCTTTATCCTGCAGTAGGAGGATAAGGTGTAAATAATGATAATGATCTATACTATCATATAATGAAATGAAGTAAATGGGCCACATAAATTAATGCATGCAGCTTATATATTTCTGTATGTATAAAGATTTGTTTAAATCTATGCACAACAGTTGGGCAAGGTGGACATATAACATATAGAATCTAGAAACTTTTACAAAACCAAGGATATATAAAATTTTCTAGAAAATATTTTATAGTAAAGTTACATTTTACTTTTTTAAAATACTATATTTCAATTTGTCCACTGCATATTTTTGAACATACTAAAAAGCTCATTTCAAACTCGTAAAATATACTTTAACAATAAAATATATTACTCAAGGCACTATAATACTTTGTATAAAATGTTATATCACATACCAATAATATATAATGTAAGGCTATTGAATCATTTAAATATGACGTAATAAAACAAGAAAAATATTCTGCCATCTTATTTATAAAGATATTCTATTTTAATAAGAGATAAAAGTATAATTCATTATAAATAATTAACTATAACAAACAAGACATTTCCAGAATTGACATAATATATATTACTTACTTAAAGATTACAAATGATATTATTCCCAGCACACATATACATGATATTCCGATCACAGCCGGCACAATAAAATGTCGTTCTAAAAAAGTAATATATCAGTTTTATGTGAATATCTATCTAACAGTTCATCCTTTTATTTATCTATCTATTTATCATTCTATCCACCCATTTATCCATCTATCTAAAACAATTTAGCTATTGATCTATACATCTATTTATCTATCTCTGTCTTTTATCTTATGTCTATCTGTCTCTAATCTATTTATTTATCTATCTTTCTGCTTATTTAACTAACTATCTATCTAACTATTTGTTTATTTATCCATCTAAATGTATTGAAATTAATTACAATCAATAAAAAGAGCATATTTATTGCCCTCTATAGTATACATTGTAATGTTTCATACATTTTAAATAGTACTTTTATCATAATTTAAAATAAAAAGTTTAAAGTCTCTTACAACTCATATTTAAATAAAACTAGCCTAAATTAATCTAGTTTAAAGCACCCATTGTTAATCTTAAGATATTGGTAAGAGGTTCATTTATAACTGTATGTGTGTGTGTGTTGAAATGAAAGTTTTCATAGATAAAGGGTATTTTATAAATCACGTTTTAACTTTATATGGTGTGTTGAAATGAATGTTTTCATAGATAAAAGTTGTTTTATAAATTATGTTTTGGGTGCAACTGTGTTTAATAAAATAAAATTAAAGCAAAATATTCCCAATGTTTCGACAAGATAACACTTGCCATCGACTAGGTGGAATAGTAATTACTTGACTTTTGCAGAAATAATAATTGTATCACGTAGTTGTTGAATAGTTTGGCTTAAATTTGGGTGGTTTTCATTTATGTGAGATCATGTTTGTTAATATAATTTGGTTTTTCAAATATTTCTATAGATTCCCTAAATACCCTTTGATTATATATATATATATATATATATAATCAAAGGGTATTTACCAAATTGTAATGGCACAATATATATATATATATATATATATTGTGCCATTACAATTTGGTCATTAGCTAAATTTATAGTAATGTGCATGTAAGAAAATGTAAAACCAAAATCATCATCACATTTTTATATAACAATAAATGAAGCTGTAGGGCATCCAAGTTTAAACCCTACAAGATCCAGTTTTAAAAGCTTTAGACAGAAAGAGAGTGGGTCAACAATTATATTCTTTATTTGTTTGTGTGTTGATAGAAAGGTAATACACACATTTAAACTATTCAATATTTAATTTTTCTGTTAAATAGCAATGTTATAACGCATATGTATAGGCAGTGTGTGTTATAAAAGCTATTTAGTTAGCCATCATTAAATTTCAGATATTAAACATTTTAACTTTCTTTAAAACTAACCTATGCTTGATCAATTCTAATGTCTTATTCTATACTTCTATTTTGCTTTTCTATAATTGTAATTGGGATTTAAAAGCTAAGGATTTAATTTTAAATATTAGGGTTATAATTACTAAGCTAGCAATTATATTATTTAATATCAGTTTAGGAATGATGTGAAATGATAAAGTATGTGTGTACATTACATACAGAAATTTACATTTATTAAATATTGAAAGAAAAAGAAGGGTTAAATCTGTCAAATTATTTTTTTTTACAATTTTATGTTAAGAGAGAAAATCTGTTGAATCAGATATCTATTTTTGTAGCAATTTTGTTTTTGTAAATGATTGTTTGTCACTTTGGGAGCTTAAGCTGGGTGGGTACTCTAATTTTGAAATTGTCTTATCTTAAGATTAAAGGAAAGAAACTCCAATTTTAGATATTACAGATATACGTGAAATAGGAAAAAGGATTAAGTCTATTTTTTTATGACAAAAGTGTCTGAAAACCAGGTGTGTGATTTTTTGGGTTGATCAAAAATAGAAATTCACACTATCACTCTAATTGGGTGAGTTGACTCAAAAATTGGATATAAAAGCAGTCTGGAAAATCAGTTGAGCTATTAGATTAGACTATTATTATAATATATTGTGAGAGAGACTTTTTAAAAATTATTGAAACTAAAGCAGACAAACATTTTTAGTTCTGCTAGATAGTTTTTTTTTTTAAATCATTTTTTTATGAAGTTTTGAATGTTGAAAATATAAGAAATGACGGGGTAGAAAAATTAGATATGTATCCCATCAAGACCTGACCATCGTGGAGCTGCAGATCATATAGGAAAGAAAAGATGTCTTGTCTGAAAAATAATATTCTACACCTTTCAACTGACCAGAGAAATAAGATGTTTTTAAATAGAAAGAAGAAAACATTCACCTGCATTCAAAGGAGATCAGAAAGATGAATTAATCTACTGATAAATATTAATCATCAAGTCCAATTAATGGTTCCAACAACTGAGTTTAAAACCTAGGAAATTTATAAACGTGAAAACAACTGCTGTATTTCATCCACTAAAAGAATCATGCTTGACAGGAAGAGAAGAAAAATTAATATAAAGATTTCCAAATTGTCCACTAAAGCAAATAACCTCAATAGGATCATCATCATCAAATAATTATACACTTTAAGAAAGAGATTGTTCCAAAGAAACATGGAAATTATTGCTGCCAAAGATAGACATTAAACAAGACAAATTTGACTCATTAGAAGTCGCTACAAAGAACTGGTAGTATAATTTTTTTTTTGATATATTTTCTTTATGATAGCAGAGTCTTAATAAAATTTTAGCTATAAAGTGGTATATTTTATTTAAAGAACTTTTAAAGACTATTCAGATCGATTAAAACCAAGAATGTCTTACTAATAATAACTTTGAGCTTCATAAATGATCTTGAATGTTTCAAAATTATTTGTTTATTAATTTACAGTTATGAAATATTAATGTGTAAAATAATTTTTTGCATTATTATTTTGGTTTTAAATAATATTTTGCTATTATGGGATAAAACACGCACATACATAATAATATTTATATGTGTATATTTGTGAGTGAATGGGAAGTAATAAGTAGTATTAAAATATTAAATTAGTTTGTTTTAGGAAAATATAGCATTTCAGCGCTTAGAAGAGAGGGGGAGAAAATAATTTAAAACTTGTTTCTAAAACTTGCTCTTTTCCAATTTTACTAACATTTATTTTTGTCATTCTACTTACATGTTAGATTTATAAGGTATGTGTGCCAATGAGTGAATATTTTTTTTTTATATGAAACACTTTTTTTGTGGATGGAACATTTTAACAAATCGGTTACCCAATTTAATACAATATACTTTTGAAATACATTTACGGGAAAGGGGGAAGAATTTAAAATTTAATGTTATGATTTTAAAACAGTCGATTATGATTATTGTTGTTATTGTTAATATAATTTTTCATGTAAATATAGAAATTTTTATGTATATGTTAGAAATGCAGTAATAAATATTAGTTTATGTTATTAAACGAGGCGTATATAGTTCATTAAGAGTAGTCTTTATCAAGTGTGATCATTCATCATCAATGTGGAATATTAGTTGTTTAAGATATGATTAAATATGCTAAGACTAACAATAATTATGAATTTCTTTATAAAAATTAGGTTTTATGTTTAGGCTTAATCCTAAAAGTGTGGTTGAAACCATTGTCATTATCGTTATCATTATCGTCATCATCATCATCATCGTTTTAATTAATGAGCTGTTTAAATGTTTAAAGGCCATAAATAAATATTGATTTCTTAGTATTTAGTGATTTCTTAGTATTATTATAACCACCATCCCATCATCTATTTCGTGCAAGGATGAGTGAATTGTCATCCTAAATTAATAGTAATCTGAGCTAGTAAAACTTAAAAAAAAAATATTGAAACACATTTGTTATGCTAAGGTCTAAGAAATGATTTATGTCTAATGAATTCCACTTCAGTTTAAAGATGTTTTATGTTACCTAGGTGTTTACTTAAATATTAGTGTATACAGTGTTATGGGTCTAAAATCAAAATCATACATTTTGTAAGAAATAAAGTACCAAAAGGGATTCAAACCTGGTACATGTGAAAAGGTTATTAGATATAACTGTCTAGATTCAGATAATCTAGTGGCGCCCTGCTAGACCATATTCACTTGGTATTTGTTTAGATATGCACTTAACATCAAACCAAGAAATGAAAGTGGATAAAATCTACTGTCTGTATACCTGAGCAGATATTTTATTGAGTTACTAGTGTACTCATCTCACGTGATTTCCATATACCTGAGTTATAATAGTTGTTATTAATAATTTGTTTATAATTATTGATATTGTGATATCTTGAGGAATCTAATTATAGAGATATATTTCATTTAATCCAATGACCCTTAATATGATTGATAACTCAGACTGACCTTTTTGTTTAATAGCTACTACTCAGGTATTCTTCTCATAATTTAATTTAAGCTACAATGCTTTTCGTTTATTAAGCTAAATATTTATATTTGAATCTTTTCATAATTATTAAATACATTTGGATCGTTTGATCATCTTTATTAAATTACAATGAATATCATATTTGAATCTCTTTGATTACTTTATTTAATATACAATTGAGATTCTCTTTAATATACTTGAATCTTATTGATTACTAAATTATGTTAATATATATATATATATATATATATGTGTGTGTATGTGTGTGTGTGTTAAATGAGAGCTCATAGGTAACAAATATTGTATAACCATAACGATATTTCGGAGAAGCAACCATAGCTATTGCAAAATTAAAAATTGTAGCATGTGGATGATGATCAATATGGATTAAATTTGACCATTATTTCTTATTTATATTCATTTGTCTAAGGAAACGTTTTTATATAGATAATAGTTTTATTATCACATTTTTCATAACGTTTGTTACATTTAAATATCAGCCTTTCAAGCTAATTCAGCACGCGCCTTTTAAATAAATGAATACTTTACTCTTCAATCCAAGGCGCATGCTCAATTAGCTTGAAAGGCTGATATTTGAATGTAATATAATTGTAAACATGGTGCTAGATAAAATAATTGCTTATTTACTCATAACGTTTGTTAATACAATGAGTTTTTTTCAAAATTTCTATGATCTTCCTAAATATACATAGATGATATACGGATGTGATTCTAGTATTTGAAAAATCTATCCAATAGCTATTGTCTGAGCATGAACTGAAGTTGCTTTTTAAATTGCATTAAGGCATTCATTTCTTCTCACAATTATATTACAATTGCTTTTTCCTACATATGTGGTTTGGCACATGACATATGGGATTTCATAGAGTCCTTTGACTTCAAGGATTAAATCCTTATTATTCAATAGAAAGTATATGCCATAGTATTTCAAAACGTGTCCAATTTTATCTGTGTTCCTTTTATATATGGAATCCATACTTCTTTTTTCTTCCTTTTTGGTCTTTTTGATTTGGTGCATTGCTGTGTATAATGGCAGCATAGTATTCATTTACTAATAAGACATTGTAAAATGTGGTTGATCTCTTTTTTTAACATAAATTTATTAGGAAGCAAGAATAACCTTGTGAAGAATAATTTTACTACAGAAAAGATTTGAATTGAATGATGATAAGATAATGTTTTTAGGTATAAGTTTCTTGTACATAGAGGATATTAAGGTATTATTGTTAAGTTTAACAATAAGTACAACAAGAAAAGGGAGAATTTTCATTCTTTTTTAAGTCCATAATGAATTTAATTTGGGTGTGTAAATTATTAATCTGCATTAAAAAGTCATTTCAATTTTTCTTTACCATATACATCATGAAATTAAGTGTATGAAACTGAATTTAGAGCCTGTATTTCAAATTCTTCCATGAATATTTAAATTTTCAAAAATATTGGAGAGGATATATTTCATTATGGTTCCATTATGTAGATTTCTCAAAGGCCAGAACTATATCTATATGCAACAATAATCATTAAAAAATATTTAGGGAGGTTATAGAAATTTTGAAACAAATTAACAAACATGAAACAAAAAAAGCTACTATCAATATGGATTTTTTTTTACACAAATGAGTATAAATAATAAAGTCTAGTTAAATTTAATTAAGTCAAACTGATCAATATCTACGTGATAAATTTTATCTCTACAATAACCATGTAATTATTATTTTACTTAGTTGAAGGAAATGTTATTTTGCCAAAATATACATTATTTCACTCTTATTTTTATTAAACATGATTATTCCTGAAAAATATGTTTATGATTTATAAAACATTATATATATAGATATCGTATATATAATGATCTATATATACTTGTAGAGACACTATATATATATATATATATATATATATAGTGTCTCTACAAGTATATTAGATCATTAACAAAAGTGGGATTTTACTTTTATTGTTAAAAGGAAGTTTCCTTGACAACAGTTTAAAATTATTGATTGTTATTGATGGGATTGTCTAAGTGTTGATTGGTTTTTAATGATTACTTACAAAACCATTTAGCCTTGAGCATTATTACACTTATTATTTAAACAAAGATCTTTGCTAATTACTTTGGCTGTAATTTGAAATTTATAATTGCAGTTTGTAATGTTATAATTGACTATTTATTTGTCTGCGCATTCAGAATAGGTTATATTTATCTGTTTAAAGATGTTTGTTTAAACTCCTTTGTATCACTAATTTAAATCTCTGTGGTCAAGTTGCAATCTTTAATGTTTATATAAATATATTAGACCATTAATAAAGGTGGAATTCCACCTTTATTGTTAAAAGAAGGTTGCCTTGACAACAGTTTGAAATTGTTGATTGCTATCGATATTGAGATTGTTTAACTGTTGACTTTATTTTTAAAATATGAAAAAGGCATTTAAAACCTGCTTATAATTTATAATGTGTTATCATCAAATCATTTAATATTAAATACTTCCAAATGCTGGGTTATAACCTAACTAGCCATTATGTAAATAGTCTAAGTTAATTAAAAGATATGTAGCATAAAATTTCAGACTATTTTTTTTATATTATGAAGCAGTTACTTTTGTTAAAAATATACTAAATTTTTATTCTAGAGAGTGGTATTTTTTCTTATTCTTGTTAATTATTGCTTTATGCTAAATTAGAGAACATTTTAAAATATTTATGTAAAGTGTTGTGATTCTTAATCTCAGTTGTTATATATATATATATATTAAAACAATGTTTAATTGAGAAAACTTTCAGGTTTGCAATTATTATAGAAAATCAATTTGAAACATATTTATACGTACTGCATAGTTGATTTAAAGTTCATGGTTTCTAACTAAAGTGTTTTAGGCAAGCTTCTATATTAATAAATGAGGCATAAAAATAAAGGCTGCTTTATTCTTGTTAATTACTGACTTATGCTAAGTTAGAGAGTATTTTAAAATATTTACTGTATAGTATTGTGAGTCTTAATCACAGTTGTATACATTATAATGACATCATTATATTTGCATAGTAATGTAATTAATTAAAAATATATAAATAAACTTAAATTATGAGTTAACATAGTAACAATATTGTTTTTTTTTTTCTAAGAAAAGGATTAGTTATATATTATTAATTGGAAAAATGTAAAACAATTGTAAAGCAGTATAATTTTTGGCATATATTTTATTTCATGAAAATATAATGTTGTTTTATAATTTATGAAATAAAACATTAAATGTTATATTAAAATTTATCATTTTATTGTAACTAAAAAAATAATAATCATTTAATTAAATGATATTGTGTTGTATTTTATATTTATTTCGGAAATAAATTAAAGTTTTGTATTTATTATATATAATGTTCTGCGACAAGGAGTGCAACAAAAAAGCAGAAGAATAAGAAAAAGAGTGTGTTTTTCTTTCAATATTGGAATTTGGGATTGTTGATGCTGAAGAGTCAACACATAGAGAATAGAGCATTTGAGACAGAGAATTTCCTCTAAATTTTGCCACCATAGAGTCCTAACATGAACCTGATGAGTATTGCTGGCTGCTCTTATTATTAGTTAATTAAGCTCCAAGGCATTTGTAAACATTTATAATAAATAAATGTACATAAGAATTAATTTTGTTATTCTAATAAATTCATCATATAAACTCATTTATGTATGTGGGATTATTTATTAAAATATTTGTGGTAATTGATATTAATACACAGAAAATGATTTGGCAGTATATCAGTCTGAGGGGAGACTGTATGAACTGAAATTGACATTCATTCATGTAACAACTATAATAATACTCAGTTATATTTTAGATCAACATTATATTGGTTATTATTAAGTAGCTGTATATTTAATTAAAAAAATAGAAAACTGATATCAAAATCATTGCAGTTTCATAATAATTCATTATCATTAGAATAAAAGAGTTCTATCCTATATGTAAACAAAATATTAATTTAATCTAATATGAAAAAATTACTCCATAAAGTTTCAAATCAAACTGCATCTGAGTAATATTGTACAAAGAAGTATTTTTTTCAAAATTGATATTAATTTATAGAAAAATGCTCAACGGATTCAGTAAATTATTTTCAGAAACGAATCAAATAAAATCATTAATGATAAATTGATTTTAAAACAAAAATATTTTAAAAATATGTTAGTTATATAAAATTATATATAGTTTTGGGATTATTTTTAAATACTTTTTTTATTATAAAGTATCATAGCATCGGCCGGGACGCGAACCCGCAACCCGGGCAACTGCCTGCAAGTGCAAGGCATCGCGCTGACCTCTCGACCACCAATGCAAGACATATTTTTAAATACTTAATAGCCAAAAACATATGATTTTACAAACAAAATATTCGTCCATATTACAACTTATAGTGATTTTTATAACTAAAATTAGTATTTTTCATACATCATTGAATTTATTTATATGTAAGAGACAGTTCCTGTAAATTAACAATCTGCTGATCCGGAAATACACATTATTGGAAAATTACGTGACATCCGTTTCTTGTTAACTTAAGTCCAATTAATAATGAATACAATCTAAACAATTGAAAATACTAAATATAAATTAGATATTATATAATTTTTATGTCATTATATATATATGTATGAGTGTGTAACAATAAGACTTAACCCATAGTTTAATATTAATAATTAATAATGACTGCAATTAATTAATAATGATTACAATGTTAATATTGAAAATTGCTAAACCAAACTTTCAATATAGTATATCTTTGTCAAAATTAGAACTGAGGAAGATGTACAGCATCTAAAATCTATTTAAACAATTTTAAATATTTTTAATATGCTGTAAAAATTATTAATGGTCCACATACATTTGTGGAATATATATTACGATGATCACATACGTAAATATTTAATATGTCAAGTAATATTAAATATGTTTTTTTGTGAAATACGAAATAGTGTTTAAAACTAGACAGAAATTTTAGAATAAACTCGAAAGTAAAAAAAAAAATCTATTACAAGATTTAGAATGTGTTTAAATCGATGTCGTTGGAATTGATTTAAGGAATTTAACTGATTAGAATTAATTACAAAAGAAAACGTTACAGTAGTTAAGTGAAGGAGAGGGAAGGGGATGAAAAGACATTCGTATTCTTTCCTCTTCAAAGTCAATATTTTGAAAATAAATAAATAATAAAGTTAAGAGAGTGTTAAACATGTATTATTTAATTTTATGATCAAAACTTAAACAGCAGCTCTAACTATTACCTGTATACACAATTATGTACCTTACTCTATAATTGAATAAAATATATTTTTTGAAAGTAAAACTTAAAAGGAAATTTAAAAGAAAAAAGAGTCAGATAACTTAGGAACTAATATTTATGAAATTCCTTTGAAATATATAAGTAGAAATAGGTTTATGAAAAGATAGGAATCTTTTCTGTAAAACTACACATTTAATGAGTGAAATATATATGCCTGTTTAAAGGAAGGGAAAAGATATTGCATGTAAATAAAAATGATTTTACTGAAAAAAGAAAAAATCAATCAAAACTGATACTATGAAATTAAAGAGAAAAAAAGGTTTGCAATGGAAATAGAAATAAAGGTGTGAAATGGACATAATGATATTCCAGTGAACAATGAAGGAAAGTTATAAAAGGAAGAGATCAAGATAAAGTAAAAAAGAAAAAAAAAGAGAGAGCAGAAACTTTGAATAAGCTTCTTGTCTAAGACTTTACTTTGGGTTTTTTTTTTTTTGAAGAGTGCTAAAATTTTGGGTCAAGCGACCATGAACAAACTCTACTATAATTGTGAAGCTTCGGGGATGCATGGCTAGTGGCCACAGATGGACACTAGTTTGATCCATACCCACCTTGCTCGTAGGATGAGCCATGAATTAACAGGAGATATTGCACCTGCCTAATAGCTCACCATTCTTGTCACTGCTATACTGCTATCTGAATGTCATAATGAATACGGAGGAAATAAACTGAATGGAAGATATTAGAGCCAGATCCCAAGAATAACCGTTTCTCCTAAAGAAGTGCGATAATCTACATGACGGTCAGCTATACTCTAACTGTGAGAAAACCTAGGTAAATCAAACTTATATATATATATGTCACGCGTGTAGACAATTTCAGTAACATGGCCAAATGAACTTAAATCTAATCGCTTAATTAATTATTCGTAAAGTGAAATATATATTAGATTTATCAGTAAGATACTGGAGTGTAAAATGATATTCTACTTCCTATAATTATTTCATAAAATTGGAGATGATTACTATTATTAGTATTAATGCTATAGAACTATATATAATTTATCTTTAATGATTTTTTTTCTTTTATATCATAATTTTTATGTCTTATTTGTATTTTTTCCCTTTTTTATATGCATTAAATAATGTTTAAATAATAGACGATCTTTATGCCTCATCTCTCTTTTCTCACCAAATGAATCAGAGTAATATGCCTGTAAGGCTTATTCCATAAACAATTAGAATTCATTTCTAGTAGTATGGTACATGTGTTGGTTATGGTATAGTAATGGTAATTTCCCATAAAAATTATAAATTCACCTAAGCGCTGTAAATTTGTAATAATTTCAGCAGCTGAGAGATATCCAATAGGGAAAGATAACTTTGTAGCAATATTCCTATTGTTGTGGGTTTGATTGGGTATAGATGTAAAATCGTTTATATTTATATGTTCTCTTCTCTTGCTTGGGGTAATGGATGCGGAGAGAGAGGGTGGCAATGTGGCATAGAATACCATTACAATATATATATGGAGGTGTGCTTGTATCTGTGTGTCTGTTTACATGTTGATATGAATTTGTTTTAAAACTTTTTCCAAATTTTCTATCTGTAAAAATTCATACTTTACTTGTGAACACATTTATCTAGTGGTAAGTATATATATATATGTATTGAAGCAATCGATGTCTAATCATCATCGATGCTTCATGTTTCACCATCTATACTAACCTCCTTAGGGGTCCGCAATTCAGACTTTGCTATAAATATACACTATTCACCCACACACTGTATGCCTAATGATTAGAGAAATTAATAAAATTAAAACTATTTAGTAAAGAAAAACAGTAGTGTGCGTGATGCATATATATATATTATGACTAAAGCAATAATTTTATTATGTTTATTGCTGGAAAATATAGTTGCTTATATATTTGTGATTATTTTTTTATGTGTGTATTTAATGTGACAACAAAGAAGAATGGGGGAGGCTCGAAATGCTAAAATAATCTTTGTTTAAATTCAGCTTGTTGCCTTTAATTAAAATTGTCAATCGCAATTAAGATCGAAAACAAATCGTTTATCAGTTGTTGTCTATCAGTTGTTGTCGAATGATTTAAAATAGCTGAAAATGGTATTTCGAGCCTTATCTGTATAAAAACATGTTGCTAATTAAATGTTGTTTTTAAAGGGATTACAGAGATAAGGTTGAGTTTTTAGACTTTCAGTTTTTAGTTATCTTTCAGTGAGTTGAGATTTTCGTCAGCGTTTCAAGACTTTAACTTTAAGAAGCCGGTGCAAGTCCTGCGCGGTGAAGCGTGAGTAGTGGATCCGTCCGCCTCTCTTTTTCTCTCGGAGAACTGTCTACCAGCCGTAAAAATTCTATCTGACCGGCCATATGAGATGACGTAGAACTATCTACCTGCCTGTCTGCTGCTATGCTGATATCTTAGGTAAAATCATGTAATTTAGAGCTGCCTTAATGATTTATAATTTGTAGCTAAATTAATTCATAGATCCATTTATGATGTTTTGCTAGTTTTGCTCGTAAACTCTCTCTCTATAATCCTTTATTAATACTTATGTAATTCTAAATATACGTTTGCTTTCACGCTTAATTTATGTTTATATAACTTTATGCGGTTCAATTAAATGTATAAAACTTACTTTGTTTAATATATATATATTATTTTCTCTAATATGTCGCTATAAATCAATCTCGCGACTTTAATTAAATTTATTAGTAAAATTATATTCATTTGTTTATTTAGAATAGAAATCGTTCGCTAGGTTGGTTGTCTACCTAAAAGTATTTTATTGTGGATGCTTATTTTGTTTTGTTGTTTAGTTGCCTTTATAAAAGATTGCGACATCTAATATAAAATTCTACCTTTTCTTACCATTGCCTGAAGGGCTAATTCTTTAATTAATACATATATGGGAATCGAATTCAAATATAAATTTTATTAATTTAGTAATATAAATAAAAGTTATTATTCATTATGATTTGTTAAATGAATCAGAATTGAAAACAGATTATTGCGCAAGAGGTTAGACAATTTCCAAGTTTTAAAATAATATTATATGAAAATTATGTTATAAAATTATATTCATGTCCAATAACGTTGCTGGCATACCATCCACTTTATTCTGATATTTTATCTTCTCCATTTCTCGACTGTTTAGTCATTGGGAACGTCTAAAGCTCCCATCCTACTTTTAAAATCGTTCGTAATTAGAAACACTACTTCCTGTGAACGTAAAGTTTATGAGGGTTATGATATTATGTGCTGCAGAATACAGTGCATCCAGATTCTGGGCTCTCAAACCCAGACCCTCTTTCGATATCGCTCCGCCAGAATGCGCGGACATATCAAATCTAAGTTCGTTTTTCAAATATGCTTTAAAATGATAAAATATCCACATTCGCCATGAAGGCCAGATTTCTTTAATGTATGCTAGTACCGTTACTCTTGTCCTTAATTTAATCACCGTCTACCTAACTTCAGTAAGTCGCAATGATATGTTAAAGATAATGATTCATTTTGTAAAATACGTTCTGTTCATGGAGTTAAAATGCTTTCTTTGAAAAAGCGTTATCGATTCCCATAGACGTAGACAAATGTAAATTATTTATTATATCATATAATCTCGTAAATAAAGCGCATTGTTTGTTTCTTATTTCTAAAAGACATCTTTGCCAAACAATGCGAATAAATAATGGTTCTCCTAAGAAATACATGATTGAAATCATATATTTTGCCCGTTATCAAATAAATCATTTACTTTTAAAACTGTCACGATCTTTTATATTTATTTTCGGCATCCACAACGCTTCGTAGCAAAGTTTTCTTTAATTAGCTTATTAACTCCGCATGAGTGATAGAAGGGATTTTAGTCAACAAATTCCCAAGTCTTGTAAATAAACAATATTGTCCTAAGCATGAAACTAGTGGTAAAATATACATACGTTTCCTTAATCTTTTGTAATACATATATGCGTTCGTTTAATATTTATTAAATATATATAATTTCATGTAAATCCTGGTTTGTTTTTGAATTATTATTTTCTAGTTAATATTTAGAACTATTTTCTTTAGCAAAGAGCTTAGCATTAATAAATATAACTATAATAAGTGTAATTCCTGGGCTACTCCGACCTCGATCATCATCATCAGTCTGATCTTATGCTCTACCGCTTTGCTTATGGGCACGGATTTAAAATAATTTTACTGTGTCATCAGAATTATTGTTCATTGAGTCAGAGATTCGAAGAATAGGCAAATAGATTAGAATTCAGGATTGCTCAAGACCTGTGTATCTCAAGCATGATGGATTCGAGGTACTTTTGCTTAGGATTTGAATCTTGTTAAGTGAGCATACTATTTTGACCGGTACAATATATATATATATACACATACTTACCACATTTATTTTGAAACCCACATTTAGGAGTATCTTTTGGTGGAACTCCTCCTGGCCAGTGAATAGCTCTCTCTTTTAAAAATTGTACTTGATCTGTTCCCTTTTTATAATTTGCTACGATCTGTTTAAAATAAAAAATAATTAATTAAAAAAAAACCAAGTCTAAACTTTTAAAAATTCATAGGAAAAGCATGCAATGCCATCCACACACACATATATGTTTACATTTTTTTACTGTTTGTATATAATAATCAATAAAGCAAGTCATATATAACGTGACATTGCTTTTAAAAAGCTTGTATTTACAAATATGTAATATAGGGAGCTTATCAATAGCTCAAACAAGTTCTTATTTAATAAGTGTGATAAGAGAAAATATATAAAATCTCCATCTAGAATATTCTTATCCCCAGACCAATTGGTTTTGAGCTTATGGCTCACCTCAGTGAGGAGCTATAACATTCATATACTACAGGGGTCCCCAACCCTATGCCCACAGGCACCATGGCACCCGCAGACCATTTTACATGTGCCCGCTGCTATCCGAACACTATAAAAGTTTATTTATCTGATACAAATAAATTTAATTTTTAAGATTTCTTATAATTATTCTATTATATTGTAATCAAATTGTAGGTCATACTATACTTTTATAGCGTAAAAGAGTCTATCATTAACAATATCCAACTATAAATTTACATTGAAAAAATAAATGGTGCCTACCACCTGGCCGGTATTATAGAATGTGCTCTTAAGTGAAAAAAAGGTTGGGGACGCTGATATACTAGATCTAAAATATCAACTCAAAATGAGCACTTATTTAATACTAAACTGAGCACTTACTTAATATTAACTTTTGAGAAGAAAATCTGAAATTTTCAGTCACAAAAATGTCTTTAAATCCAGCCGTCTAACTCAAATAGCTATATGGAACTGAACCAAATTCAGATCTATCATATATTAATAGCCTTAGCATGCCAAAGCCTTAAAGATAAAATTTATAATAATCAATAAAGCAAGTCATATATAACATGGCATTGCTTTTAAAAAGCTTGTATTTACAAATATGTAATACAGGGAGCATACCAATACCTCAAACACGCCCTTATTTAATAAGTATGTTAAGAGAAAATATTTAAAATCTCCATGTAAAATATGGATTAAGGCTTTGGTGATGCTAAGGCTATTAATATATAGTAGATCTGAATTTGGTTCAGTCCCATATAACTATTTAAGTTAAAGACATTTTTGTGTCTGAAAATTTCAGATTTTCTTCTCAATAATTAGTAGTAAATAAGTGTCGGATTTTGAGTTGATATTTTAGATCTAATATCTGAATGTTCTACCTCATCACTGAGGTTGGCCATAAGATCGAAACCAATTGATCTGGTGATAAGAATATTCTAGATGGAGATTTTAAATATTTTCTCTTACTGCACTTATTAAATAAGAGCTTTTTGAGCTATTGACATGCCCCCCATATTACATGTTTGTTTATAGACTTTTAAAGATATTTATTAATTTCCCAAATTTTCAACTTCTTTATATATAGGTCATATTCAGGGTTTATTTAATAAGTATATATTGAAATAATATAATCATTTCACCTGATTAAAATCATACATCATATCATAATACGTTAAAATGGAGGTGGAAATGGGTGTGACGCAGCATATATATATATATTGCAGACAAACTAGGCAAGGCATGAGAATAATCAATTATTTAAACGTAATAAAATAAATTAGTACTTTTAAATTAACTCATATAACACTAAGCATGTGTTATATTGTACAAGTACATACGTGTTATATTGTACAAGTACATATATTTTAATGCTTAGTTAAAATATTTTATTAGTTAATTTTTAATATTGATAAAAGTAATTTAAATTATTAAAAAAAGCTAAGTATAATAATATTAGTTAATATTTTAATTTTATAAATACAAAATAAATTTGTTAAATTAATACTCACAGTGTTATTATTTTTTAAAAATAAATAAGCTAGGAAACCACGATTCGTAATTGTATAGTCTGTATATTGGACAGTAGAAGAAAGAATCGTCTGCAACTGAGAAGTAAAAATGGCTATCACTAAAATCTGTAAAGTAAACTTTAATTTGATGACATGTTAAAAATATCAAGATTTCTGCCTAGATATATAAACTTAATTGACCCTAGAATGGATTGAAGCAAAATACAAGAAATTGTAATTTTTTATAGTAACTTGCTTAATAGGCAAAAGAATGTACGTACAAAGCGATCAAAATAGCAAATGTTTAAAGGGATTTTAAATCTTCAACTAGGATTGTATTATTAGAGTTCACAGTCAACAGCTCAGGAATAATAGATTTCTAAAGGATATAAATCCAAGAATATTTTACTACTACTAATATAGATCAAATTAAAATTAAATTTTTTATTAAAGACATCTTTACGTGCGTAAGTTCGGGTGATCTTAACGGTAAAATTTAATAAAGTCTTAAACTCAATTACTTTGGGTTATAGAAATATTGAATTTAAATTCGTTATTGTTGTTTATATTTTAAAGTGCTTAATAAATAACACACGTTTATATATATATTGTACTTAGTTTTATAATTCAAATATATAAGTGTATATACGATTTAAAATTTGTTTTGACTATAGTATAAAACTTCATGTGGGTTTATTTATTATTGATAATTAAAGTAAATTCTTTAACATTCGATTAAATAAATTACTATAATTTAAAGAAATGTATATATAAATATTTTTACATAAAATGTTACAGGTTTAAATGGATATATATGAACTTATATAAATTATTTGAAATTGAGATTTATTGAAATCTTTAAATAATGAAAATATTTTAAATTTAAATGATTAATCGACTTTTATAAGTGATAAAGAAATTAATGTTAGATATTTATAATAACTTATATTAATATTTTTGCAAGTAATAGTATAACTTAATTTAAGTTCATAGATTTATGTGGTTTATTAAGAAGAGATATAGTGCAAAGTGTGAATGTATATGATATTTATATAAAATTAATAATATTAATAGGCACCGTATATGTTACATTATTCCATGTTGGATTTATATTCCATATATATTTTGTTGATCTTGAATATTTAAAAACTGCGGATGCAAATTTCTGCTTTATTTGAATTGTTATTATGATAGGCATATTTGCAGATATTTATTCTTGCATTATGTTTAGTAAGGATATTTGTGTCTTTTTATTTATATATATATTTTATACTCCATGCGTTAATGCGAGGAGAAATCTGGTGTATCATGATAAGTTCGCTGCTTGATAAATGCATTGTTGTTAAGGAATAATGAGGATGAGTTCCTTTCTTTCATTCCTCTGAGTATATCTAAATATTATGATTTGTATTGGTATTGTATAAGCATATCTACTCTTTGCTTACTTGTATGTATTAAACGTGAATGAATGAGATAACAATAAAAATTAAGGTTACTTTTGTTAATAAATTTACTTTATTAGAATTAACAATATAATATGACAACATATTTTGATCATAGCTCTTTAACTTTATCTAAGGATCTCATGTCATCTTAATCTTTAAATATCTAGATTAAATGATTTTGTGAAACCACATGTTTTTGATACATTCAAATATAATAAAAACTGTATTATAAGATTAAAGTAAAATTGAATAATATTGTCATTATACAATTTAAATTAAAAATAATATAGAATCTCATAAAATAAAATTAAATGATTAATAATTATAAAATATAATCTATGGTTAATATAATTGCTGAGTATATTTGACTGATTTCGGCTTTTCATTATACTAGGTATTAGCAGATTTTAATAATCATTAATAATTTTTGTTCTAATTTTGGCGCTACAACGGGATAATCCAACTATTTATTTATTTAACTGTCAGTTTATTATTTTGTTTATATGCCAATTAATAAACATAGGTTATACAGTACAAAAGGCTTTTGATCAGAGTAAACAACATTTTTAAATTGTTATGGGAGACTGTAATGCTAGAATTGGTAAACAAATGAAAGACAAAAATGCTGTAGGTAATTTTGGTTATGGTAATAGAAATGAGAGAGGACATAGACTTATGGACTTTGCAGAAAAAAAAACCTTTACATTATGAATTCTTTTTTTTGAAAAAAATGTTAAAAGGAAATGGACATGAAAGCATCCAAATGAAGGTATAGCAGAATTGGATTATATTTTGACTAACAGAAAATACATATTTCAAGATTGTAATGTTCTTAATAAATTTAACACAGGTAGCGATCATCGATTAGTAAGATGTAAGATACGTGTTAATGCAAAACTAGAGAGACAAAATTTATTAAGAAAAACAATATTTACAGTTGATATTCCTAATCTTTAGAAACATTCTAATGAATTTAAATTAGAACTTACAAATCGGTTTCAAGTATTAGTAGATTTTGAACATGATTCAGGTTTGAATTAAATTAATAGGAAAATAACTGATCAGCTTTTAAAAACTGCAACAAAGATGCTAGTAGAAAAAAGCAGCAATTGACCAATAAAATTCTATTGAGACTAGAGAATTTATGAAGAAAAAAAGGAATATGAAGATATACAACAATGATGCATTAAAAAATATTGAATATCTCGAATTTTGTAAAATGGTACGGAAAAGAGTTGAAAATGATATAAGAAAGTATAACTGTGAACTAGCAAAGAAAGCTGTAGAAGAAAATAAAAATCTCAAGAATGTAAAACAATATTTTGGTATTGGTAGGAAATTTATATCTGCAATAAGAAAAAAAATGGAATTATTACTAAAAAGAGAGATGACATCATGAAATGGGTAGAAGATTTTTATCAAGAATTATATAGTAATAAAGAACAAGTACCTCCTATATCTATTACATCTTCCGAATTGCCCAAAATTTTAAATGAAGAAGTGAGACATACAATTAAATGTATGAAGAAAGGAAAGGCTCCAGTTAATGATGGAATTATAATTGATATATTAAAAGAAGCAGGTGAAGAAATAGAATTTTTTTTAGCAAAGTTATATATCAAATGTCTAAATGATAAAAATTTACCAGATGTTTGGAAGAATGCAGTAATAATATTAATATTTTAAAAAGGCGATAAAGAAGATATTAGAAATTACAGATCTATCAGCCTTTTATCAGTTTTATGCAAAATTTTTACAACTCGTCTACAGAGAACATTGGATTTCCAGCAACTAAGAGAACAAGCTGGATTTAAAAGTGGTTTTAGTATAATAGATCATATCCAGGTATTGAGAAAAATTATAGAAAGGACAAATGAATATGAGTTGCTATTATTTTTTGGATTTGTAGATTATGAAAAGGCATTTGATTCTATAACCATTTCTTCAGTGATTAAAGCATTGGATCATCAAGGTATAGATCCAGGATATTGTCATATTTTAAAGAATATCTATAAAAATGCAACAGCAACAATTAGATTACATAATGATACTGGGAAAGTCAACATTGAGAAGGGTGTAAGACAAGGTGACTCCATATCTCCAAAACTTTTTACAGCAGTGCTGCAAGAGGTATTTTGTGAATGAAAATGGAAACTAAAGGAGTGAAAGTAAATGGAGATTATTTAAGTCATTTAGATTTTGCAGATGATGTAGTTGTTTTTGCAAATAATGCTTCAGAGCTGCAGAAAATGTTGCAGGAGTTATCAGATGAAAGTAAGACTAAAGATAAATGTTAAAGACTAAAGTAATGTTTAATCGATTTGCTCAAAATATGAAAATAAAGATTATGATGAATTAGAAGAAATTAACAGTTAGATACCTTAGTCAGATTATTAATACATATGGAAACATAATGGATGAAATTAATCATAGAATTAAACTTGGTTGGAGTGCTTTTGGTAGAAATAACTTGATACTAAAAGGAAATATGCCTATGAGTTTGAAAATGAAGGTTTTTAACAAATGTGCTTTACCAGTTTTTACTTATGGATCTGAGACTTGGAGACTTAATAGAAGAGCAATACAGAGACTTCAGACCACTCAAAGAAATATGGAGAGATGCATGTTGGAAGTAACAAGATGAGATCAAAAACGTAATGTATGGGTAAGAGAACAAACAGATGTTACTGACCTCATTGAAAAAATTAAAAGATTGAAGTGGAGTTGAGTTGGACATATTACTAGAAGAGATTATAGTAGATGAACAATTGAAATCTTAAACTGTATTCCAAGAGATTGTAAAAGACCCAGAAAGAGATCACATGTGAGATGGATGGATGAAATAAGAAAGTGTGCAGGGGTTATGTGGAGAAGAGAAGCAAAAGATCGGAGAAGATGGATTGAACACGAAGAGACCTTCATCCTACAGTGGATTGATAATGGTTGATGATGATGATGATACAGTTACTGGTTGGTTGTATAGTTTATTTTTAAGAGAAATATAATGATTTCATAACTGACGGTTATAATATAAATATATGGGGTGGGTGGGTGGAGAGAAAGACTATGTTCATAATTTATTAAATCATGCTAACTTCTAAATGTTTAAATTACAATTTGTCAAAGATTTAAACAAGTATGATTTAATTATTTTTATTTTATATGTCAAAGCGCTGACCGGAAAGCGAACCCGGGCCAGCTGCTTGGAAGGCAGCTATGCTAACCACTAGGCTACCAACGCTTGACATGTATTAATTATGTTCAAGTTTTGATGAATTTTCCTGAATTTTTGATAATTCCAAATCACTATTTATTATTGAAATATTTTGTTTTTGCATTGAAATAACTTTTTGATTCCTAGTTTTCATATTCCTTTGCAACTCTATCGTGACATTATGCTGAGGTTGACTATTGTCTAAAGATTTATCAATGAAACTTTTTTCTTTTTTACTCTGAAAGTTTTTTTGAGATAATACATTTTTTCCTTTGCATTTTTTGTAAACTTAGGTAACTTTGAAGGACTATTAATATTCTTAATTCCTGTCTTCTTGCCCCTTAAGTTCATATTCTGTTTATCTCCATTAGCATTAGAATTTTTACCAGCATCCATATTGTATTCTGCTGTCAGTAATTTTAGTTTTAAATTTTGCTTAGCACACCTTTAATTATTTAAAATAATTGATTTAATACTGTGGTACTTTAAAGCCAAGGTACTTACTTTTTTGCTTGATACAAAAAAACAATCCACACTATAAGATATATAAGTAAATTATTTTGAGTTTAGGAAAATGATCTACACTGCAGTTGTACTAAACAGCCTTTAAATATATAATAATAGAACAAAAATCGTTCCAACATTTCTTTTTTGGTTATTCAAACACTTTAATATTAAGAATTCATATTTTTTGTTTGGCTTAATCTTTAACTAAAGAATAGTCAACTATCATTTCTAGCCTCATAATATATTTATAATGCCAATTAAAACAATGTTTCATTGCAAAGGCACATCAAATAAACAGGAAGATAAGTTTGACGTTTAGAATAGTTATTGTTGGCAGTACAGAATCGAAATACACTTAAATTGGTTAAATAAATTTTAGTAGTTTAAAAACATTAAGGTTTAATAAATATTTTAAGTAGTTTGGAAAGGTGTCAAAGACTCATCAATATGATAGTAAATGTAAAAGAGAGGAAGCAGCTAGAAGTTAAATAAGTTTTTATATTTATCTTTTGCAAATATATATATATTGTAACCAGTTGGATTACATAGGCACACTAATATAGTGTGGGTGCATAAATATATATGTAAAATTGAAAGGAAAACTAGAAATAAACACAGACAAAAATATAGTAGACATTTTTCTACATTTACTAAAATAAAATAATAACAAGTAAAGGGTTAACACCTCAGATGAGTTTATAAAAGACTGATTAAAAATATCTCATTTAGTCTGGTTAGTGATTTTTGAAGAGAACAGGTCAGCTGCAGAGTTGGTTGCAATATTTTGTTGCAACTTGATGAAGTTTGCAGCAGTTGGTTTTAGCTGACCGGAGAGTTGGCAAAATAGCTACTATGAAGTTATGTGGCTGAAGGCAGAACAGTAAATTCAGGAACCACTACTGTTTTCCTGGTAGGAGTTTGAATTTCACATCAAGAAAATGACCCACTTCTTTGTGCTGTAATTCATAGCCTTAAATGGGAAAGGACAGCTGCTTGCCTGGAACAGTTCTACACAGACGAGAGGCCAACTATAGACCAACATTATACATGGATTATACTTTTACCTGATAATGACAATCACTAAAACCAAACTCACCAAGAAAAAAATCTAGCTTGCTGAAAAGTTAATTACGCATATGCTGCGTCAGATATATGCAGAAAATCATGGATAAACGTATATATAGCTGATGAGTTGTTTTAAAATAAGTCATATAAAAATAGACATATATAGAACAATATTATTTTTAAGTCAGTTAAAAATCTATATATTTAAAAGAATATAAAGTAATTTTGCTGGAATTATAATTAAGAGTCAAGAATAATTCATTGACCATCTCGTTTTAAAGGCAAAATAGACGTTTTTGAACAATAATTATCTGGACATTATTTTGAAAAAAATTATTTATAAAAAAAAAAGTAAAGAGTCGATGATTCAATAATTTAATTTAAAAACGTTGATAATTAATCAACAAATACCTGTCAAAAATTAGTTTCAATTTATAAATTGAAACTAATTTTAAATTATGTCTATAGTTTGTTTATACACACACGTATACGTATAAAATTTGTGCATATTTTCCAAAGAATTTAATAATGAAAATATAATATTATTGCTGTTAAGTTAAAATATGATGTAAACGTCAGCGTGTGCACACACGCATACACATATGTAAAATTACATTTTGAAAATGATGCGTGAATTTGTACTTTTTATGCTTATGGTGAATATATAGTTAGACAGGACTGTTTGATGCAGAGTATTCATGATGCTCCGAAGTATATGCTCGGCTCTGTCTAGACCTAGATATTGAGCTCCCAGGATAGTCCAGTGGCGGATATATATAGGCCTCATGAATAGGCTTTCATCTCATGAATAGACCACATTTATACCCCTAAGTCTCACAGAAATGAGCAGGGTTGGCGCAATGCCTTTTATTTTTTTCTGGATACTACTTTTTGAGGATGATCTGTTTAGGTACTTAGAAGGGCAGTGCTTAAAAATGAGGTATTTTCTCGCGACGTCATGGAGCTTTGTGTACTGATAGTCCAGCTTGGCTCTCTGCTTATCATGGCGTGGAGAGCTGCAGTTCACGTATTCATTTTTTACTATCTCACCTTGCCTACTTAATCAGCATTAACTAATCAAGCAAAAAGACATTTCAAAATTTATATATTTTTTTTGATGCTATAAAAGGATATTATCTTTCATTTATTAAAAAAAGAAAAAGAGACATTTTAAAAGTAAAGCAAACAAGCAAATAACTTCAAGTATTAAAAGAAAGAAAAAAGTTGATAGAAACTAATCGATAAAGAGTGGAACTTACTATAAAATAAGAAAAGCAAGTTATACATTTTCAACAACAAGTAATTGTGAAAATAACTTTTATTGTCATAACAAGTGTGTAAATTTTATGAAATTATTAATTATAAAAGTATTGTGTGACAAAATTAAATTTGTTAATAATCTGTGCAATTCTATATACGAGTTGTAGTAAACCTAGCATAAGTATTTGTATTACTTAAAACATAATTTAAAAGCTTAATCATGTATTATTTTATGTAAAAATTAAATATGTTCAGAAATCACATACATGTATGTATGCGTATATCTGTCAATTGTATTGCAGATACCAATGCTTATCAATTGTAACACATATGTAAAATTTAATCATTTTTTTTTTATAATTATTTTATGTCAATTGTATTGTAAATAACAATGCGTGTCAGATAGACACTTATGTATAAATTTTTTGATAATTTTTCTAAATTAAATGTTAATTCAAACATGTTTATTTTGTATCAAGCCACATGCCTGTGTGCTGAATGGGTTTTTAATAAACCTAATTTATTAATCATGTAACTCAATATATACCATTCAAAATCAGAACCCTTATAAGACCTTAATCATTTATTTTTTTATTGTTATTAATAAACTTATTTAATTGTTAAAAATGTTTTCCATCATCTCTTGTTCACATACAGTAATAGAGCCCATGTTCTCTGAGCTAGATTTCGGACACGGATAAATGGGGGTGTGTTTAGTGCTTTGGGCATCCAGAGATAATCATCATCATCATCCTGGTTGGCGCAAAAGAGGATACTCTTTAAAGGCCATGCACTATTATTTTTTTATTTTACTTTAGTCTTATTAAAAATTTAAGTTTATAGTTGGACAGTACAAGTGGCCTGAGCATTGATGATGATCAGCATGTTTTAAATGTCCCAGCATTATTGATTTGATTTCTGATTATTGTGTATTTAATGGATGGGCACTAAGCTGGTGCATCCAAGTTATGTTTAAATAATTGGCCAAGCTGGCAAAGGCTCAATAGTTAGCCTGGTCTAAAGAAAACCCATTTTCCGATCCAGTCACAAGGTTGAGTGTTGATTTATATTGTTTATTGTTCAAATCCAGCCACAAGATGGACTGTTGATTTATTGTACTAATTTGTTTATTCCCATCGATGATGATGATGGATGATTCTCTTAATATTCACTTGCACTTATTTTTGACTTATTATAATGCTGGTTGAATTTAAAATTATGCTTTTAGCTACTCTTCTGAGTTAGCTTCTGATCTCTCAATGATGTTCTCAGAGATTTTCTAATCTCATTTTATTACTGATATACTTTTTGTAAATATTTCATTTTAAATGGACTGGGAGTGATGATGATTTTGCCATCACCCAGTTCAATTTTACTTACCACAAATTCTCACCCACCCCATCCCGTTACAATATATATATAATAAAAAGTTAACCTTGATAATGGCGGTTGCTAGTCCATCGAAATATCGAATTGTAATGCAAAATAATACACGGTTTATTCCCAAAAATATTAATTTACACACACACACATATATATATAAACAAAAAAAGACTTATAAATCCAAAAAATAATATATATTTCAACCAGAGGACTGGTTTTCATCAGAGAGAAAATATATATATATAATCATAATATTAAATTGGTTTTTTTTTCTTTCTGATGAAAACCAGTCCTCTGGTTGAAATATTATATTATTTCTTGGATTTATAAGTCTTATATATATATTCTAACCTAATAAATATTCTCTTAACTGTAAGTATTTATTTATTTGTTTACACTTATGACACTAATCATACTCTGAGCTGTATTAGGTTATTTTGTTTTCACTTTTCACCAATGATACCGATTTTTCAGGTTGTTGGAAATTAAGGCAACCAAAATAAAACAAATATCCACTAATTTGCCAATATGATCTAAAATACT
Organism: Epiperipatus broadwayi; assembly: GCA_028023455.1. NCBI lineage: Eukaryota > Metazoa > Onychophora > Udeonychophora > Euonychophora > Peripatidae > Epiperipatus > Epiperipatus broadwayi. The sequence goes on from JAQFVV010000022.1 coordinate 11,730,829, forward strand.
TTTCATATAATACAACAATTGTACATTCAATTCTTTTAAGCCATGCCACGATTGTAATAACAACAATAATTGATCACTTATTAATTTAAAGAATAATTATAATAATATTAATCTCAGGGTTCTTTGTTTCATGTAAGGAAATGCTCGGCGGTATTGTGTTGTCGCATATGACTGGCATTCTGGTCGGCTATAGGAAACATTTATTTTACTTAAATTCAATGTGTCTTCATCTCTCATATCAACTGCTATATTATTTAAAGAGATGATAATTCTATTCAATAATGACGTATAATTTTGAATAACACAGCCCTTTTTTCCAGAATCTCAGTCAGAATAATAAAAAGACAAGGGTGCTTTTTGTGTCCTTCCATCATCCATGACAACACAATCATATAACTAAGATTTATTACTTAGACAATTTAACTAAATGGGAATGGAATAATGTGCAACCAAAGTTAATGGTTTGGAAAAAAAATTCATTTTTTTTTTTTTTTACACAAAGGTGAATGTTTAGTCTTAAGTTTTCAACTCCATAAATAATTATCATTAAACTAAAATATAATGACATATTCCGATCTGCTTAAATTTATTTCTCTGGTCTATTAAGTTTTTAAGGGTTTGAAATGATTTCGGACTCAAGAAAAGGTTTTGCAAATATTGTGCAAACACTTATATTTAGCATATAAAAACAAAAAAAATGAATCTACAACAAATTTTAACAAGACTATAATTTATTATTATCACAAAAAAATATATGAACATTTATTCAATAATCCCATAGTAATACAAAAATATAAAATATAACTGATATTAATCTGTATACTCTTTTGGTTATGGACTAGAGGTTACTACTTCTCCTGTATGCAATCATATGGATTGATTAACTACAAGTACATTTCATTACCAATACATTAATTATTAAATTTTGGTAACCTTGTAGAAGCTTTTATTCAAAATTATTGACTAACTATTTTTTTTTTTTTAATGATTAATCCAATCATCTGCAATACGCAAAATATTAAATTTATTTCTAATACATTTACTTTATTTATGGTCTTTAATGGGATAACCTATTCTAATTATAGGCCAGTTATCAGAAGTCACATTTACCTTCTTACGTTTAACTTAATGCTAACTTAAGTTATGATACAAATTTTATTCATACGTATAATTTTAAATATGAGTATTATTTAATTACTAACCAGAATTAAATATTGCATTTGAATATTCCTTCATGTTATAAGCGTTTTAAATTACGCAATTTTAATTACTTTCTCCATTGATTTACTTGTCAAATACTAGCAATATTTAGCAGCACAATACAGATATCGATCCTAGTTACTAACGCACTATTTATACTAAAGTGGATCTTGAGGAACTAACACCTCCAATATAACCTTTATCTTGCCCGAACTTTCAAAATTAAGCACAATAATCAACACCTTCCATGGTGGAGCTATCTTTATTTTCACAGATCGGAAGAGCACACAACGAAGGTCTGTAGAGTAATCTACTACATTAAAATATTTTGGTGGTTTCTTGCCTCTTACTTGGGCATACAACGAACACACACCAAATACAATCCTCTCCTGGGATTTAAACGAATGAAGCATACTAAATGCTAGATAAATTCTTGATCGTCCTATCTATGAGAATCGATCACTTGGGCTATAAACATACCCGAACATTATATTTAAAATCTTCCTCTCATGGAAAACAAAGCTTTTGGGGAGATCATTTTTCATCCCACAAATTAAATACATTATAATTATTACCTATGCGAATATTAAGCATATACCAATGCTATATCTGGGCAGGATAAGTAAATACACTGATTATAATAAACTTATGTTACCGTGTATACTTTGATCAACATCTGAAATCAATGGACATCATAGAATAAAAGTATAATAATTTTAATTTTAATAAAGGAACATTCAAAAATAGTTGGTAGCATACTATCTTAAACTAAATAAAGTGGATGTTTTATTTAAGAATAATTAGGAATAAATTCCTCAATTAATACAGTATAAATTCGTTTCAAAACTTTAACAAGAAATATTTTGTTATAGCATTTTTTTTCTTTAGTTACTTCTGATAATTTTCAATATTTATTTTACCCCTTAAATATCTAAATATTTTTCTTTTACGTATCTAACATACAAAATTTCTACCTACAATTGTATGTAATAATTAAAACATATTTTATAGATTTTTTCTTTCGTGTTAAATATCAACTTAACCTAGAATAATTATATTAAAACATACCTTTGTCATTACAAGGTTATTAAATATCCCTTGACCATACAGACTTTAACCTATGTGATATAACAAAAAAAATACATATCATTTATAACTTAGTTTTAAACAATCATTAATTAACACGTGCATATTCTCTCATTAGAAAATGTTTTTCTGTTGAGCAATTGGTCCAGGTGAAGAGCTTTATCCAGTCGTATTTCACAAAGCAAGTTTAAAAACAATAAACGCATTTTTATCACTTCCTTTAAATAAAAGTGTTCTTTTATTTTGTGCTTCTATAAAATTAGGTAAAGAAACATATAGCATAATTGAAGATTAATTCTTACTTGAATTAAACTGCTACAATTTTGGGATCCAAAGAAAATAAAATATACATATTCTAACATAATGAACAGTTGACGATAGACGATAAACATACACAATTCTTTTCTTTTTTATTATTGACGATACGTACAATTCATATTAGCTAGCTTACTTATGGACGGAAATGCGCAATTTTTCCGAGAGATTATTCTGATAATAACTGCAGCTGATTTACATGTATAGGAAGTTTTAATAAATCCAACTGATGTGTAATATAATATATCATTTATTTTTATCATTAAGTCACTAAGATATTTGGTTTTGTTCATACTTTAGGAATTATAAATTTTTTAACGGTAACTTCTCCGTAAGAATGCCCCTATATAACTCTTCCTATATTTACTCTGAGAAAGTTTATATTTTTTTCCAAAAAAAAATATACAGGTGCATAATTTAATCTTATTTATCATTATTATTATTTCCAGACAATTCTTGGTGAATAAAACATATTTTAACGTATGTAACTACATTACTTGTAAAGGCAGACAATATTTAGAAAGAGCGCGAAAATGTTTCTAGTTGATTTTCCTTGGTTTCAAAATATTTCTTTCAATTATTATTATTTTTTCTTTCTATACCAAGAAAATATCAATAAATGACATAAAGTTAATAAATAATTATTTTTTTTTTTTTGGAAATCACTTCTTTTCCTTAATTTAGATATAATATAATTTTTCGTGACTCCTTTAGTTACATCTGTCATTTTTGAACTTTAGCGCGAGACAATAAAATTTTAAGTATAAAAGGTTTTTAAATAGGTAGATGGCAAAGAAAATCAGGACGCCTTATCAAAAAAATTTAGCCACACATTATATTATTAAAATTTTACTTTGATTACATTTATTTCTGCAAAATAAAATGAAAAAAATTGAGTTACCAAATTTCAGCACTGTTCCTTCCTTGAAAACTAAAAGCAGACTATATCTTTTTTCAAAAAAAAAAATAATCTCGATTATGTAATTGGCTGTCCTGTTTTGTTGTTATTTTTTTTTTTTTACTTTAGCGACCTCTTACAGAAAAATAATCATTTGATTATAACATAAACAAAAGAAAGGAAAAACCTATTACAATCATATAGTTTTAGTATTATTTACCTGGATTACAAAGTAATTTGACAATATAAAAAATAATAATAAATACATTAAATTAACAATCAGTGATGTATAATTCTTTAAACATTATTTCTTTTTTTTTTTTTTTTTTTTACAAAAAGAAATTACCAGAAGTTATTGTGCTTTATGATAAGACATTCATCCACTCTCCCCTCTACCCATCCAATATCAATTACTGTTTAGCTTTTATACCATATTAATTTGCTCTAATTATTAATATCTCAATTAAATTATTCATGTTCTCTCTTTATAAATGACATTGAGTTATTAAATCTATTAGTTATTCACCCAAAACATGCCAAAGTGAGTGAATAGCATACTTTATTAATCAATTATTACTATTGTTATTTTATCTTTTTATTTCTTTAAAGAATAGCATTAATTTCCTGCAGAAATAATGCCAAGTAAACCAAGTGTCAATAACACTAGGTTACAATATATATATATATATATATATATATATATATGTTATATATATATATATATATAACAGACATCACCAGGGTTGTGTAAAGTGGGGTGTTTTTTTAATTGGTTGCTTTAACAGTGGTTTTTTTTTTTTTTTTTGAGATTTAATGTAAATTAAACAAAAAATGTTAATATTACATATTAAACATGGGGAATGTAGCCAGACAGAAGGCCATCATTGGGACTTCAATTATACACTAATGAAAAGTAAATGTAGATATTGTACTAAAGGATCTTTGTACTCCTTACTATATATCATATTTCAAACATGTACTGTACTCACATTTTCTTTGTGGTTTAAATACTATACCTTGGTAGTTCAAAGCCCTTGTACTGATTTTTTTCAGAGGATTTATTAATTCACATAAACATAATAATACACTAACCAAAATTAAATGTAAATACATTATTATAGCATCTATTTTTCCACCTAAATATCATGTTTTAAATGATTTTATGTACTGTAATCACATTTTTTCACAAATTAAAACTATACCTCTCTAACTAAAAGCATGTTTTCCTCAAATGATTTTTTAATGGCAGAGACCAACATTACTGTGGATTTGGTTGCTTTATCTAAAAAAATTTAAGATTTAATGTAAATTAAACAAAACATTTTAATATTATATAAATAAATTTCTGAATTTTAATAAAGCTAAATTACAATTTACATTTTTAAATATTTGTTAGTTTTATGATTTCAACTATATATTTACTGGAATGCCAAAAAAATAATTTTTTTTTGATAATCGGTAAATCGTAAGGTTTTTTAGCTTTATTAATAGCTATACCATTTATTAATGTCAGAATCTGGCATTGTAAAGGCCCATGATTTTTTTAATTAGTTTCTCTAAGAATTTTTTTTAAAGATTTAATGTAAATTAAACAAAACATTTTAATATCATATAAATAAATTTCTGAATTTTAGTAAAGCTAAATTAAAATTTGCATTTTCAACATATCTGTTATATTTGATAACTTTGCAACTTCAAATATACATATTTATTGGAGCCCCTCTGAATTAATATTTATTATTTATTAATTGGTAAGTATGTCATTCATCTGAACTATATTAGGTGATTGGCAGACCATAAAAAGACTGAGCACCTTGATGTCAAATTATGAATTGGCTTATCTGCAGCTGGCTGGGACACAACATCCCCATTGTTTTTGTAATTTTTTTTATTAAATATATTTATAGGAAATTTAAACACAGACTTTCAAACTCTCTTCAACTATTCACTCATTTCATAAAATTAAATTATGAATCAGCATCTGTGATTGTTTCTGCAGCTGGATGAGAACTTTTACTGTAAAATATGTACTATACTTCTGTAGTTAAGAATGCTCATACCTATTTTTTCTGCTTCATTTTTTATTTAATGGTGAAATTACTTCCTTTGTATAAGTATAATGGTTGTGACATCATCAGACAAACATTCATTCAATAATTAGACTCCAGAGAAAGCTTCAGTTTATATATATATTAAATATATTAAGTTCTAGAAGATGATCTAATAATAACATGAAAGGCTAAAACCTTTGACAGAAGCACCTAAAAATGCTTATGTGACAGCCAATCAGATACAATAATGACTGCATGTGGAACTCTCAATTTATATATATATTGTAACTCAAATCTTTTTAAGATTACAATATATGTATATATATATATATATATATATATATTGTAACTCAAAAAGAAGAGGATAGGAGAGGGGGTGGTGGAAGGAAAGAAAAGAAAGAAAAGGAAAAGAAAGAGAGAATGAAAAAGAGAGAGAAAAAAGAGAGAAGGGGTAAAGAAAAAGAAAAGGAAAAAGAAAAGATTAGAAATGGAATTAGAGAGAAAGATGATAATGAAAGAAAGAGAGAGGAAAAGATGAAAAGAAATGAAAGAAATAGAAATGATACATGGTGGAGAGAGATGGAAGGAGAAGAAAAAATGAAATTATTTAAAATGGATGAGATGATAGAAGAGATGTGAAAGAGAGATGAGAAATTATATAAAAAGAATTGAAATGAGAGTCTCTTAACGACTCGGCTCAGTGGGGTTACAATAAAATTTAAGAAAAGAGATGATGATTCATAAATGTACAATCAGATAGAGACCAAATCCAATACTAATGCAACTATAACTATGATGGCATATTAATAATCTACTACTAAACCATACAAAATATTATTTTAAATCATTACTTAATAGTTATTAGAATAGGCCTACCAACAGATCACACACACACTCTGAATAAGAATAAATGATACCTTGACCGTGAAAGATTATCTTATTAAATCATAACTAACAAAGCAACAAGAGTAAATAATCTCAGGGATTCTAAATCTAAAACTCTTGTGCAAGATTAAAGTTTAAATTGTCTACTAAATAATTGCTGGGTTTAATAAACAAATGAGTAATATCTGGGCCATCCATAAATAACTACCTTATGGTTCAATCTTAAAATAATAAACAAAACAAATATTAATTCAAAGATTTAATAAATCAATCTAAATTAAAATTAATAATGGCCTTATATCCAAGACATTACTTGAGCAAAGAAAAGGGCAAGGGTACTTTTTATGCCTTTTCCATACTCACAGACAACCTACTCAAGACCTCAAATGCAGGTGGATTAAAGTTCTTTGGACATATAAGGTTTAAGATGATACAATGTGCAGTTAATATAAGATAATGTGCAGCTTTCAACATAATAGTAAGTAAAAATATTCTTCTGAAGTACTAATATTCTTAATCTCATATTGCATAATCTTTAGTCTGAGAAGATATACTGATAATTTAAAAATAAACTTTTAACTAAGCATTTAATTAAGTATCTAATATAATGCAATTATCTGTTATTGTGATTCAATCTGAGAATCACTTACTTTAGCATGGCTTTATAATTTTAAAACCAATATCAATTATATTTAATTAATTTTATAATATATTTGTGAACTTTTGAATTGAAGATTTAATAAACTTTAGAAACTTAAGATTTCGTGAACTTAGAACCCAAGACAATAATATTTTCATATAAAAGTAAACCAAACAAAACAAAACTTTTTGAAATAATAATAAGTTAGTTTATTGAGAACAATAAGAAAGTGTTTATATTTTAAATGGAATACAAGCATTGCCAATATAACACTGGGACCTAATACAAATATTTTGACTTTTGAAAACTTTATTTGGTTTACAATAATACATAACTTTCTTACCTACTGTTTTTGAGTATCGCTCTTACAAATCTTTTACATTGTTTATTCTAATAAATAAACTAATAAAATAATATAATTATATATAATAGCAGGCAAATGCTATTCAATACTAGATTTTAATCTCTTTTAAACAATTAGAGATTTCAAAATCTTTAAACTTTAATTGCAATATCTGAATTTAATAAGCACACTTCTATTTTTACTCAGCATAATTTATAACACTATTGTGTTATCTAGCAATTAGAATAACACACAACTAGGTCTGTATTTAAAATCCTAAGCTTAACTTTATAATCCAGAGCTTAACAAATGCTAAGCTGGAATAAGCATATTCAGCATATTTTTGAAAAATATCATCACTAGTTACACTAACATAACTAAGATTATAGCTAATGATAAATTTAAATCAAACTAAGCTAATTTTAAAATTAAACTAAATTAGATGTATGGGGCATTCACTCATCAGAGATCAGTTATACACGTTTAAACAAATTTAGTCCACATAAAACTATTACCTTCAATATTTTAAAATTAAAAATATAATAGACTTACAAATCCAGTGGCGAAACTCTGGATGAAAATGTTAAAATTACTATGTGTGAATTGCCACTTATACCATATGCATAATTTAATATACTTAAAAATAAATAGAACTTATTGTTGGTTATCTTGTGGATGATAAAACTATCATATCAACACAATTCAAACATTGATATACCTATGAGCATTAAAAATAGCTATTACTACCTGAAGAAACAAAGTTCCTCAAACCCACATATCTTGTCATCACTAATCTAAAACAAATGCAACATCACCTATTGTGGTGGAACTAGCATTAAGTCATCATGAATGATAGGCTAAAATATAAGAACATATAGGCTCCTCAGAGCTGGAAAAGAATGTGGTAGCTTTCAAAAATACCTAACTTTGAGGAAGAAACTAAGATGGTGGGACCTTGTCTACATGTGCACCAAGAACAGGACAGATGCACCAGGAAAGCACGATCCTCTCTCATGGGATTTCCAATGCTTATAAAGGTGATCATCATCACTGAAAAAATACAATACAATAACCCTCTCTGGGGACAAGCACTATCAATTCATGGAAATACAATACAATAAGGATGGAGGACTCTGTCTACTCCATAAAGTATACTCAAAATTATTAACTAAGCCTAACTCTATGAGGCTAACAAATACTAACTAATGACAAGATATATACTTCACCTGAATTAACTAAGTTATTCCTAAGAAGTTTAAAAATACAAAAACGTATATACAATGGAAGAACCAACAAAGCAAACTATGCGTCAAACGACTACTATAGAAAATACTTTAAAATTAAATGCATCTAAAATTCTAGGCAAGACACTATGTACACATAATAAAATATTCAATACTAAACTATAATGACTAGTGGACTTTTAAAAGATTACAAATTAAATGTGAGAATATTAATTCTTAATGCATATAAAAATAATATTTGCAGTTATTATTAATGTAGCATTCATAAAACAAATGAAGGGATACTCTCTGATAAACTTCTTTGGCTGGTTTAAAATAAAACTAAGTGAAACATCCCATATATAATAAACTAAGACTGTGATATTTAATTCTCTGTAAATGAAATTATCAAATAGAACTAATGTGTGTAATGCTTAAGAAATAAAATAAATATGCTTGAGAATGGCAAAATATTTGCTCATTCTAATAAACCCATTAAGCTTTAAAATTACAACCCTAGTTTACCTAGTATATTTATGCAAAAAGTGTTACACAAAATATATAGCATATATATTTTTATGGTTTCATTTTTTTTAAAACCAATAAAACAGACAACAACAAAAAATAATAATACAGTAACTCATCCGAGTTCAAAGCTTCAGTCAAAATATCTATAAACATGGCAATGATTTCCAAAAACGAAAATGTTCAATAGTTCTTTAAATAAATACTTTCACTTTCTTTCTTTAAAGATAATTCTAAATATTTAAATAATAAGAATAAGCCAGCATTGGAAAAATAAATTCTTCACCTGAGCACATTTTTATTTATAGAATCCCGGGTTCAAATGCAGAATAATAATAATAATAATAATAATAATAATAATAATAATAATAATAATAATAATAATAATAATAATAATAATAATAATAATAATAATAATAATAATAATAATAATAATAATAATAATAATAATAATAATAATAATAATAATAATAATAATAATAATAATAATAATAATAATAATAATAATAATAATAATAATAATAATAATAATAATAATAATAATAATAATAATAATAATAATAATAATAATAATAATAATAATAATAATAATAATAATAATAATAATAATAATAATAATATATAGCTTTATTTAAATTTCATTATTTTCTTATTAGGCAAATACATTTATTTAGATACAGCTTTTTTTAAAATATTTTTTATATAATATTTCAAGATGTGTTTTATTTTAAACAAATTTCTTTTTACTATTTTAAACACAAGAGTAGACTTCTTTTATAATTAAAGACGTTCCTCGGTTTATGAACTAAGATTAACTGTCACAAAGTTACTCATAAGTAATGGCAAATATAAAAATTTATTATATATTTGACAGATACGAGTTCATTATTAATATTTGTAGATTATTTTGAAGTTTTGCTTCTAAATAACTTCTTTTTCCTACTGATGGGCATAAAACGAGAATTTTTATTTTTAAAATACATATTTTCCTCTGTTTACATTTATCTAAAGCTAATCATTTCAATTTTAGGTTAAGGTATAAGTAATAACTTTTTAGTTAATCATTATTTGTAAGTTCATCCTTAATTAAATGTAGCTTAAAATATTTTTCTCCAACACTTTCCAGAATAAGATAATTACTATCTCATATACAATAAATTTTAAAGTTGGGCATTAGGAAAAGTCTATATTCCATTATAAAATGCTTTGCTAATAAAATTTATTCTTCTTTATCTTAATGTAATGTATTTTTCTTTTCTAAATTTACTTTTAGAAACAAGCATTATTATGGAAGAGCATATTTAAATGTAGATATTAGGTATTAATAGTGAATCATCAAATTTAAAGTCAATTCTAATTTACTAGGAAGCTGACACATTTTTCATTATAATGTTTTTTTTTAAAAATTATCAATGTCTTTTAATTTCTTCCTCACGTATATTTTTAATTTAATAGGATAAATACTAAGTATCCTACAGCTACAATAGTTCAGTGCAACAGATTGTTTAGCCATAAAAATAATTAATAATTTATACTTTAATTTTACTTTCACTTTTAAATAAAGAAAAACAAACAGATTAAATGCACATGAGATAAGAGACACTAAATTTCCTCCAAACATTTTTTACTATAATTTCATGTTCCAATTGAGATTTGAATATCAGGAAACGATTACCTTTTTAACTTTAGCCCTTCATAGCTGTATAACAATTTAGAATAATTGTTGTAAAAACATACTTTTATTTTTAAAAACAAAATAATAAAGTTTTTATAAAAATTACAACTTTTTTATAATTATTTAGGAGTTGAGGATCCAGCCATGTAGAAACAAAATAAATAAGCCCCAGAATGAATCCTGGATTTCTTTTTATATCTGATAATCTCTAATACTCCCACTTTTATATGTTCATTGGCTTGAAAACCAATGAAATTATTTTTTATTAAACTTTACAATTCTTGACAGTTCAGCTGTGAAATCGATCTACTGATGTAATTGATTTAATTATACCAAACCACGTGACTCAACAGCTGCAAAGTCAAAAGTTCATTATTAACAAATATTATGTAATATTCTTAAATAATATTTATAAAACACAATAGTAATAAATATAAAATTTAAAACTATCCCTCTTTATTAAACTTTTAAATATTTAATTTTAATAATTTTATTCATTCATTTGTTTTTTTTTAAATCAATATTAAAATTAAATTATTTTTTATTCTTATGTTTACATGTCTTTCTTGCATGCACATACATATTCTCACATATGAGTGACCTATAATATGAACTCACTCATTGCTTAAAAGTTATTTTTAAAACTACAAAAATAAAAATATTAATGAATATTTAATTCAAAATAACTTTATAAGTGAAACACTAATCTAAATTACATCTAATAAATATTATACTGTTTTAATAAAAATTTACAGATTATTTTTAAATTTATTACTTAATACTATTTATTCCAATTTATTTACAATGTCTAATTATTATAATTTAGACATTAAAATGAATTACACAATAGTTACTTTAAAATACATTTAATATTATTTATCAACTCACAACTATTTCTGATATTTCCTTTAATTCAAATTATTATCTGGCATCCCTTATCAAACTAACTCACATATACTATTAAAATATTTAGACATAATCCCATAAATATTTAATAATTATTACAATACTACATAAGATTATCCTATCTTACTCATTAACTAAGTTAACTTTCATTTTTTTATCATCATTATTTTTTTAAAAATCAGAAAATTTCACACAAAAGGTTAAGCTAAGATAACCTTGTGCACCTATTGGAACCAAGTGAAACTTCACTTAGGTACAATATATATATAAATTTATATTTATATATAAATATATAGTTATATATAAATATACACACATGCATATATTTGATGTATAAATTATTTAAATATTATTTTAGTTTTTTTTTGAAAATAGAAAACAAAAATTAAACAAGCAAAACTTTCCATAGAGCAGTGCCACCCTGTGCCAATGAGAGTAATCAATGGATGCCAAAAGGCTTGTGCATAAAATCCCCATTTAGTACCTACTCATCCAATAACAGTTATGTGCTAGCATGAGGGATGGTAATCATGTGATGTTTAGTGGTTTAAAAAAACAAAAATGTTTTTATCTTATTTTTTCTTTCATAAAAATATTTATTTCCACTATTTTAGAATAATTTTAAGAAATAAAATTATTAATGGAGTTTATCATTACTTTCTTAAACCAATAATAAATTACCACTAAAAATATAGTATTTTATTTATCACTTGTTAAATATCCTTTCCAAAAAATCTTTCAAAGTTGATAAAGTGGCCTTTAAATACTGTAATGATTATTTTTCCAAAATCTGTAAATATAAACATACCAAACTCTTTATCAAACTGTTTAGCAATGATTGCTCATAATTTGATGAGATTGGTACCTTGCTTTCAAGAGTGTTTAGAAAAATGAAGGTTCCAGTACTATATTTATATGTAGCTTAAAAACCTATATCAATTAATTATTTCATATATAACATTCACATAAACAGCAACATGTATATTATAATAAATATAAAATAAAATTATGTTTCACTTTTTTAAAAAAAATTTAATTCTATGCTTAATAATTTAATTTTGACTATTATTTGTCCCTCAACGTTTTATACTAAGATAAAAATTTGATTATAGTTTAAATGTAAATAATTTTTTTCCATAAAAGTATATAAATATGTATGAGTTTGCTATTTTCACTTTTATATATATATATATATATTAATAATTCAAACAAATATTTTTAACACAGTTTTTAAAAAAAAAAAAATTTTTTTTTTCCCAAGAATTTTTTTTTCTCCATTTTCTTTAAAAAAAAAAAAAAAAAAAAATACTCCCTATCATACCCTTTTTTTTTTTTAACACCCTTAATTTATTAAAAGAAAAATAAAAAAAAAATTTAAAAAGAAGGGGTGGAGAAAAAAAAAAAAAAAAAAGAGGATGGGGGAGAGGGGGAGAGGAAAAAAAAAAAAAAGGGAGGGGGGGGGGGTTATATATATATATATATCAATAAAAGTATTTTTACCTCAAATTTCCCAGTAATTATATCTAGGTCTAGTAGAGAAAATTCAGCAACTCTGTCTCCATTGTTATCAATTATAACCTCACCTTCAATTCCTAAAATATTAAGAAAAAAAAGATAAACTATAATACATTTGATCTGATTTTATGTAGCAAAGAATAGCATAATCATAATATGGCTTAATTTCTTTTTTAAAAAGAAAAGAATCAACATTTGATTTGGATATGAATTTTTACTTTGGGCCCACTTATATATATATATATATATATATATATATATATATATATATATATATATATATATATATAGTATTATGAATATAGCTTTATTTTCAATTTTATATGTAATCTTCAGTCTTGACTAATAAATCAAACACTATTACAACATTTCACTACCCTACTTTACTAGAATACAATCTAATAAAGTGAGGGTGCTGAAATGTTTATTAACAGTATTGGTTCATTGATCAAAACTATAGATAAATTAATAGTTTTTGGAATGAACCGTGTATTATTTTTCATTACATACCGATATTTCGACAGACTAGCATCTGTCATTATCAAGGTTAACTTTTGAAAAAAAATCATTAGATCTCGTGACTGAGTGCGAGATGAGAAATGAGATTCAACTTGAAGTAGTTCAGCATTCAAAATATAAGGCTTATCAAAATGTTTATTTCCCTCAGTTTTTTCACCTATTAATTTTAAGTTAATATTAGATAAAATGAGAGGTTTCCACAAGCTAAAATACATTGTGCTTCATCAGCCCTATTTAAACCAGTAGGTCTCTTTAGTATTTCAATTGACTCTTTCATGGTTCTTAAATCATACCTTTCCAAATTAGCAAGTATTTTTGCATTGTGACAATGCAAAAATACTTGCTAATTTGGAAGTTATGATTTAAGAACCATGAGAGAGTCAATTGAAATATTAAAGAGACCTATTGGTTTAAATAGGGTTAACGAACCACAACATATTCCAGCTATGTGTAACCTCTCATTTTATCTCTGTCTTCTAATATTAACTTAAAATTAATAGATGAAAAAACTGAGGGAAATAAACATTTTGATAAGCCTTATATTTTGAATGCTGAACTACTTCAAGTTGAATCTCATTTCTCATCTCGCACTCAGTCACATTGCTGTTTGAGATCTAATGATTTTTTTTTCAAAAGTTAACCTTGATAATGGCAGATGCTAGTCTGTCGAAATATCGGTATGTAATGAAAAATAACACATAGTTTAGTCCAAAAACTAATAATTTATCCATATTAATATAAGTGTGAAAACATTAAATATAATATATATATATAGCAGATTAAGCACAGTATTTTATTAGGTCAATAACTTATAAGATTATGAAGTGCAAATCAGGAATGCTGTGAATTCTCAACTGAGAACAAATAAAAATCATTAACAAAAGATAAATGAGAATCAGTTTAGAAAAGAAAAGTCATAACATAAAAATAAAAAAAACACGAATTGAATAATCAAGATAATGAAAAAAACAATATTTGTATTTCTACATTTCCATTTTTTGACTATGAAAGTCTGTATTCTAATAATAAGATCACTGTCAGAAAAACAGTTATGATTCTTTTTTTTAATATACCCAAAAATAACACACTTTTTAAGACCATTTTCTGCACCAATAACAATCCTTAAAAACCAAACTAGCAAATTTAGTCTTCAGTAAGTTTTGAAATTTAGTACAAATAGTAAATGCAATTATGAAATTAATATCAAGTTTTTTTGATGAATATCATTGTTCAATATTTATTATTTTAATGTATCATTTTATTCTTAACACATCCTCATTTCTGATCTGTACAACAATCTGAACTTGTGTTTATGTAATATTAACTGGCTTCATATTTTGATTCCTAAATATAATGTAGTCTATTAAATGCCATTGGTTTTACAGTGGATGTATTTTTATAGTGATTTTTTTTGTCTAAATAAAATATTTGTGTTAGTCAGTCCAAGTATTGTGAAAAAATCAATAATAGTAGACCATTTTAGTTTTGGCTAAATTTGCAGTAATGTATCCAAAAAGAATAAAACATTTTAATGGTATGAATATAATAGTGCTGTGTTTTTAATTATATACATATCTTTGTTGAATGAAGTTTGTTTAAAGCTTTTAGGCACTTTTAATATCTTTTTCAGTCACTGCAATATGACGATAAGTAAATTTTAAAATAGTATGTGGAAAGAAGAATATTTTAAAATAATAATAATAAAATAAGCAATTAATTAAAACGAATAATTTAGGGATTAGAAAGAAACAAAATTATATATATATAAGCAATAAATTTTTTTAAAAAATAACATTTAACCAATAATTTAATCACTGCAAATTGTTTAGTTCTACCCATATTATTTGTTGTAGAATCTTATTTTGATTAATTATTTCACAAATTAGGCTGCTATGTTTTTATTTAACTTTTAATAGTAGGAGTGTTGTGTTTAAAAAATGCAATTTGAAAAACAACATTAAAAGTAATTAAATGTTAAGATCATATATAATAAAATTCCTTGTCTTATAAGACTAAATTCATATCAGCTTTTCACTAAGATACTGAGAAATGCATTATCATTGGTTTCTAGATTTTATGTAACTTCTACATGTAGCAGTCATTATTCATTAGTTGTGATTATTCTTAGTTTCATAATGCAATTTAGTGCAGTGGCTGAATGGTAGATTCAAAAACAAAGGTTTCTGTAATGAATATCAACCAAGAAAAAAACTTTGAAATTAAATATAATTGTTGTGCTTAAGCTTTTTAAGTGCTCAAATATCACATAAGTTTTTAAACAGCTAAGTATATGATAATTTATAGTTAGAAGATACAGGTGTTAAATTATATAGAATCAGTATGTACTTATAGCACAACATTCTAAAATTATAGAACATTTTTCAATATATATATATTGTGACCTTTCAGGTTGGCACCAGGAAGAAATGTGGAAAGTTCACATTTGTGCTAACAATGGCTAAAGATAATTATATGAGAAAAATGAATTGAGATGTAATTTGCTAGTTAAAATTAGGATTTGAAAAAATTAAAACTTTAATTGGGGGTACTGATTGGTAGAGTTTTGGATTATATATGTTTGTTAGTAAAAGAGGAGGATGAACAACAGTGATGTTTGTATGTAGTAGAAAAATTTACATGTCATAATGAGCAGAAATATAGATATATTATTAATTAGAATTTTCTTTCCTATATTTTATTTATTATTTACTGATTATGTATTGTTCATAATCATATGTTTGAAAATGATAAAGATTATTTGTATATTAGTGAATAGCATTTCTAAATTAATAATTAATATTTAATATTTATTATTATTATGTTTTATTCCATTCAAATATTGTATTGTTAAAATTTTATAAGCAAAAATTCTGGCATATTTCCAAAGTTGATTGTAATAAAAAAAAACACAGAGGGCGTGAGTAAAGAAAGACAGAGAGTTTTTTTCTTTTTAAAAAAAAAAACTTGAAGGAAAGTAAAAAAATTCCAAGGAAAAAGATGTAAAAAAACTTAAAAGAATCAATAACTCTCTAAGAGTATTAGAACAAATATAAAAAAAAACATTGCAAGGATTCTAATAATATATCTGTGGAGAATTTTCTATTATACTACTGGAATAATATAAAATGAGGAGATAAATACCCCCCCCCCCAGAGGGAAGCCAGCTCCAAATTTCTGTCAAACAATGATCCATATTCACTACCTTTAAAATGCCTGGATGATATGTAAGGTAAGTAATTATGATTTGTTTTAAAGTATTACCAAAAATAAATAATATCAGAATGATAAAATTGTTTAAAATAAAGCTAGGTAAAATTTTCTTATTAAATGCTATAATTAAACACTTGATTTTCAATTTTAATAATTTTCTATCAATATTCTGATTAAGTCAAATAATTTTACTTTTGGGAAATATATGTATTCAAGCACGATTCTGCAAAATAAAATTTAAAATAAAAGTATCTATTTAATCTTATATCAAGAAGATAATTTTATACTGTATAACTTTGCTATTCGCGCATATATAATAAAATAATTCCAATGCATGCAAATGTTATTATAATACCTATCACGGAATTTTAGGATAAAAAAAGACTATTGTCATTCTTAACAAATTATGCTTTAACAATCGGATAGCCATTTTTTTTATGTTATAATTTACTGTTGTCTTTGAAATTGATGTGTATGTTTCTTTCAACTTTCAATTTTTTTTTTTCCAAAAAAAAAAACTTAACATGTAATGATGAGATATTGATAAGTATTTTTCGTTATTGATTACAACAGATGTACAACCAATTTTTTTTTTGTTTTCTTTTAAAAAAACAAAACAATGTAACTTCATATCATTAAAATATGACAATTTATTATTTTGTATGATCTAGAAATTATATTATAGGTAATTATAGATATTCGGATGTGTGCATGGTGCTATAAATTATTATTTTAAAAAAATGTATTTATTATGCTTTGATTTCGCTAATGAAGTTTATTAAAAAAAATAAAGAATTAAAACCTTGTCTGTTATAAGTTCGTTTATATAGGAAGTATATTGAATGTAAGTTGGAGGTAGAAATAGTCAAGGGATGATTAAATTATTTAGATTGAGTTTGGAGATATTATTTAACCCTCACATATATAGGTGTAAGTGTTTGGCTATTGTTTTCCCTGCCTTTCTTTATTTTGTATAGTTAATCTTAGATGATATACACTGATTATAACAGATAAGTGTTGTATAAATTTTTATAATATGTATAAAAGATGATTGATTTATGGCATCATCCAAGTTTTATAAATAAGCTAATAAAAAGTATGTTTTAAAAATCACATTATATTTATGATATTATAAAAGCACACATATTCGAAAATATATGAGTCATATATTAAATATTAGTCAATTTTGGTTTTACTGTGGAAGAAATGTAATTGGTTAGCAAAGTGCATAAAATAATATTTTTTTTTGTTTATTATTTATTTTGTCTTTTACTTTTAATAAATGTTTTATTGAATTAATAGCCCATATGAATTGTTTGATTATATACATTCGATTCTCCATTTCCACACACACACATATGCTTAATATAACATAGCCCTAGAATATATAGATTTGCCAGTAGAAGTCAATTTATTTAATCTGTCTGGAGATGATAAATCACCATATTACAGTGCTAATAATATATTCTACTTTGCTTAGAATAGATGGTGATGTCGATATAAAAGGTACCTGACCCTCATCATTATCTATCCTATACTAAATATGATAATTTATAATTTTGCAATAGTTTTGTAATTGAATAAGTGTGTGGCATATGATTAAATTAGTGTTACAGAATTGTTATGCATAAATGTTTTATTACTTTTATTTGCATCCTATATGAAGACCATATCCTATAACCTCAACTGAACTAAGCCATAGAATAATTACAATATAAGAATCTTTTAAATAAGTTTAAAAGCAATTTACAATTTTAAATTTTATTCTATCTTGTATAGAATTGGCGCCTGGGCATTTATAAATCTAATAAAGTGAGTAAGTGAAGAGAACAGAGGTTACAGTGTGGATTAAGTGGCACCCAATGTGGGGCTTGATATATACATAGAGGCCACAACTGCCATAGTGTTAAGTGGTGCCCAACATGGAGCAGGACATTTATAGGTTAAATGCTTGGTATATTTATGGATAAATGGCTGCACAATGATTGGTGATTGATTCATCTTTGTTTATATATGTATTTTGTTCTTTATTGGAGATTATATATTATATATTCTATTTTAAGTGGCACACAACATAGATGGCTTGATATATACATAGAGGCCATAACTGCCATAGGGTTAAGTGGTGCCCAACATAAATGCTCGGTATATTTATGGATAAATGGCTGCACAATGATTTGTGATTGATTCATCTTTGTTTATATATGTATTTTGTTCTTTATTGGAGATTATATATTATACATTCTATTTTAAGTGGCACACAACATGGATGGCTTGATATATACATAGAGGCCACAACTGCCATAGGGTTAAGTGGTATCCAACATGGGGCTTGATATATACATAGAGGCCAATCATGGGATCTTGATTACTTAAGTCTCATAACTTGTAGAGTGTTTATATTTTTGTTGATATATATTGGCATATACCAGAGATGAGAAGTAATCCAGTGCCATTAGAATTTATTACTGTTTTAAATATATAGTTATTGCAAGATTGATTCCAAAATAGAATCAAGTTGGCAGTTTTCTTATTCAAGGATTTTTTTTATATCAATCTGAAAGATTAATAGAAATGTTTGATAAAATGGAACTAGGGGTAAATGGAGCATTAACTAAGGTTTGAAATAAGCCAATTAGTTTGAAATAAGCCAATACCTGAAAGATGTGTAGTAGATATATTAATGTCAGATGCATAGTTTAAAAAAACATTGTTTTAGATGAAATAAATAAATACAGCCATGAAACAGCTTAGTTTCAAATTTTAAAGCTATATAAATATCACAACTTATAGTAAATGTTAAAGTTGATAGCATTATATATATATATATCTTTTGCTTGTCAATATATATATATATATCTTTTGCTTGTCAATTAAATATAGCATTGATGCCAGATAAGCATAGAATTATTGATGGTGTTAAATTATAAAGTAGTAATGTTGTTCATATTCAGAACATTTCTGTTACAGAAAGTCTATAATTTTGAAGGTTAAATAGAATGCTTGATTGTTGGAGTTTTGTTGGTTGTGTTGCAAGTTTTGGTGATGGGTGGAGAGTTTTTGTTATTGTCTTAAGTATATGGTGTATTCATGTCACTGGTGACTGATTGTTCTCATTCACTGCTCCAACCCAAATTATGATATCAGTTGTTAGTTATCATGAAACAGTTAACAGTAGTCCTGCCATGATTTTGCCTCTAAGACTTCAGAGAGAGCAAGGCATAGTTCTTTTTAATATATATGTAATATTTGTCTCTAAGACTCCCAAAGATGAGCAAGACAATATTTTATAAGTAGTAGCCCCTAAGACTTGGATGTAAGCAGGGCATTGTGATAATGTTTGTAGTAAAATATTATGGGTTGTGGTAGCTTAGAGTGGTTAAAGTGGGATGATCATCAGTGTTCATGGAGCATTGTATGTTTTGAGAGCAGTGATGGAATCCTATCTATCTCAAAATTGTGAACTGCTAATAATTCTTTTGGCTGTCAGTATCTATTGGATCTTTAGAAGAATGGATGAATATATAACTTGAATATATAGCTCATTCTTAAAAGGCTATTTTCTATATTCTTATGCAAAGGTTGGCATTTACCATATTTAAGTAAAAATTGTATATCAGTTGTCATAGTAAATGCATGTCACCATTAATTTTATTTTGGTTATAAATTTTTTTTTTTTGGGGGGGGGGGGTTATAAATGCTGGTTATAATATGTGAATGCACCTAACACAGCATAAAAATAAATGAACATGTTTAAATCGTTTTTGGTCTTTTATCAGTAATTTGAATTGGTGTAGTTTATAATATAACTGTAGTGGATCATGTAAAATTTAATTTATAATTCCAGTTATGTTTAGATTAATGTTATCTAGTGAAAACGTAATGGCTTCTTGCCTATGTGTGTGTGGAAAATCAAACATTATATGGGAAAACAAAATTGTGGAAATTTTATGTCATTCTAGGTAATGATGGTGAATTTGAATTGTTGGTTTGGTGGAAGTTGAAGCTGGTAAACCTTATTTTCTTAAGTAGTATTAATAAATTTTTAAGAGATTATAAAATGGAAGAGTTTAGTTTATATGATAGTTTGGGTGGGTCTCAAGAGACACCATCTCCAGACATGGCTGCATTGTCTCCTGACCTTGAATCAGGTAATGAAGCTATAGATATGTTATAAGGAAAGTCTAGTAAGATGAAAGATACTATCCCTAAAACCACAGATGGTGACCTGCTAATGTGGTTCAAAGAGACATTTACAAAATTAGAGTTATGCCAAACAGAATTGAAATCAGAATTAAGGGAACTAAAGTCTGGATGAGTAGAAGATAGAGAAAGGTCAGAAGAGATGTTTGCAGAACTAAAGTCAGGTCAAGATAAGTCAGAGGAGAGGATGGCAGAAATAAAATTGGAAGTTTCAGAAATGAAGTCAGAAATGGTAGAAATAAAAGCTAGAATAGTTAGGCAGATGCAAGTTGTGGAGAAGAAAGTAAAAAGTCAGGAATCAGAGATAGCAACAGAAATAAAATTGAGTCAAAAGAAATCAGAGGAGAGGATGGTTGAAATAAAGTCAGAAATGTCAGAGATAAAATTAGAAGTGAAACTAGAAACAAAGCTAGAAGCAAGGTTAAAAATAACCCAAATGATGCTAGAAATGCAAGACAATATTAATGACCAAGTTATGAAGATTAATAAGAATATTAGTTTAGCTGAGGAAGAATTAAAGGCATAAAAAGAACTTAAATTAAATCAAATAGAAAAGGGAGAACCTAAATCTGTTGAGATAGTTAGTCGAGATGTTAAAATAGTAGATGCTAATTTGAAAAATAAATTAGAGGAGAATAATAAATCACAAAATATTGAATCTAAAAGTATAGAAACTGAATCTAACTCATCAGTTGAGATAAATGATAAGGATATAGCAAATCAGAAAGTATCTTTCAAAGTAATTGATAAATCTGTTAAAGTAACTATTACAGATTTGAAAAAGTGTAAAGAACCTATTAGTTTAATTAGTAAAAGTATGGCAGAAAATAGACTTGTTAAAATAATAAGAAAAGCAAATCCATAAGTAATTAAAATAGTTAATGAAGATATTAATGTATGTAAAAGTTTGGCAGAAGAAAACAAAGATTCTGTTAAATTAGTTAACAAGTATGTAAATGATAATGTATCATTTGATAAGATAGCAGAAGATGATTTAAGAAAAGACAAATCTTTTATTGAATTAGCTAGTGAAGAAACCAAGTTATCTGTTGGAAAAATTACTACAGATAGTAAATTAATTCATGAAAAAATAGAGATTCAAAAGGAATCTGTTGAATTGGTTACTAAAGAACTAGAAGCAAATATACCATCTGTTGAATTGATAGATAATAGGGAAAAAGATAAACCATTGATAGATTTAGTAAATGGGAAAAATTTTAAAAATGAAGAATTAATTAGAAAGATTCTTGAATCAGTTGATGAAAAGATGAAAAAGCGTAAAGAATCTATTGAAATGATTAAGAAAGACATAAATGTAAATGTGGAGATACAAAAGAAAGGTCATAGTTGTGTGGAGATAATGTTAGATTTTCAGAATATGATAAAAGAAGTAATGGCAAAGGTGGTAGAGGCACAATGATGAATAGAAAGGATAGATGAAACAATATTAGAAATTTGGAGATATAGTCAAGTGTTAGAGAAACGTAAAATGGAGATAAAGAAGAATAGGGAATTATGAGATAGGTCACAAAAACAATCAGTAGAGATGAGTGTAAATTTTCAAGGTTATCTCAAAGTGATAAAACTAAATGATCCTAATCAGTCAAAAAAGGTAGACATGATTTTGCAGAGTCAATATAAAGAAAATAAAGAATTGGTTGTAGAAATAGTTAGTAAAAATGAGCAAATAAATAAAGAGTCTGAGAAAGTAGTTGACATTAAGATAGAAAATAAAGAAGTTGAACAGTCTGAAGACAAAGTTAGTACAGATGTAGAAATAACCAAAGAACATGTGGTATTAATTAATAAAGAAGTCAGTAAAATTAAGATAAAATTTAAGGATAAATTAAGAAAGATATTTAATGTAAATATTCTTAGAAAAGTTATTAATCAGGAAAGAGATTTAGGCAAAGCCAAAATAAAGCTTAAATGTAAAAGTAAGAAGAAAACTAAAGTAGATTTTATGAGAGAGGTAATTAATCGCAATAAACATATGAAGAAAATTAAAGTAAAACTCAAAGAGATGAGTAGAGAGAAGGTTAAGATAAGTTATCTTAATAAAGGTGTAGATTATATAAGAGATATTGGGAAAGCAAAAGTCAAATTGAAATTAATAAATGAAAAGATAGTTAATTTAAATCTAGGCAGAAAGATTGTTGATGAAGAAAAAGAAGTTGGAAAGGCTAAAATCAAACTAAAGAAAGAAAATGTAGAGTTGATCAATGTCATGGGTTTAAAGACATTCAGAAATAAAAGGATCAAGCATAGAAAGATAAAAACTAGACTAAAGAAGATTGAGATAATGTCTCTTAGGGATAAACTTGTCAGAAGAAAGGAAATACAGAATAATCGAGCAAGATTTAAAGTTACTTATAATGCTTGCAGTTTGATTCCATATCCTGCAAGAGATGATTAATAAAAGTTATATATATATATATATATATATATATATATAAAAGTTATATATATTGTTCAATATAGAATTTAGTTATTTTTTTCTTGTTTATTTAATGTTGCTAAAATATAATAGAAACAAGTGTTTGTAAAAGCATTAAATGTTTTTATTGTTTTATGTTTATTTGACAAACATAATTTTTTAATTGAGGAATGATCTTAATGTAAAATTTGTTATGCTATTAATATTGATTGTTGGTTATCCAATTCATTTTTCTTTCATAAGGGGGAAGGATTGTGACCTTTCAGGTTGGCACCAGGAAAAAATGTGGGAAGTTCACATTTGTGCTAACAATGGCTAAAGATAATTATCTGAGAAAAATGAATTGAGATGTAATTTGCTAGTTAAAATTAGGATTTAAAAAAATTATAACTTTAATTGGGGGTACTGATTGGTAGAGTTTTAGATTATATATGTTTGGTAGTAAAAGAGGAGGATGACCAACAACAGTGATGTTTGTATGTAGTAGAAAAATTTACATGTCATAATGAGCAGAAATATAGATATATTATTAATTAGAATTTTCTTTTCTATATAGCCCCCATTTCCGGCTGGAAAAATGGGCCAAGTATAGTTCAAAGCACGCTTCCCATCAAATCATGCTCTAAGTCACATTTTGTGCGACAACAACTGTGAGCTGATTAATCAAATAGCTGAAAAAATAGGACAACTTGTTTTGCCGAATGTCAAAGAAAGAACAAGGATTCTTCTCTGACTGCTGGAACCAGTGGTAATTTATCAAACAAAACACCTTGAAGCTGCATGCCTGCTGTGTTTTTTTTATTTTGCCTGAAGAGCCCAAAACGATGCTTTTAATTGCCATATAGATTGATGTTTTTTGAGGGGAAATTACCATCAAAACTTAGTCAATCATCGAGTTGTTGTAATTCCGTTCTGTTAGCAATTGCAAACACACTTCCCACCTCTCCCAAAGTTAGACTTTGGCTTGTAAATGTTACCATTAAATGGACAATAGATTTATTTATCAAAATAAAAACAAAACAAACCGAATAAAAAAAAAGAAGTAGTAGTTGAATCAGCTGATTTTTTTGTTTGTCGTACAATACCGAACTGAAAATAGAAAAGGGTTTAATGAGAATGAAATCAAAACAAACAAAAAATCGGTTAACTACTTTTTAAAAATCATTGGTTTTAATCGATCAGTTTTTTTTTTTGGTTTTTTTTTTTGTTGTTTGGAGTAGCCAAAATAGATTTGATAGCCGCCGTACTTTTATTTTAAATGTGATAAACAACAACAACTACCAAAAAAAAACAAAAAAAAAACCAAAAAATATGTAGATGGTAAAAAAAAAAAAAAAACCCGTCCCCTTTGAAAATATAAATAATGAAAAAAATAATCAAAAGCCAAAAAAATGAAGTACTTTTTTTTTTGTAAATTCATTTATTTGTAATTTTTTTGTTTATGCATTTGTTTATTTTTGGTCATGTTTAAACAAAAAATTTGATTTGATATTACTTTTATAAATGTGATAAACAAAAAGAAATAAAAAAACCAAAGCCAACAAAAAAAAAGAAGAAAAGAAACCCAGCCCCGGCAACATTATATTTATCTTTGTTTACAAACTGAGCCAGCCCTCTGGTGTTTTCAACACACTATTGTAAAACAACCAAATTTTCTTATTAAATGCTATAATTAAATGCTTGATTTTCAATTTTAAGAATTTTCTATCAATATTCTGCAAAATAAAATTTAAAATGAAAGTGTTTATCTATTTAATCTTATATCAAGAAAATAATTTTATACTGTATAACTTTGCTATTCGCGCATATATAATAAAATAATTCCCATGCATGCAAATGTTATTATAATGCCTATCACGGAATTCTAGGATAAAAAAAGACTATTGTCATTCTTAACAAATTATGCTTTAACAATCGGATAGACATTTTTTGTTATAATTTACTGTTGTCTTTGAAATTGATATGTATGTTTTTTTCAACTTTCAAATTTTTTTTTTCCAAAAAAAACAACTTAACATGTAATGATGAGATATTGATAAGTATTTTTCGTTATTGATTACAACAGATGTACAACCAATTTTTTTTTTTTTCTAAAAAAAAAACAAAACAGTGTAACTTCATATCATTATAATATGATAATTTATTATTTTGTATGATCTAGAAATTATATTATATGTGATTATAGATATTCAGATGTGTGCGTGATGCTAAAATTAATGTTTTTTAAAAAATGTATTTATTATGCTTTGATTTCATTAATGAAGTTTATTTAAAAAATAAAGAATTAAAACCCTTGTCTGTTATAAGTTCATTTATATAGGAAGTATATTGAATGTAAGTTGAAGGTAGAAATGGTCAAGGGACGATTAGATTATTTAGATTGAGTTTGGAGATATTATTTAACCCTCACGTATATAGGTGTAAGTGTTTGGCTATTGTTTTCCCTGCCTTTCTTTATTTTGTATAGTTAATGTTAGATGATATACACTGATTGTAACAGACAAGTGTTGTATAAATTTTATAATATGTATAAAAGATGATTGATTTATGGCATCATCCAAGTTCTATAAATAAGCTAATAAAAAGTATGTTTTAAAAATACATTATATTTATGATATTATAAAAGCACACATATTCAAAAATATATGAGTCATATATTAAATATTAGTCAATTTTGGTTTTACTGTGGAAGAAATGTAATTGGTTAGCAAAGTGCATAAAATAATATTTTTTTTGTTTATTATTTATTTTGTCTTTTACTTTTAATAAAAGTTTTATTGAATTAACAGCCCATATGAACTGTTTGATTATATACATTCGATTCTCCATTTCCACACATACACACATATGCTTAATATAACATAGCCCTAGAATATATAGATTTGCCAGTAGAAGTCAATTTATTTAATCTGTCTGGAGATGATAAATCACCATATTATAGTGCTAATAATATATTTTACTTTGCTTAGAATAGATGGTGATGTGGATATAAAAGGTACCCGACCCTCATTATTATCTATCCTATACTAAATATGATAATTGATAATTTTGCAATAGTTTTGTAATTGAATAAATGTGTGACATATGATTAAATTAGTGTTACAGAATTGTTATCCATAAATGTTTTATTACTTTTATTTGCATCCTATATGAAGACCATATCCTATAACCTCAACTGAGCTAAGCCATAGAATAATTACAATATAAGAATCTTTTAAATAAGTTTAAAAGCAATTTACAATTACAAATTTTATTTTATCTTGTATAGAATTGGTGCCTGGGCATTTATAAATCTAATAAAGTGAATAAGTGAATAGAACAGAGGTTACAAAATATATATATATATATATATATATATATATATATATATATATATATATATATATATATATATATATATATATATATATATATATATATATATATATATATATATATATATATATATTGAACTGGGTGGGAGAAGAATTGCTCTGATTATATAAATTTACAATTAAATCTCCATTTGCTTCGGCTGCACTTTCACTATTCCAGTAAACCCTGGCCCTTCAAGCAGAGAAGTCTAATACAAAAGATGGATAAGATCAACAACACCTATAACCAGGATGAGGCTATACAGAGTATAACCTGTGGCCACATTTAGAGGTTATAGAACTTCTCAGCTGCTAAGTTCAAACTTCTGCCATCTAAAGCATTTTTATTTAGTTTGAGGCAAAACCTCAGGTGTCAGCTAATCATAAGTTATATAATCAGCATGCTCAGACAACAGGTAAATAATTTAGCACTTGATTTATCCCTAGCCAGCTCTTTACTTTATTATAGGAAGACAAACTGACATACTGCTTAAGGCTTACATTTACTATAGACTATCTATTAGTGGCATAATTATAAAAGATAACAGAACAAAAAATATAACTTTTTTTAAAACACTTCTAATTTTAAAAAAAAGATAAAAATGAACATTACAAATTTGTTTTAAGCGCTGTTCTAATAAAATATATGATAATAAAGAATACTATAATTAAAACATTATAAATCTAAATATGCACATATACATTAAAATATAAATTCACTACTCAACAGAAAGTTTTGCACATATTTAAGAAAATACATTATGAGAATTAAATATGCATGCACATACTTGGGTTTCCTATATAACAACTTATAGGAGACACTTGAAGATTGCTATGGCTATCAAAGTTCAACTAAGTCCTTTTATTTGAACATGGCTCAGTTTAAAAATAGGAATAAGAAAGTTAAACCACTAAACATCAGATGATCACCATCTCTTATACTAGCACAATTGTTATTAAACAAGGCAAAACTCTCCATACAGTAGTGTCCCCTGTGCCAACCAGAGTAATCAATGGATGCCAGAAGACGTGTGCATGAAATTGCTATCTACTGCCTATTCATCCAATATCCCCAAACTAGTTTCTGGCTTGTGATCTTCATCAGTGAGGAGCCTTGGATCTGAGAACACTGCACCTAGATCTTATGATCTAATGCAACCCTCCAGCAGCCACCTTTTATCTCTACTTAACTACAAAACTATGAGAATGAAATTGAAAACACAATATTTTCAATCTAAGCTCAATAGCTTATATAGTCATATGGGTCTGAACTCAAATTAGCACCCATACATTTTGGTGTCTTCGGCTTTTTGACAACCATAGCCACCATGATATTATAGGGGCAAAATTGGTGTTAAACCACTAAACATCACATGATCACCATTTCTTATACTAGCACAATTGTTATTCAACAAGGCAAAACTCTCCATACAGTAGTGCCACTCTGTGCCAACCAGAGTAACCAATGGATGCCAGAATGCTGTGCATAAAATCCCTATCTAGTGCCTACTCATCCAATATCCCCAGACCATTTTCTGGCTTGTGACCTTCATCAGTGAGGAGCCTTGTATCTGAAAGCACTGCACCTAGATCTTAGGACAAAGGTCACAAGCCATAAACTAGTCTGTGGATATTGGATGAGTAGGCACTAAATAGGGATTTTATGCACAAGCCTTTTGGCATTCATTGATTACTTTGGTTGGCACAGCTGGCAATACCATATGGAGAGTTTTGCCTTGTTGAATAAGAAAGTTCATAGTTACCTAGAATTTTTGCACTTTACACTCTGAAAGATTTGACTCCTTGCCTGTTCATGCAGTATTTGTCACCAATCCATTGGGTTTTTAACTTCACTAATAGTTTTGGCTCTCGTCTGACTTTCTATGTTCACTGAGATAGATATTCCTTGACTGTTCAGATCATTATGTGGGTATGACTTCTAGATAGAGGATTTCTAGTGTTCTGGAGAACTGGAACTGAAGACTGGCCACATATTCTGGTGACTGCCTTGCACAGCATGTTGTTAAGTGGTTTTTCAGTAAATGTGAAGACAACTATTTGCATTCTGGGGACACTAGTAGCTTTTCTTCACTGGATGATGATTAATATGCATGAAGAAGAATAATGAATGGATTTTCAGTCTTTTTATACAACTTTTCTTTATTGATTCTCTAGTTATCACTCCAATCTAGTTTAATTAATTTACAAATTTTATTAATTACATTCCCATTGTATTTTAATCTGTATTTTTGCATAGATTAATCTAGCCTTCGATAAGATACCATCTTGAATCATTTTTCTTTGTTATCACTTAATGCAATTTAAAATTATTTCCTTTCTTCTATTCATCACCGGGTAGCAATCTTTAAGTGTATTTCAATTAATAGGCTTTTCTTTCACATTTTAATTCAATTTTCATTTTTACACACACACACACATTTTTCTTTAGTTTTTAAGAGAGAACTATAGATTTAACTTTTTACTTAGTTAATTT
This sequence comes from Epiperipatus broadwayi, assembly GCA_028023455.1. Taxonomy (NCBI): domain Eukaryota; kingdom Metazoa; phylum Onychophora; class Udeonychophora; order Euonychophora; family Peripatidae; genus Epiperipatus; species Epiperipatus broadwayi. The sequence continues at coordinate 11,760,307 of JAQFVV010000022.1, forward strand.
TCCCCCCATCTTTTCCTATTCACTTTTTAACTATTCAAACTCATATATATATTTAAATGATACAACACTTTGGCGATTGGGGTTTCTGTTTAAAAAAAAAAAACATTTTTTAAACACTTCCTAAATTATATTTTTCTTTCAGTTTCTTTTATGAAATGATGCCAGCAGTATTTTTCTTTTTTAAAAAAAAATTAGTTTTAAAACAACCTTAAAACTAATTATATTTTTTTAAAAAACAATTACAAAATATGTAGCTAACATTGCACATTCATTAGCGGTACAATATATATAGGTGCAGTATATCGATTTAATATTACAACCATTGTATTCCCTCTGCATACTTATGACAACTACCATATGTTAATAAGCATTTATTTTTATATAGCGCTATGCCTACAATTGAATTACATTCAAATATCAGCCTTTCAAGCTAATTGTGCAAGCGCTTTTGTGAGTGTTAATAATAAATGAATACTTTCCTTTCCAATACAAGATATAGTATTTATGCAGGAATAAAATGAATCCACTTATTCCTACAACTCAAATGCTTATATATAAGCAAATCTGAAGTACTGGCAAGGAAAGCTTGAGGATAGACCACTCACTTTAAATTACTATTTACGGTGTCTGAATGACACCGGTGAAATTTGAGTTGTAGGAATAAGTGGATTTATTTTATTTCTGCATAAATACTATATCTTCTATTGGAAAGGAAAGTATTCATTTATTATTAACACTTGCAAAAGTGCTTGTACAATTAGCTTGAAAGGCTGATATTTGAATGTAATACAATTGTAGGCATAGTGCTATATAAAAATAAATGCTTATTTACATATGATTAAGTTTTAGTTAGAGTGATGTTTAGTAAATTCTAGACAATTTCACCGACATCATTCATTTAGACACCGTAAATAGTAATTTAATGTGAGTGGTCTATCCTCATGCTTTCCTTTCCAGTACTTCAGATTTGCTCATATATAAGCATTTGAGTTGTAGGAATAAGTGGATTCATTTTATTCCCGCATAAATACTATATCTTGTGTTGGAAAGGAAAGTATTCATTTATTATTAACACTCGCAAAAGCGCTTGCACAATTAGCTTGAAAAGCTGATATTTGAATGTAATATGTTAATAAATATATGAATAATTATTAATCATCCCTTATCTGGTCAAAATTATTATATTTTTTCTTATTTAACTAAAGTTTTTAATTTTTATTAAAGATTAAATATATTTATCTGCTCTATTATAAACATATCTGTGATCCTATTTTTCTTTGTAATTCAACATTTTAATCCTGTTTACAATAATTTAATAGGTCTTTTTTCTTTTTTAAAAAGTTTTCAAGTGTTTTAATACTTTAAATCTATCATCAATGAAGTGTCCCAAAGAACGATAAAGCTAATTTAGATAAAACAAAATAAATTTAGCATTAAACTGATCACAAACAATTAAATATTACTGATTTCTCATTGTAAATAAACAACGACCAAGCCAATAATACTAATAAAGAAAAGATCAAAACAAAAAATTTGCTAACCTGGAAAAGATGAATTCCATATTTTTTGTACTATAGTCCATCCATTTCTAATATCTTTACCTTCAGCCAATGTTCGGTTGACGGCTACAGCATGAGCAAGAACTGCATCATATATTGTTGCACTATAATAATTTATCTGAAAAATTTTACGACATGAATATTAGTTGATTTTTTTAATACTAGACAATAATAAGAACAGCGATTTTTTTTATTAAGTTCAATATTTCTATAGCTTATGTAATTTTATTTTGATGATCTTACAAAATTATTGTCATTATTAAAAGCATCAAGATGTCCATTTTTAGAGATTATGTAAATGGCATTTCTACAAAATAATGTAAAAACATACATCACTTGATGTTTCATAGGATTACTACCACATAATTATATATATTAAAATATTAGTAATCACATAAAATATCAAACATATATAGATATAATTAAAAAGGATTTAAACCCAGACTTTCAAGCTTCCTACATCCTCCACTCTATCCAATATAACCAATACGTTTGAATTTGTTGATTGTTATTAATATTGGGATTGTCTAAATGTTGACTGGTTTTTAATTATATATATATATTTATATGATCACTATATATATATTTAATTATATATATATATTTATATGATCACTAGATGAAGCTTTACTAATAGCTCCTATGAAGCTTTTGTTTACATAAACACCAAGAGAGATAGAATTCAATTCTATCTCTCATGGCATTTATGTAAACAAAAGCTTGTTAGGAGCTATTGGTAAAGCTCCATCTGGTGATCACAAAATGCAAGCTAAAAGCAAGTTACAAAATTTATAACTTGTTTTGTTTATCATATATATATATTGAACCAACCCAACGAATAATCCAACTTGCTAATATTGCAACAGCAACCTACTTTGAAACAACAACTAAATAAAACAACTTAATGATCCCATAAACTATACTACTACTTTTACATGGAATTTACTACTTAAAATGACATGGGAAACAACAAACACTATGCATTGACAAATAAAATATTAACTAATATTTTATGATATTTTGTCCTTCTAATTTTTCCTTTAAGACAATGGTTGGTTTTCAGGCAAAGTGTCAACTATTATAAACACTTTCTTATTATTTTTAAAGAAGAAAAAAATTCCCTTAGGCACCAGCTAATTACATTAGAATTAGCATGTCCATCTGATCAGCATAATCCGGTGCCTGAAACATCCGCTAGCTCAGTCGGTTCCAACCATCCACTAATAAACAAACAAGAGGTATCTTAAACCCCTGCCTGTTCTGAACTGCTACTATTTTCTGAAACTAAAATAATTCCTGCCCCTGAACCATTCTAAATAATACTTCGCTCTTTTAAAACCAATAATAACAACATTATACTGAATACTAAACATTTATAGATTTAACTTGGTGAATCTTTTCTAAATATATTATTAATGATTGGTTTTTGTTCCTCCTACTCTTATTAAAAAAATAAATATTGATACTTATCTGTACGCATCGGAATAAACATAAATATTTTAATAAAAATAATTTAAATGTTTTACTTTATTTTAAAATAAATGCATCGTTTTATCTTATAATGAAACACACATACACTTCTTTTTTTAAAGATTAAAATAAGAATTTTAATATATTACTTGAGCAAATAATTTATACATGTTACATCATAATTTATTATTATTATTTTTTAAGTTTAAGTTTAAAATCAAATCACACATACATGCATGCCAAATATTATTTAATAGAAGCTGCTTTTACTTATTTTAATTTTTTCAAATATTATTTTTTGAAGTTTAAAATTTTTTTTTTTTTAAAGTTTAAATCAAAAAGTTCAAAAGTTTTTTCAATAAAGTCTATCTTTATTTTTAAAGGAAATCGGAATGTTTAGAATCAAAGTCAAATAATTACCTAGGTTTTTAAATATGACAGAAACAGTATAATAAAATTATCTCTGAACTCATTGATGACTGGTAAAATTCTTTCATAGATCTTGTCCTAATATTTCCTTGGCTGGTTTGCATTCCCCACACTCCGCTGTCCATTTATTCTATTTCAACATTTACCTTCCAAACTAATCGCAGATCTTAAATGCATAGAGAGCGGCTTTTCGATCAACTGCAAATACGTTGGATTTTTAACAGTGCAACATTTTTGGAATTATTACTTCAAAATATTTTATTAAAGTAAAAAAGTCCGAACCAAGAATGAACAAAAATTGAGCTATTTATACTTTTTTAAACAATGGAAAACTTTATTTTTAGCAGCAGCGTTCATCTTATGAAAATAAAATCAGCTTCTAGCATCTACTTTTTATTAAAAATTGCATACACACACATATATATTTATTCATTTATTATAAAATAAAACGAAATCTCTTTATTATTTTATTAAAAATTTATTTAAAAAATATTAAATTATTTATTTATTACAAGATTTTTTTCTTCTTTTAAACAAATAAAGTCTTTTATTTTAAACAACTTATTATTTTAAACAGGGTTTACAGTTTACTTTATTCAATACAAAAATTCCCTCCCCTACTTTTGAGTTTTTACATTTTATTCTCTTAATATTAAACTTTTATATTTTTAAACATGGAATTCATAATAAATTAATTACATATCAATGTAATAATGTACCAATGTACATTGATAAGTAATTAATTTATTATGAATTCCATGTTTAAAAATATAAAAGTTTAATATAATGTACCAAAGTACTGTAACAGTCAGAATCATCTATCTCACTAACACACTGCATAATTCAAACCCCAGACCCTAAACTGAACATTCTAGGAGGGGTTGCCTTCTAGATATACTAAGTTCGAATCTAAAGTCCAAATTTCACAGCGCCACCTACGTGATAATGCATCTGATGCTACAACTAGTATAACCTTTTACCGGTGCCTGGTGGTCAGGGAGAAACAAAAGACTCTATACTAAGATAAGTTTGGGTGGCTAATTAACGTCTATGGATTTATAAAAGAAATGCAGAAAATATATATATATAGACCGAGACAGTGATAGGAATCCAATAAAATAAGAGATAAAATTTAGTTTTAAATAATTTCACACTATTTATTTATATATATAAAACGCCACTGTCTGCTTATATGAGACAGGAACGCGTATTAAATAATTGTTGGCATTTATATTTCAGTAATGACAAAAAGGTTTTAAAACAGAGTGATATATTCTATTCCTCGGGCTAATAGCGTTACGATAATGTGTTTGACAAGATAGGAACATGTGCGAGGTGCTTTGAGTAAATAGACAAGTTTAAGACAATATTTGAAATTAAATGTTCTAAAATATTTATTGATTTTGAGAATAGTAACGGACTAAAGCTTACTAAGCAAATGTGGGAATGGGATCAAAGCATTTATTTGAGAATAATAATAGATTTGTATTGGGAGGTCAGTATTGCTGATAGTGAATTTATAAAGTTGGAGGGTGTGACTCGTTTAAGTCACGGATGCTTTGTAAAATAAATATAAAATGAAACAATATTGAAGATCCGGAATAATTATGGAGGGCATCTTGCCGCTAACCCGTAGGAAAGTATTTTGACGAACAGCCGAAACTTAGCGACTGTGTGACGATTGCGTTTAATTCCCAGGGGTGTCATTTGTGAACACCCTCTGCCTGGAAACTTGCAATAAGCGAAAAGAACGGACTTTGCCATGTAAAGAATCCTTGGAAAAATAAAACAAAGCGGTCTCAACAACCAATTCATGTACCAGCAATACGAGACTAGTGTATATAAAAACATACTAAATGGGTTTTACTTGGATTAAGAGAAATGCCCAATCAAATTCCCTGAAATTCATTTAAAAGGGTCCGCACATTCTCGACATCAATGATGAACTTTATAATTAAAGTAGAACACGGTAATTAAAATAAGAAAATGCATGCTTGCGGGTTTGAAAAGTAAGTATAGATTTATATACGCAATCATGCATTTGGGGACACATTTAATCATTGACTTCGCACATACTCTTATATTAGATTAAAATCAATAACATGTAGATTTTAAACTATGTGATTATGTTACATTAAAGAAAAGAATCGCCCTCGAATGAGTGATTTGCAAGACAATAAAATTGGAAAATTATAAATTTAAAATATGCCTTAATAGCGGCGTCTTATTTTCAATAGAGAGAATAATTCACTCGGTCAAAGACGATTCTGACACATTATCATAATAAAATAAAAGAAAGCTTTATAAATAGAAAATATTAACCCAAGGATAGAGCAAAATGTTGAGTATATTTAAATACATAATGAAGTTGTGAAATATAAGAAAACAATGTTAAATAGCTATAGCATGTTAGTTAGTGATCACAAGAGCTCTTGGGTTAATTTAGGTTACCTCTGGAGAAGCATTTGCAGGTAGATGTTCGGCAGGTTTTATAATTCAGCAGCAAAATCTGGAATGTTCATATTTTGGCAGCAGCAGCAGCAGTTCCGGGATCCATGTGATAATTTTTTGATGGTATGGAGCAGCGGCTGGCTATTCTGAGGGGACATAGCCATCTTAAATGCCTCTACTTGGACATGTCAAGGTTAGCAAATTATTAGAATTTTAGAACAACTCAGAAACCTTTAGACAACTCAGAATTCTTTAAAAGCTTAGAATAACTCAGAAACCTTCTTACAACTCAGAATTCTTTAGAAGCTTAGAATCCAGAACAAAAGAAAAAACATCCTTTTTATAGTAAAATTTAACAATAGATTTGTCCTGGAGCATACAAAATTATTGGACTTATCTGCTGTAATTAAATCTATCCGAATGTCTAAAAGAATTCAACATTAATTAATTTCTTTTGTTAACTTCCCCATCGACATTCGAATTACAAACTAGATTTAATTAAAATTACTGCTACTAATTAAAGAAAACTTAAGTGGACAGCTGCTGTTTTTAGATAAACTTATATAATTAAACTATTGTCCCTCATTTATTTTAACAGAAATATTTGGGATGATTTTTATTAAATAAAACGAAAATTATTTTATTTTAAATTGTAATATTTGAATCTATCTACTAAACGAATATTTACTAAATGAATTTTATTTTAAATCAAAATATATTACGACGGTAATATATTTGTAAATAGATCCAAACAAAATAACTAACAATTTATAATTTTGATATGTTTTAAAATGGATATCATACTGTGTGTGCAATTATGACTTATATAACTTACTTTTTAATAAATGTAAATTATGTGAACAAATACATAATTCATAATATTTTATTTTATTTGGGAATAAGTTATATATATAATACGAGCATTGTGCTCGTGGTTTAAAATTAGGCGGGATTTTCGGTATATAAGTGTATTGCAGACACACTACGATAGATTGGGGTTCAAACTAAGGTATGAGGGTAGGAAGTAGGTGAGAAAAGGTGAAACGAAGATCTGCAAAGCAGACCTTACTGTTTCACATTCCTTTAGTGACGGAACAAAAAAAATTGTTAAAAAAAAAAAAGATCTTACAACAGGTGTCCACCTATGAAGCCTGCATAAAAAAAAAATTTACAAGATAACCCATAATGTACAGGATATAAATATAATGAAGAAACGAAACTGAATTATATACCTGGATCATATTAATAAATCTACCATCTAGCGAACATTTTTTAATATCCCCCCCCTCTTTCAACAAAATTTTATTTAAAAACTAATCGTTTAACCCTGTTTATATCCGATCTCCTTTTTATATTACCCTGTGATGTGTCCATTTTTATTTTTTTATTTATTTTTTTAAAAAAAAAAACTACTATAATCCTGGGTCTGGTGGGTAATACATGCCTTTATATTTTAATAAGTGCAGTCTCCGATTATCAGGTCTCTTTACCTTGTCTGGCGGTTCTTTAGCCCAGAGACTGAAATCCAGACTGGTTAAGAATTCGGCCACTTCCTTTACTTCATGCGGTTGATATATTTTTGCTATATCAGGTGGGATATTTTCCTTGTGTTTTTTATATACTTTGATATTGGTGGTAAGCTGGGTTTGAGGCCCTAGGTCTCGTATATCATTTGCTGGAAATATCCTGTCTAAATATAGTTTGGGACCCTTTTTTATTTCATGAAATATTTTAATATTGATAAGCTTGGTTAGCTGGGTTGGATGTCCTATGTCTGGTGGATCATTTTCTGGAAGTACTCTTTCCAAATAAAGTTTGGGACATTTTTTTATTTCATGGAATATTTTAACGTTGACAAGCTTGGTTAGCTGGGTTTGAGGTCCGGTGTCCTGGACATCATTTTTTTCATTTGCCGAATCATTGGACACTAATTTCTGGTTCAGGGATTCATCTGTTAATGACCCTACCGAGTTCAGGTCTGTTTCATCTTTTCTTGGTTCAATGACCCTTTTATCGTTCTTCATGCAGCATTTTTCAAATGCAAGTTGGAGGGCTTCCTGTCCCTCTCTCACTTGTGCCAATTCGTAGATGAGTTTGGCCAACTCTTTACATTCCTCAGCTCTCCTTCGAATTTGCTCTTCTTCCCATCGTCTCGCTCTTTCTTCACTTTGCTCCCACATCTCTATAAGATCCCGGAATTGGATCTCATTGGTATCCATATTTTCCATGGCCTTGGATGTTACCATGATTGATGATGATTTTTTTTTCCTTTTATTTTATTTCTAACTATTACTATATCCTAAAAACTCTTAAACACAATGTATAGCACTGATAAAGAAAATGTTTAAACTGTTTTACGTTGAGCTTATTAAAACTAATACGGTAAAAAAAATACTCTTATTATTTTTCCTTGTTTAAATCTCTGCGGTTATTACATTTGACTTCAAATTTTATTAATGGCTAATAGGCTATCTCCCTCTCGGTTCTGTTGGCCTAATTGCTGCTTTTATATTTATCACTTAAAACCCCCGACTACTACCCTCTTACTACTGCCAAAATTTCTCGCTTAAATCTGCTGCCAACATATATATTTTTAACTGCCCGTATATATATAAATCTATTAAATTCTACCTGTCAAAAATATTTCGCTAACATATATATTTTTAAACTCAAGCAAATTTTATTTATATATATTAACATTCGCTAGATCCGGGTATAATTATTTCGTTCCCTCTTATTTAAGATTTTCAAACATATATATTTATTTACATAATTATTGATCCGATTCACATCTCATTATTTGGTCTAAGAAAAATTTACACACGTTTAGAAAAACAAATTTCATACAAAAGAATTGAGCCTGGTGACAAAATTTATTTTAGAAGTAACTCCGTTTAGTGAAATTACCCTTGGGCGCCATGTCACCAGTTAAAAATATCCATAGACTGTTAGCTTCCCAAAATTAATTTTAATAACTATTCCATTTAACTACGGGCACTCGTTAAAACATTCACATTTTTTTTTATTGATTACAACATTTGATTTATAATTATTTCTGAATTCCATACGATAGCCTATTATATCTAGGTCATTACCGTACAAAATTATCATTATGCTATATTGCGCATTGAGCTGATAAAACTTTATTTTGATAGAACAATACAATATTTGAAATCTTCATAGATTGTCACAATATTCACTTGGGACAATATTTAAGTAACTTACGCTATGCATACATAGCGTGATTTAAGTGAAACAATAAATACAGATAATACAGATGGCTCGTATCGCACTATAGCATGTTTGGACAAGTTCTGATTATATAGGATAAATAATTGAATGCCCGAGTCAAACAAAATATATGAAATATACACGCAAATAAACTATATAGATAATATAGAGTTTGAAAAATATCATATATATATAAAACATAAGAAATTTGAGCGATTAAATATGAACAAAACACTAAAATTAAGCTACAGGGATGTGGGTGTTTTAAATAATTAAGATCTACGTGGATGTGGGTGTTTAAATATTCGAGGCTCCACGTTTGGGCAAGCCATGGACCCAGAAAAAAAAAATTTACTATGTAATGGTCAGAATCATCTATCTCGCTAACACACTGCATAATTCAAACCCCAGACCCTAAACTGAACATTCTAGGAGGGGTTGCCTTCTAGATATACTAAGTTCGAATCTAAAGTCCAAATTTCACAGCACCACCTACGTGATAACGCATCTGATGCTACAACTAGTATAACCTTTTACCGGTGCCTGGTGGTCAGGGAGAAACAAAAGACTCTATACTAAGATAAGTTTGGGTGGCTAATTAACGTCTATGGATTTATAAAAGAAATGCAGAAAATATATATATATAGACCGAGACAGTGATAGGAATCCAATAAAATAAAAGATAAAATTTAGTTTTAAATAATTTCACACAATTTATTTATATTGTGCCATTACAATTTAGTCACTAGCTAAATTTATAGTAATGTGCATGTAGAAAAGGTAAACCAAAAATCATCATCACAATTTTATATAACCATAAAGGAAGTTGTAGGGCATCCAAGTTTAAACCCTACAAGGTCCAGTTCTAAAAGCTTTAAACAGAGAAAGAATGGGTCAACAATTATATGCTTTATTTGTTTGTGTGTTGATAGAAAGGTAATACACACATTTAAACTATTTAATATTTAATTTTTCTGTTAAAAAGCAAAGTTATAATGCATACATATAGGCAATGTATGTGTAAATTATTTATTTGTTTTATATTTCAAATATTCAACATTTTAACTTTCTTTAAAACTAACCTATGCTTGATCAATTCTAATATTTTATTCTATACTTTTATTTTGCTTTTCTTTAATTATAAGTGGGATTTAAAAGTTACAGATTTAATTAAATAATTGGGTTATAATTACTAAGCTAGCAATTATAGTATTTAAGGTTAGTTTATGAATGATTTGAAAGAATGAAGGATGTGTGTACATTACATACAAAATTTTACATTTCCTAAATATTGAAAGAAAAGGAAGTATTAAATCTGTTAAATTATTTTTTTTGTACAATTTTTTTTTGTTAAAAGAGGAAATCTGTTTAATCAGATATCGATCTTTGTAGTAAATTTTTTTGTAAATGATTGTTTCACTTTGGAAGCTTATAATGGGAAATTTTTGAAATTGTCTTATCAAGATCTAAAGAAGGAAGCTCAAAGATTTGAAGTGTTACCTGGATGTTAAAAAGAAAGAAAAAACAAAAGAAAGGAAATAAGAATTGAGTCTATTTTTTTTTTAAAACAAAAGTGTCTGGAAAAAGGATTAAACTTTTCAGTTGAAAAATACTTTGGTTGAAAATAAATTAGAGATCTAATTAAAACAAATTTGTCCAAAAATAGCAAGTGATGCTATCTCTGATTGGTTAAGTTAGCTAAAAATTGGATATAAAAAGCTGTCTTGAATTATTATTAAGATTATTATTGTGATTGATTCAGATTATTAAACTATAATATTGAATGTTGAAAATATAAGAAATGGCGGGCTAGAAAAATTATATGTATATTCCATTTGCCGGACCATCTGGGGAAGCTGCACATCACATAGGAAAGAAAAGATGTGTCTAAAATAATATTCTACACCTTTCAACTGACCAGATAAATAAGATGTTTTTAATAGAAGGAAGAAAGCATTCACCTGCATTCAAAGAAGATGAATTAATCTACTGATAAATATTAATCATCAAGTCCAATTAATTGTTACAACAACTGATTTTAAACTCAAGAAAATTTACAAATGGGAAAACAACTGCTGTATTTCATCCACATGCTTGACAAGAAGAGAAGAAAAATTAATATAATGATTTCCAAATTGTCCACTAAAGCAAATAACCTCAATAGAGTCATCATCATCAAATAGTTATCCACCTCAAGAAAGAGATTGTTCCCAGTAAAACGGAAATAGTAGCTGCAGAAATATAAACAAACGACAAGTTTGAACCCTTGGAAATTCGCCACAAACAAAAGATCGGTAATATGACTTTTTATATCTATTTTCTTTATGATATCAGTCTTAATAAACATTTTAGCAATAAAGTGGTATATTTTTATTTAAAGAACTTTTAAAGACTATTCAGATCGATTAAAACAAGAATGTCTTACTAATAATAACTTTGAGCTTCATAAATGATCTTGAATGTATGAAAATTATTTGTTTATTAATTTTACAATATTAATGTGTAAAACAATTTTTTTTTTATGGTATTATGATTTTAGTTTTAACTAATATATTATTATTTTGGTTTTAAATAATATTTTGTTATCATGGGATAAAACACGCACATACATAATGATATTTTTATATGTGTATAATTGTGAGTGAATGTGAAATAATGAGTAGTATTAGAATATTAGATTATTTTGTTTCAAGTTCAGTATAGATTTCAGCGCTTGGAAGGGAGGGGGAGAAAATAATTTAAAACTCTTTTCTAAAACTTGCTCTTTCAATTTTACTAACATTTTTTTTTTACATTCTATTTACATGTTGGATTTTTAAAGTATGTGTGCTAATGAGCAGATAATATTTTTTTTTAAATACTTTTCTCATGGAGTGAAAATCATGGTCAATGTGACGTCCAACTTAATACAAAATACATTTGAAGGGAAAGGGGGAAGAACTTAAAATTAATCTGAGGATTGTTATATAATCAATTATTATTATTATTATTCATGTCAATTTTCATATTTATCTAGAAATTTTTATGTATATGTTAGAAATGTAGTAATAAATATTAGTTTGTTTTATTAAACGAGGCGTATATATTTCATTAAGTGTAGTCTTGGTTAAGTGTGATTATTCATCATCATCAATGGTTGAATATTAGTTATTTAAGATATAAGTAAATATGCTAAAATTAAGCAATAATTATGAATTTCTTTATAAAATTTAGTTTTATGTTTAGGCTTAGTCCTAGAGCTGTAGTTGAAACCCTTGTCATTATTGTTATTATTATCATCATCATCATCGTCATCAACGTTTTAATTAATGAGCTGTTTAACTGTTTAAAGGCCATAAATAAATATTGATTTTATAATATTTAGTGATCTCTTAGTATTATTATAACCACATCCCATCATCTATTTCATGCAAGGATGAGTGAATTGCCATCCTAAATTAGTTATATATAATCTGAGCTAGTGAACTTATAAAAATATTGAAACACATTTGTTATGTTAAGATCTGAGAAATGATTTATGTCTAATATACTCCACTTTGGTTTAAAGATGTTTTACTTTTACCTAAATATTAGTGCTTATAGTGATATGGCTCAAAAAGCAAAATCTTCCATTTTTATTAGAAATAAAGTACCAAAAAGGGGATTCAAACCCGGTACATGTGAAAGGTTATTAGATATAACCGTGTCTAGATTCAGATAATCTAGTGGCGCCCTGCTAGACCATATTCACTTAGTATTTGTTTAAACATGCACTTAACATCAAACCAAGAAATGAAAGTGGATAAAACCTACTGCCTGTATACCTGAGTTATATTTTATTGAATTACTAGTGTACTCACTTCACGTGATTTCCATATACTGATTTCATATAATACCTGGTTATTAATAATTTCCTTATAATTCTTGATAGTGTTATATTTTGAACCTTTACTTAGTTATTTCTATTTGAACTCATTTATTTATGTTACAATGGACACCCAACGTGGGGCCTGATATTTTACCATATACCTGAAAAAGAGAGTCTATAGAATGATGGGAGATGTGTGGTTAAAAATAGAGAAATTTTTTTTAGTAAAATTTTTTTTTTTCAGTAAAAATTTTTTTTTGTCTTACAAAATTTTCTTGGCCAAACAGTCTTATTTTAGATGATGATGTTTAATATGATTTAATTTTTCATTGATGATGATAAAATGGGTACAGCCATAAAACAGCTTAGTTTTTTTTTTTTATCAATTTTGAAAATAGAGATGAATATCACAACTTAAGACAAAGGTGAAATAAATAATAGATTTTTTTTTGTGGAACATTAAAATGATTTATTGCCAGATAGGATAGGCATAGTAATAGTGATGAATTATGGAATAGTAGTCTCATGTGTGTTTGGGGAGTTCATTTTGTAAAAAGTCTATGATTTTAGAGGTTTGATTGGATGGTTGATCGTTGGAGTTTGGTTGGTTAGATTGCAGTTTTGATGATGAGTGGAGAGTTTTGTCATTGCCTTGAGAATGCTATGTATTTCGTGTAACTTATGAATGATCAAACCCATTCACTGCTCCAACCCAATTTATATGTTATCTTTATTTTATCATGAAGCAGTTAACAGCAGACCTGCCATGATATCAGCCTATAAGTCTCCAAGAGAGAGAGCACGGCATAGTTTTCCAATCAAGTTTATATGTTATTCTTATTTTATCATGAAGCAGTTAACAGTAGTCCTGCCATGATATCAGCCTATAAGTCTCCAAGAGAGAGAGCAAGGTTTCGTTTTTGTAGTCTATAATAAGCAGGGCATTCCTTGATACTTGCCACATAAGACTCCAAGAGAGAGAGCAAGGCATAGTTTATCTATTTTAGCCCCTAAGACTTAAAATACATCTTTTATTGCAACAGAGTTTGCTTCATTCAATCAAGGGTTGTGGTAGTTAATAGTGATCGAATTGGGATGATCTTCTGAGTGCTCGTGATGCATTGTGTGATTATAGTGCTGTGACTGAATTCTTTTATTTATCTCAAGATTGTGAACTGCTAGTCATTCTGTGGACTGTCAATATCTGTCGGATTTCTGGGAGAATGGATGAATGTATAATTTGGGCTATTACAGACAGACATGCACTATATAGATTATTGTTGTGTAGTTCATTAAATAAGGATATTAAAATTTTTTTTTGTTGTATTTGTAAATGCATAATAAGGTGAAAATCAAATCAGTCAGTTGGTCAGAATAGGTGTCAGACAGGGAGAAGATGTGTGGATTTTTGATGGTCAGGGAAGTACAGATGGGATATATATAGTTTTATAACATGAGTGAACTAAATTATAGTATGGAAGAGGTTATGGAAGAGGAAGGTGCCCCAATACCAGGAATCAGTGATCGTTTTCATACTGAAGAAGAGGATGGGGAGGTTTTCTTAAAAACACAAGAGGAAAGAGAGGAAGTAGAGGAAGATGCCTTTAATGTTAGTAGCAATAATACGGCCTCAAGTGTGGAAGTAGATGAGGAGCCGGAAGTTGGCCAGATTCAGATAGAAAATAAAGAACTCTCAGACATGAAATTAATGATAATGCAGATGTTCAAAAGTCTAAGAGAAGATAATAAGCAAGGGATGGTAAATCTAGAACAAAAGATGGAGAATCTAGAACAAAAGATAGAGAAAAATAATAAAAGTATGGTAAATCTAGAACAAAAGATGGAGAAAAATATAGAAAGTCTAAGAGAAGAGAGTAAGAAAAGTATAGAAACTCTAGAACAAAAGATAGGTCAATCTGTAGAGAAAACTATAGAAAATTTGAGAGAAGATCTAAAAGCAAAGATAGATCAATCTATTGAAAACAACAGCCAAATGATCGTAGCCTTGGAAACTAAGATTGAAAAATCCCATATAGAGTACAAGAACAGGTTTACTTCATTAGAGGATAGGATAGAAGGAGTTTGTAGATCTATGGAAGTGGCAAAACAGGAGGGCTGTCAGGGACTGCAGTCATTAAAGGCTCAAGTGGAGCAGTCTATTGAAGAAAATAAGAGAGAGATTGACTTAGTTAGGAATGAGGTCCATGGTTTGGTCTCCCAATCCATATCAGAATGCATAGAAAAGAATGCCGAAATAACTTCTGCAGGAATTCATATTAGATTAGAGGAGGTGGTAGCCAAAGTGGACTCATATAAGGAAGCCACCTTGAGCTGTGTAGATCAAACCCTCACTATGAAAAATAGGTTTAGTGGCTTAGAAAAGGAAATACGAGAAGTCTTGGCCAATGAGTGTGTACAGATGGACCAAAATCTTAGGAAAGAATTGGGGAAACAGATGGATAGCTTTAGGGAGGAGATAGTGAAAAGGGACAAATCAAGTTCTTTAGAAGAGGGACCCAGAATAAATCAACATGAATTGGGTGTTATGTTGGAGAAGGTTGAGGAGAACCAGAAGGCGTATGTTATGGAATACATGAACCCCAAGATGGAAGATCTCTATCAGAAAATAGGGGAATTAAGAGATCGAGTTGATATAGGATTGCAGAGTCAGTCAAACCCAAAGTCAAGGAAAAATGATGTTAGCATCAGTCCAGATGACTGTAGGGATAGATCAGAACATAGTCAGTCTGAGAAAAGGATGCCTACTTTAGTTAAAAATCCACAAGTTAAAAAATTAGTAGATAGGGCTGACCATACCAGTAAAGATGAATATAGAGTAGGAGGGTCAATGACCTCAAATTTAATTAAAATTAAGGCCTTTAGTGGGGAAAGCAGGGAAAACCCCTTAGAGTATCTGTATACGTTGGAAGAACTCTTTTCTGTGTGTAGGTTAAATGAACGGGAAAAGTTGGCCATTGCCTGTAACCATCTTTATGCCTATGCTAAGGAGTGGTGGCGGTCCCTGTTTGATAAGCCCACTACCTTTGGGGATTTTCGTTGTGTTATCTTAGCCTGTTTTTGGAGTGAAGATAGGCAGGACCAGGTGCGCTACCAGATCACTCAGGAAAAGTACGGCAGTACCAAGGGTAGCTATACACAATTTTTCAGAGGGCAGGCAGTTAAGTTGAAAAGTCTGACTGCATTTCCTCTCTCAGAGCACCAGATCCTGAGAATACTCCGACACAATCTTCCCCGAAACATTGAGCAAATGCTTATTGCTGCTGATTGCCGCAGTATAGAGGAAGCATCAGAAATCCTGGATGCTCTAGAAATTTCAGAGCTAGATTCAGAGAGTAGGCCCAAGAGCACCAAGGATAGGTATAGTTATAATGTCTCTAGTCTGAATCTAGGTGATCAGACACGGGATCAGAATTTTGGTAGTTATAGATATAGGAATAATTATAGGGCTAGGCCTCCTAATCAATCCTGGGGAGATTCTGGGGATAGTGTTGTGAAGAAAGTAATTCCTAGAGACAAGCAATCCTCTACCAGTGGAATTACCACAGTGCTGAAAAAGCCAAAATGAAAAAAATAAAGATCTCAAAAGGGACTGAATGTATGTTTGCAATTTTATGCAGACCATGATATTATTTGAAAAAAAAAAAAAAGCCATTCCAAATTAAAAAAAAAATAGGAGAGAATGCCTTTATGCTTGCTGCTCTTGATGGGAATAAGGGGACCTATAATGCTAGGAGTTTGATCCCTTATACTTCAGCAGAATAGCCTGGCAAAGATCTCCAAATAAATTATTTTTAGGTTTTTTTTTAATGAAAAATATATTTACCAGTAGTTAATTTTTTTTTTTATATATATTATAAGTGTTTATTATTATTAGTGTATTTATTAGTTAGGATTTTTTTTTTAAATATAGTTAAAACAAAAGTGCTGATGATTTTATCCGAAGGGGGAGAAAGTTGTGCCATTACAATTTGGTCACTAGCCAAATTTATAGTAATGTGCATGTAGAAAAGGTAAAACAAAATCATCATCACAATTTTATATAACCATAAAGGAAGCTGTAGGGCATCCAAGTTTAAACCCTACAAGGTCCAGTTCTAAAAGCTTTAAACAGAGAAAGAATGGGTCAACAATTATATGCTTTATTTGTTTGTGTGTTGATAGAAAGGTAATACACACATTTAAACTATTTAATATTTAATTTTTCTGTTAAAAAGCAAAGTTATAATGCATACATATAGGCAATGTATGTGTAAATTATTTATTTGTTTTATATTTCAAATATTCAACATTTTAACTTTCTTTAAAACTAACCTATGCTTGATCAATTCTAATATTTTATTCTATACTTTTATTTTGCTTTTCTTTAATTATAAGTGGGATTTAAAAGTTACAGATTTAATTAAATAATTGGGTTATAATTACTAAGCTAGCAATTATAGTATTTAAGGTTAGTTTATGAATGATTTGAAAGAATGCAGGATGTGTGTACATTACATACAAAATTTTACATTTCCTAAATATTGAAAGAAAAGGAAGTATTAAATCTGTTAAATTATTTTTTTTTGTACAATTTTTTTTGTTAAAAGAGGAAATCTGTTTAATCAGATATCGATCTTTGTAGTAAATTTTTTTGTAAATGATTGTTTCACTTTGGAAGCTATAATGTTTTGAAATTGTCTTATCAAGATCTAAAGAAGGAAGCTCAAAGATTTGAAGTGTTACCTGGATGTTAAAAAGAAAGAAAAAACAAAAGAAAGGAAATAAGAATTGAGTCTATTTTTTTTTTTAAAACAAAAGTGTCTGGAAAAAGGATTAAACTTTTCAGTTGAAAAATACTTTGGTTGAAAATAAATTAGAGATCTAATTAAAACAAATTTGTCCAAAAATAGCAAGTGATGCTATCTCTGATTGGTTAAGGTAGCTAAAAATTGGATATAAAAAGCTGTCTTGAATTATTATTAAGATTATTATTGTGATTGATTCAGATTATTAAACTATAATATTGAATGTTGAAAATATAAGAAATGGCGGGCTAGAAAAATTATATGTATATTCCATTTGCCGGACCATCTGGGGAAGCTGCACATCACATAGGAAAGAAAAGATGTGTCTAAAATAATATTCTACACCTTTCAACTGACCAGATAAATAAGATGTTTTTAATAGAAGGAAGAAAGCATTCACCTGCATTCAAAGAAGATGAATTAATCTACTGATAAATATTAATCATCAAGTCCAATTAATTGTTACAACAACTGATTTTAAACTCAAGAAAATTTACAAATGGGAAAACAACTGCTGTATTTCATCCACATGCTTGACAGGAAGAGAAGAAAAATTAATATAATGATTTCCAAATTGTCCACTAAAGCAAATAACCTCAATAGAGTCATCATCATCAAATAGTTATCCACCTCAAGAAAGAGATTGTTCCCAGTAAAACGGAAAATGGTAGCTGCAGAAATATAAACATTATACAAGACAAGTTTGAACCCTTGGAAATTCGCCACAAACAAAAGATCGGTAATATGACTTTTTATATCTATTTTCTTTATGATATCAGTCTTAATAAACATTTTAGCAATAAAGTGGTATATTTTTATTTAAAGAACTTTTAAAGACTATTCAGATCGATTAAAACAAGAATGTCTTACTAATAATAACTTTGAGCTTCATAAATGATCTTGAATGTATGAAAATGATTTGTTTATTAATTTTACAATATTAATGTGTAAAACAATTTTTTTTTTATGGTATTATGATTTTAGTTTTAACTAATATATTATTATTTTGGTTTTAAATAATATTTTGTTATCATGGGATAAAACACGCACATACATAATGATATTTTATATGTGTATAATTGGGAGTGAATGTGAAATAATGAGTAGTATTAGAATATTGGATTATTTTGTTTCAAGTTAAGTATAGATTTCAGCGCTTGGAAGGGAGGGGGAGAAAATAATTTAAAACTCTTTTCTAAAACTTGCTCTTTCAATTTTACTAACATTTTTTTTTTACATTCTATTTACATGTTGGATTTTTAAAGTATGTGTGCCAATGAGCAGATAATATTTTTTTTTAAATACTTTTCTCATGGAGTGAAAATCATGGTCAATGTGACGTCCAACTTAATACAAAATACATTTGAAGGGAAAGGGGGAAGAACTTAAAATTAATCTGAGGATTGTTATATAATCAATTATTATTATTATTCATGTCAATTTTCATATTTATCTAGAAATTTTTATGTATATGTTAGAAATGTAGTAATAAATATTAGTTTGTTTTATTAAACGAGGCGTATATATTTCATTAAGTGTAGTCTTGGTTAAGTGTGATTATTCATCATCATCAATGGTTGAATATTAGTTATTTAAGATATAAGTAAGTATGCTAAAATTAAGCAATAATTATGAATTTCTTTATAAAATTTAGTTTTATGTTTAGGCTTAGTCCTAGAGCTGTAGTTGAAACCCTTGTCATTATTGTTATTATTATCATCATCATCATCGTCATCAACGTTTTAATTAATGAGCTGTTTAACTGTTTAAAGGCCATAAATAAATATTGATTTTATAATATTTAGTGATCTCTTAGTATTATTATAACCACATCCCATCATCTATTTCATGCAAGGATGAGTGAATTGCCATCCTAAATTAGTTATATATAATCTGAGCTAGTGAACTTATAAAAATATTGAAACACATTTGTTATGTTAAGATCTGAGAAATGATTTATGTCTAATATACTCCACTTTGGTTTAAAGATGTTTTACTTTTACCTAAATATTAGTGCTTATAGTGATATGGCTCAAAAAGCAAAATCTTCCATTTTTATTAGAAATAAAGTACCAAAAAGGGATTCAAACCCGGTACATGTGAAAGGTTATTAGATATAACCGTGTCTAGATTCAGATAATCTAGTGGCGCCCTGCTAGACCATATTCACTTAGTATTTGTTTAAACATGCACTTAACATCAAACCAAGAAATGAAAGTGGATAAAACCTACTGCCTGTATACCTGAGTTATATTTTATTGAATTACTAGTGTACTCACTTCACGTGATTTCCATATACGATTTCATATAATACACTGGTTATTAATACATTGCTCATAATTTGCTTATAATTCTTGATAGTGTTATATATTTTGAGCGACCTTTACTTATGATCATTCTATGATGGACTACTCAGGTATGGTAATATCTTTTTTATTTGAACTCATAGAATTGGTTACAATATATATATATAAAACGCCACTGTCTGCTTATATGAGAAAGGAACGCATATTAAATACATGTTGGCATTTATATTTCAGTAATGACAAAAAGGTTTTAAAACAGAGTGATATATTCTATTCCTCGAGCTAATAGCGTTACGATAATCTGTTTGACAAGATAGGAACATGTGCGAGGTGCTTTGAGTAAATAGACAAGTTTAAGACAATATTTGAAATTAAATGTTCTAAAATATTTATTGATTTCGAGAATAGTAATGGACTAAAGCTTACTAAGCAAACGTGGAAATGGGATCAAAGCATTTATTTGAGAATAATAATAGATTTGTATTGGGAGGTCAGTATTGCTGATAGTGAATTTATAAAGTTGGAGGGTGTGACTCGTTTAAGTCACGGATGCTTTGCAAAATAAATATAAAATGAAACAATATTGAAGATCCGGAATAATTACGGAGGGCATCTCGCCGCTAACCTGTAGGAAAGTATTTTGACGAACAGCCGAAACTTAGCGACTGTGTGACGATTGCGTTTAATTCCCAGGGGTGTCATTTGTGAACACCCTCTGCCTGGAAACTTGCAATAAGCTAAAAGAACAAACTTTGCCGTGTAAAGAATCCTTGGAAAAATAAAACAAAGCGGTCTCAACAACCAATTCATGTACCAGCAATACGAGACTAGTGTATATAAAAACATACTAAATGGGTTTTACTTGGATTAAGAGAAATGCCGAATCAAATTCCCTGAAATTCATTTAAAAAAGTCCACACATTCTCGACATCAATGATGAACTTTATAATTAAAGTAGAACATGGTAATTAAAATAAGAAAATGCATGCTTGCGGGTTTGAAAAGTAAGTATAGATTTATATACGCAATCATGCATTTGGGGACACATTAGATTAAAATCAATAACATGTAGATTTTAAACTATGTGATTATGTTACATTA
The DNA here is from genome assembly GCA_028023455.1 of Epiperipatus broadwayi. NCBI lineage: Eukaryota > Metazoa > Onychophora > Udeonychophora > Euonychophora > Peripatidae > Epiperipatus > Epiperipatus broadwayi. The sequence continues at coordinate 11,781,506 of JAQFVV010000022.1, forward strand.
AAGAAAAGAATCGCCCTCGAATGAGTGATTTGCAAGACAATAAAATTGCAAAATTATAAATTTAAAATATGCCTTAATAGCGGCGTCTTATTTTCAATAGAGGGAATAATTCACTCGGTCAAAGACGATTCTGACACATTATCATAATAAAATAAAAGAAAGCTTTATAAATAGAAAATATTAACCCAAGGATAGAGCAAAATGTTGAGTATATTTAAATACATAATGAAGTTGTGAAATATAAGAAAACAATGTTAAATAGCTATAGCATGTTAGTTAGTGATTACAAGAGCTCTTGGGTTAATTTAGGTTACCTCTGGAGAAGCATTTGCAGGTAGATGTTCAGCAGGTTTTATAATTCAGCAGCAAAATCTGGAATGTTCATATTTTGGCAGCAGCAGCAGCAGTTCCGAGATCCGTGTGATAATTTTTTGATGGTATGGAGCAGCGGCTGGCTATTCCGAGGGGACATAGCCATCTTATACGCCTCTACTCGGACATGTCAAGGTTAGCAAATTATTAGAATTTTAGAACAACTCAGAAACCTTTAGACAACTCAGAATTCTTTAAAAGCTTAGAATAACTCAGAAACCTTCTTACAACTCAGAATTCTTTAGAAGCTTAGAATCCAGAACAAAAGAAAAAACATCCTTTTTATAGTAAAATTTAACAATAGATTTGTCCTGGAGCATACAAAATTATTGGACTTATCTGCTGTAATTAAATCTATCCGAATGTCTAAAGGAATTCAACATTAATTAATTTCTTTTGTTAACTTCCCCATCGACATTCAAATTACAAACTAGATTTAATTAAAATTACTGCTACTAATTAAAGAAAACTTAAGTGGACAGCTGCTGTTTTTAGATAAACTTATATAATTAAACTATTGTCCCTCATTTATTTTAACAGAAATATTTGGGATGATTTTTATTAAATAAAACGAAAATTATTTTATTTTAAATTGTAATATTTGAATCTATCTACTAAACGAATATTTACTAAATGAATTTTATTTTAAATCAAAATATATTACGATGGTAATATATTTGTAAATAGATCCAAACAAAATAACTAACAATTTATAATTTTGATATGTTTTAAAATGGATATCATAGTGTGTGCGCAATTATGACTTATATAACTTACTTTTTAATAAATGTAAATTATGTGAACAAATACATAATTCATAATATTTTATTTTATTTGGGAATAAGTTATATATATAATACGAGCATTGTGCTCATGGTTTAAAATTAGGCGGGATTTTCGGTATATAAGTGTATTGCAGACACACTACGATAGATTGGGGTTCAAACTAAGGTATGAGGGTAGGAAGTAGGTGAGAAAAGATGAAACGAAGATCTGCAAAGCAGACCTTACTGTTTCAGTACATTGATATGTAATTAATTTATTATGAGTTTCATGTTTAAAAATATAAAAGTTTAATATTAAAAGAATAAAATGTAAAAACTAAAGAGTAGAGGGAGGAGGATTTTGTATTTAATAAAATAAACTGTAAACACTGTTTAAAATAATAAGTTGTTTAACCTTTTAACTGCTAATTATATTATTGGTTGTATGAGGTAAAAATCAAATCTTTTAATTGGCCAACTCACAAACTGAAGACAAAGCCTATTGTTAAAACATATTCACCTATAATATTAAATTCAACTCAGATACGTTTATAAAAATTATATTACTAATTTTTCAGGTTATAAAGAGAACGAAAGTTCTTTAAAAAATAAATTGCTATTTATTTATTCTAAAATATTCAATTTCGGCAACATAAAAACTATAATATAAACAAAAAGGTCGACTTTTACGTTATAGAAAAGTAAATATTTCTTTTAAATATTTCTTTAATATTTTTACTAAAATCTTCAATATTTTTCGAAAATAATTTTGTTTTTTTAGTTTTTTTTTTAAAAACTAGTTTAATTTCTGAAATTATATTTTTTTAATACTTAAAATTGCATTCGAAATAAAAATCTCAGCGTTTTTCTTTATTTCTTTGATCAGGCGGTTTCTTTGTTTTTTCCAGCCAATCAGAATGTCTTTTTCAGCTGAGAGCATGCTAAGAACCAATCACAAGTAATGTTCTTTCTTTGTTTAGGTTTAAATGCATTTTTTTTTATTTTTTACTTGTAAAATAAATTGGAAGAGGGCACCATCTTACAGAACTTTTAAAAACCTATTCAAAACCTATCAAATGAATTTTTTAGCATAAGAACTGGCAGAGTTAGAGTGACGTCAGATGTCTACAAGGAGCCTCGTAGGAGGCAGGAAAAGGGTTAAAGTAATAAGTTGTTTAAAATAATAAACTGTTTAAAATAAAAGATTTTATTTGTTTAAAAGAAGGTAAAAAATCTTGTAATAAATAAATGATTTATATTTTTTAAATGAATTTTTAATAAAATAATAGAGATTTTGTTTTATTTTATAATAAATGAATAAATATATGTGTATGTGTATGCAATTTTTAACAAAAAGTAGATGCTAGAAGCTGATTGTTATTTTCACAAGACGAACGCTGCTGCTAAAAATAAAGTTTTCCATTGTTTAAAAAAGTATAAATAACTCAAATTTTGTCATTCTGGGTTCATACATTCTCATTTTTAATAAAATATTTTGAAGTAATATTTCCAAAAATGTTGCACTGTTAAAAATCCAACGTATTTGCAGTTGACTGAAAAGCCACTCTCTATGCATTTAAGATCTGCGATTAGTTCGGAAGGTAATCATGTTAAAATAGAATAAACAGACAGCAGAGTGCGGGGAATGCCAAACCAGCCACGGAAATCATAACATGTCACAGGATCCACGAAGAAATCATTTACCGGTCGTCAATGAATTTAGAAATAATTCCATTATACTGTTTCTGTCATATAGAAAAACCTAGGTAATTATTTGACTTTGATATTTAAATATTCCGATTTTCTTTTAAAATAAAGATAGACTTTATTGAAAGAACTTTTGAACTTTTTGAATTAACTTAAGAAAAAAGAATAACCATTAAACTTCAAAAAAAAATTATTATTTGCAATAATAAAATAAGTAAAAGCAGCTTCTATTAAATAATATTATTGGCATGCACGTATGTGTGATTTGATTTTAAATTTAAACTTAAGAAAAATAATATTAATAAAATTTGATGTAACGGGTATAATTTATTTGCTCAAGTAATATATTAAAATGCTTATTTTAATCTTTCAAGAAAAAAGTGTATGTGTGTTTCATTGTAAGACAAAATGATGCATTTATATTAAAATAAAGTAAAACATTTAAATTATTTTTCTTAAAATATTTATGTTTATTTCTGATACATGCGGGTAAGTATCAATATTTATTTTCTTAATAAGAGTAGGAGGGAAAAAATCCAACTATTAATAATAGTATTTAGAAAAGATTCGCCAAGTTAAATCTATAAATGTTTAGCATTCAGTATAATGTTGTTATTATTAGTTTTAAAGGAGCGAAGTATTATTTTGAATGGTTCGGGGGAAAATTATTTTAGTTTAGAAAATAGCAGTTTAGAGCAGGTGAGCGTTTAAGATACCTTTTCTTTGTTTATTAGTGGGTGTTTGGAACTGACTGAGCTAGCAGCATTTCAGGCACCGGATTATGCTGATCAGATGGACATGCTAATTGTAATGTAATTAGCTGGTGCCTAAGGGATTTTCTTTCTTCTTTAAAAAATAATAATATAGTGTTTATATGATCGGTATATATTTGGTAGTCAAGTATTGAATGTTATTGATAGTTCGCTATTAATAATAGTTGACACTTTTCCTGAAAAGCAATCATTGTCTGAAAAAGAAATTTAGGAGCACAAAAATATAGAAAAATATTAGTTAATATTTTATTTGTCGATGCTTAGTGTTTGTTGTTTCCCGTGTCATTTTAAGTAGTAAATTCCAAGTAAAAGAAGTAGTATAGTTTATGGGATCATTAAGTAGTTTTATTTAGTTGTTGTTTCGAAGTAAATTGTTGTTGCAAAATTAGCAGGTGGGATTATTCGTTGGGTTGGTTTATTTGGCGCGAAACTGTTTTTGGTGCATTTGACATAGCGTAAAACTGTTTTATGTAGCGTGTCAATGTGGCCTGAGAATTAGACGTTTTGAGTGGAAGAACTGACTGAAATTGTAGTTTGGAGGGGCACATGGCATTATAACGTAGTTAGTTGGACATTTATTAGGCGCAGAACGTGGCCCAGAAGTGGTCATGTTAAGTGGAGAAACTGATAGTTGTAGTTTAGGAGGGGCATACAGCATATAAACGTAGTTAGTTGGACATTTATTAGGTGCAGAACATGGCCTGAAAGTTATTGTTTTAAGTGGAGAAACTAATAGTTGTAGTTTAGGAGGGGCACGGTGTATTAACATAGTTAGTTGGACGTTTATTAGGCACAGTAATGTGGCCTGAAAATATCATTTTAAGTGGAGAAATAGAAGTTGTAGTTTGGAGGGGCATTCGGCGCATTAACATAGATAGTTGGACGTTCAATAGGCGCAGTAATATGGCCTGAAATTTAGTTGTTTAAGTGATAGGACCATAGTTGAATGGTCATTTGCACATTAACATAGGACCAATGTAGAGGATAATTGGATGTTGATGGAGAGATTTAAAGGAGCCTGAAAATAGTCATAGCAAATGATAAGATTACTATAAGACATAGTTGGGAATTCATTTGGCGAATCGACGTGGCTTTACTGTAGAAAAGTGTTATAAAGATATTGGTAGTACTTATATTTTTTTTTCCCAAACAGGTTAGCTTTGGTGTATGATAAAATTTGATTTTGGTGGACGTTAGAAAATAGAAATGTGTTTTTTAAAGATAAAAAAAAATAACATGCACTCCACATAAAATTAGAACTAAGAGCGTAGACATTGAAAAATGTTTTTTTTTTTTTGTGTATGTGTTTGGTTAAAATAATGCTAAATATATTGGATAGAAGGAAAGAGCCACATGATTGGTTATAGGTTGGAATTATACTGGGATGAATTATAGTGGATAAATAAGAATACACGTATATAGTTAAAAAAAATGTTAAGTAAATAAAATTAGATTGTTATAAGTTTAAATTTTGAGAAAACTAAAATGCTCAGAATGATATTTTAGTTTAGAGGAGGGATGGAGATAATGTACCAATATACATTGATATGTAATTAATTTATTATGAATTCCATGTTCAAAAATATAAAAGTTTAATATTAAGAGAATAAAATGTAAAAACTAAAGAGGAGGAGGGGAGGGGGATTTTGTATTTAATAAAATAAACTGTTAATGCTGTTTAAATAATAAGTTGTTTAAAATAATAAGCTGTTTAAAATAATAAGCTGTTTAAAATAAAAGATTTTATTTGTTTAAAAGAAAGAAAAAATCTTGTAATAAATAAATGATTTAATATTTTTTAAATGAATTTTAATAAAATAATAAAGAGATTTCATTTTATTTTATAATAAATGAATAAATATATATGTGTGTGTATGCAATTTTTAATAAAAAGTAGACGCTAGAAGCTGATTTTATTTTCATAATATGAATGCTGCTGTTAAAAATAGTTTTCCATTGTTTAAAAAAGTATAAATAGCTCAAATTTTGTCATTCTTGGTTTGGACTTTCTTACATTAATAAAATGTTTTGAAGTAATATTTCCAAAAATGTTGCACTGTTAAAAGCCGCTCTCTACGCATTTAAGATCTGCAATTAGTTCGGAAGGTAATCATATTAAAATAGAATAAACAGACAGCAGAGTCCGGGAAATACCAAACCAGCCACGGAAATCATAACATGTCACAGGATCCATGAAGAAATTATTTACCGGTTGTCAATGAATTTAGAAATAATTCCATTATACTGTTTCTGTCGTATAGAAAAAACCTAGGTAATTATTTGACTTTGATATTTAAATATTCCAATTTCCTTTTAAAATAAAGATAGACTATTGAAAGAGCTTTTGAACTTTTTGAATTAACTTAAAAAAAAGAATAATATTTGCAATAATAAAATAAGTAAAAGCAGCTTCTATTAAATAATATTTTTGGCATGCACGTATGTGTGATTTGATTTTAAACTTAAACTTAAAACATAATAATAATAAAATATGATGTAACATGTATAATTTATTTGCTCAAGTAATATATTAGAATGCTTATTTTAATTTTTTTAAAAAAAGAAGTGTATGTGTGTTTCATTATAAGATAAAATTATGCATTTCTTTTAAAATAAAGTAAAACATTTTAATTATATTTATTAAAATATTTATGTTTATTCTGTTGCATCCGGGTAAGTATCAATATTTATTTTCTTAATAAGAGTTGGAGGTAAAAAATCCAATCTGTAATAGTAGTATTTTAGAAAAGATTTGCTCATTTAAATCTATAAATGTTTTGGTATTCAGTATAATGTTGTTATTATTAGTTTTAAAGGAGCGAAGTATTATTTAGAATGGTTCGGGGGAAAATTATTTTAGTTTTAAAAAATAGTAGCAGTTTAAAACAGGCAGGCATTTAAGATACCTTTTGTTTGTTTATTAGTGGGTGGTTGGAACCAACTGAGCTAGCGAACGTTTCAGGCACTGGATTATGCTGATCAGATGGACATGCTAATTCTAATGTAATTAGCTGGTGCCTAAGGAATTTTTTTTCTTCTTTAAAAATATTAATAAAGTGTTCATTTGATCGGTATATATTTGGTAGTCAAGTGTTGAATGTTATTGATAGTTTTCTGTTAATAATAGTTGACACTTTGCCTGCAAACCAACCATTGTCTAAAAGAATAATTTAGGAGGACAAAATATCATAAAATATTAGTTAATATTTTATTTGTCAATGTTGAGTGTTTGTTATTTCCCATAAGTTTTAGTAAGAAGATTTTAAATCGTAAGTTTTATTGCGTTAAGAGTTTTGAAGGAAGTTTTTAAGAAATAATAGTAGTTAGTAGAAGTAGTCATATTCCTTATTGGTTTATTCATTGGGTTGGTTTTTTTGGAAAACTTTATTTTTAGCAACAGCGTTCGTCTTGTGAAAATAAAATCAGCTTTTAACCTCTCCTTTTTATTAAAAATTGCATACACACATGCACATATATTTACTTATTTATTATAAAATAAAATGAAATCACTTTATTATGTTATTAAAAATTCATTTAAAAAAATATTAAATCATTTATTTATTACAAGATTTTTTCCTTTTTTTAAACAAATAAAATCTTTTATTTTAAACAGCTTATTATTTTAAACAGCTTATTATTTTAAACAACTTATTATTTTAAACAGCGTTTATAGTTTATTTTATTGAATACAAAATCTTCCTCCCTCCCTACTCTTTAGCTTTTACATTTTATTTTCTTAATTTTAAACTTTTATAAATAATTCCACCTGCCAATTTTGCAAACAACCTACTTCGAACAACAACTAAATAAAGAAAATGACTACTTTTACTAACTACTATTTCTTAAAAACTACCTTCAAATCTCTTAATGCTATAAAACATCCGATTTAAAAATTATTACTTAAACTTACAGGAAATAACAAACACTCAAGCATTGACAAATAAAATATTAATTAATATTTTATATATTTTTGTCTTCCTAAATTTCCCTTTCAGAAAATGGTTGGTTTTCAGGCAAAATGTCAAATTATTATCAATAGCGAACTATTAATAACATTCAACACTTGACTACCAAATATATACCAATCACATAAACACTTTATTATTATTTTTTAAAGTAGAAAGAAAATCCCTTATGCACCAGCTAATTACATTAGAATTAGCATGTCCATCTGATCAGCATAATCCGGTGCCTAAAACATCTGCAAGCTCAGTCGGTTTCATCCACCCACTAGTAAACAAACAAAAGGTATCTTAAATGCCTGCCTGTTCTAAACTGCTACTATTATTTATAAAACTAAAATAATTTTCCCCCAAACCATTCTAAATAATACTTCGCTCCTTTAAAACTATTAATAAGAACATTATACTGAATGCTAAACATTTATAGATTTAACTTGGTGAATCTTTTCTAAAATACTATTATTAATGATTGGATTTTTTCCCCTCCTACTCTTATGAAGAAAATAAATGTTTATATGCACTTACATGTATCAGAAATAAACATAAATATTTTAAGAAAAATAATTTAAATGTATTACTTTATTTTAAAATAAATGCATCATTTTATCTTATAATGAAACGCACATACACTTCTTTTTTTAAAGATTAAAATAAGCATTTTAATATATTACTTAAGCAAATAAATTATATATGTTACATCATATTTTATTATTATTACTTTTTAAGTTTAAGTTTAAAAATCAAATCACATATACGTGCATGCCAAAAAATATTATTTAATAGAAGCTGCTTTTACTTATTTTATTATTGCAAATATTAACTTTTTGAAGTTTAAAGTTTATTCTTTTTTTTTAAGTTTAATTCAAAAAGTTCAAAAGTTCTTTCAATAAAGTCTATCTTTATTTTAAAAGGAAATTGGAATATTTAAATATCAAAGTCAAATAATTACCTACATTTTTATATATGACAGAAACAGTATAATGAAATTATTTCTTAATTCATCGATGACGGGTAAATGATTTCTTTGTGGATCCTGTGACTTGTTATGATTTCTGTGGCTGATTTGGTGTTCCCCACACTCCACTCTCCGTTTAGTCTATTTCAACATGATTACCTTCCGAACTAATTGCAGATCTTAAATGCGTAGAGAGCAGCTTTCGATCAACTGTAAATACATTGGTTTTTAACAGTGCAACATTTTGGAAATATTACTTCAAATTATTTTATTAAAATAAGAAAGTCAGACCCAAGAATGAACAAAAATTGAGCTATTTATACTGTTTTAAACAATGGAAAACTATTTTTAGCAGCAACGTTCGTCTTATGAAAATAAAATCAGCTTCTAGCATCTACTTTTTATTAAAAATTGCATACACACATGCACATATGTTTATTCATTTATTATAAATTAAAATGAAATCTCTTTATTATTTTATTAAAAATTCATTTAAAAAATATTAAATCATTTATTTATTACAAGATTTTTTCCTTCTTTTAAACAAATAAAATCTTTTATTTTAAACAACTTATTATTTTAAACAATGTTTACAGTGTATTTTATTAAATACAAAATCCCCCTCCCCCTCTACTCTTTAGTTTTTACATTTTATTCTCTTAATTTTAAACTTTTATATTTTTCAAACATGGAATTCATAATAAATTAATTACATATCAATGTACTTTGGTAAATTATCTCCGTCTCTCCTCTAAACTAAAATATCATTCTCAGAATTTTACTTTTCTCAAAATTTAAACTTATAACAATCTAATTTTATTTACATAACATTCTTTTTTTTAACTGTATACGTATATTCCTATTTATTTACTATAATCTACATCCCATTATAATTCTATTCTATAACTGATCAGGTGGCTCTTTTATTCTATCCATTAAATTACTTCTACCATCCCATTTCCTATATCTATCTAAAGGTTCCCGAGTGTAATCGACTTGCGTTAAAAATTCTGCCCTCTCATCTATCGAACACCAGTCCTTACTTAACATTAAATGCTGTATCTCTAGCGGCATGTTATTCTGCAATATCATGATCATTTGTCCCTCTGACATAGGAAATGCTGTTAATGCCCTCAAAATCACACGTGTATACTCAGCAAACGTTTGCGGCCTATCACCCACAGTATACCACCAATTACATGCAGTCCTCTGTAAGTAACTACTCGCTACCACAACCTTATCTTCCTCTGTCAATCTTTTAAATGGAAACAAATGGCTTAAACTTTCTAAATACCTTAACGGGTTCTCTCCCACTTCCGTCTTAAACACTGAAACACTAAACTGCTTTTCCATAAACTTATCTATCCGTAGGTCTTGCCTATCACCGAAACTAAAATCATCACACTTCTCTCCAATCTGTTTTACTTTCTGCTCTAGCTTTTCCATCATATTACTACATATTTCTTTTAATTCAGCCCTTACATCCTTTTTTTCCTCTATTTTCACTTCAAAATTTCCCAATTCTTTGTCATTACCTCCTTCTCTACTCCCTACTTTTAATTGATTTACCTTTCCCTGATTTAACTCCTCTTTTAATCCTTCCATATTTCCTTTTAATTCTAAAACTTCAGTCCTTTCTTCATTCACATCTTTCCTTATCATTTCCAACACTTCCTGACCTCCACCCATTCTTGCCCATAATTCCTGTCTCATCTCCCTTATCTCTGTCCTAAATTCACTAATTTCTTGTTTCATTATTTGCTGATTCCGATTTATATCTTCATGCATCTCTTTCATCATATTTATTAATATTTGAAAAGCATTTATTTCAACTAACTGTGGATTTTTAAAAGATATTGAAATTTTGAAGGGAAAATAGAGGGCAAAGAGGATGTAAGGGCTGAAATAAAAGAAATATGTAGTAATCTGTAAAAGAGCACTTCTATAAAATAAAGAACATAATTTTTTTAAATAATTATTATCAAGGAACATACAGAGTGCTTCATATTCATGACTAAAATTATAATTTTTCTGAACTTATTTTATGGTGCCAATAATATTCAAATTTAATGCTTTGCATGTATCTGAACTACCGTTCCTTTTATTGGACCAATTAATGCAGTTCTAATAAACCGTGTATCCTTTATTTTTTTCTTGAAGTTATGTTGTTTTCGTACATGTCATATATTATCTGATGTAGAGGGACTACTAGTCTCTATTTCAGGACCTAGAAATTTATATTAGCGCCTATATACAATATGTTAATTATTATAAACTGGTTATATATAATCGAGTATTAAAAATGTAATAGTTAATATTCAAAACTTTTACACCGGACTAAGCATACCTTTGGCAGATGACTGCCTGAATCATAATGCTATTTGTTAAACAGTTAAAAATTATGCCTATATTGAAACCATACAAGTAGCAATAATATGGAACATGCAGTCGAAAGGCTGAGATAGACAATAAGAGAAAAAGAAGTGGGTTGTTTTGCCACTGAATCCAATCAAGATAAAATGGAATCTGTATTAGTTCATTATTTGAAGGCAAGGTA